>SCLG01000274.1:161093-174361 GCA_004367875.1 Oikopleura albicans
CGTTGTCGAAGTTAAGGACCGTACATAGTATCACATCGGAAATTATTGAGAAAAAACAACAACAAGAACAACAACAGAAAAATCTCAAAAATGGCAAAATCGTTGCCATTCAGAAGGGCTTTAAACGTAACGAAATTGATAAATCGAAAAAACGTATTGTGCAATTTTCTATTATTTTTTCTTTTATTATAATAAAAGAAGAATTAATGTGAAGACAAAAATTACTCAAAAAATAAAGTACCGTGTTATCAACTATAGTACTTCATAATTATGTTTCATAATAACATTTGTTAATCGATACTAAAAGGAATTGGGAAACCAAAACAATATGTTGTTCTAGCTTTCCTATTTTCTCTTTAATTTGTTAACATTTGTATGTACGTTTCAAAGGATATCTTTTCCGAACACAAGAAGTCCCGTTAGACATTTCCTAAACACCAAGGTTAAAGGTTAAAACAAACCAACATCATTTTTATGAGTCTCCCATTTTAATTTTGGTGCCTGCTAATTGGCAAACGACCTTTGAAGCCTTTTTGACTCATTAAGAATAGCGCGCGCATTGGATGTAGGTCAAACATGGGCGGTTGCAGTTCGGCCATCTCAATCGCTGTAATGCCGACTGCCCAAATATCACACTTAACATCATAGCCGCCTTTCCGCTCAACCGCTGCCACTTCGGGCGCCATCCAATACGGCGTACCAATAAAACTCTTCCGTTTGCCCAGCGTTTGCGTTATTTGCGCGGATACTCTTATAAATGTGGTGAATCACTGTTTTTTCGTATTCACAATCTAATGAAAAATTAATCTATAAACTCAATGTATATAGGATAAACCTTAAAAGCATTGAACAAAAATAAAAAAACCTTATTTTAACCTATTTGAATTCAAGAAAATTAGATACAAAAGTTATATACCAAAAAATATATCGGAAAATGGGTAAACAATTTTTTGGATTTCAATCCGCGGGCATCTTCCAAGTCCGTTTTAATTTCCTCA
Organism: Oikopleura albicans; assembly: GCA_004367875.1. Taxonomy (NCBI): domain Eukaryota; kingdom Metazoa; phylum Chordata; class Appendicularia; order Copelata; family Oikopleuridae; genus Oikopleura; species Oikopleura albicans. The sequence continues at coordinate 162,092 of SCLG01000274.1, forward strand.
CACATTTGAAACATACCGTATATTACATACTGATGAAAAACATACCTTAAGGTCATAAATGACTAGGGGTGCACCTAATTTTAATATTATTTTTTAGATTTTTCAAATTGTCTTTAATGCTTGACCTTAATGCACTGGCAGCTTTTCATTTAGGTCGTTCCCTACTTGTAAAAATCTGACATGACCTTAAAGCAAAAAAAAAAAAACTGTTTTTTTACCACATGGCCAAAGTCTGCCAGTTTCACATCCCCGGCATCGGTGAGTAAAATGTTGGCGCCTTTGATATCTCGATGCATTATGTGTCGACGATGAAGGTAGCCTAACCCTTGGAGCGTTTCGCGACAAACATAGGCGATTTGGCGTTCCTGTAGAGGCCCGGTTATATGATAAATATCTTGCATTGAGCCCCCACCACAAAATTCCATCGCTATCCAGAGCTTAGAGCCCCGTAAATACGAACCAAGATACTTAACAATGTTCTTGTGTTCATTATCTTTCAACATGTCAATTTCTTGCTTTTTTCCGCATTTCACAACTGTAGCTACACTTGTAGCTATAAGTCACTCTTACTCACACTAGTGATCCAATTGCGCAGAGTCAAAAGCATGTCTAATTGCTGGGAGACATAGTTTAACATTTTATAAAATTGCTACAGGGGAAGTTTGCTTATAAGGTCTTATCGAAAAAAGACCATAAAGTGACAATCGACGATTAAAAAGACAAGATTTCTATAGAAAAAATGTGGATGAGAATCCCATCATGAGAAGTACTTTTTTCACAGATCATAACTACTGACAGTGACTTTCAGTGAGTCACTGTTAAATAACTGATACGGAGGCTTCAGCTTCAAAGCGAGGCTAACTTACGTTGATAAAAAAATGATGACTAGAGGCGATCGTATAGTAATCTTGTTATTATTTTTGTATTTACGTAGGTTAGCCTCGCTTTGAAGCTGAAGCCTCGATATACCAAATTAATTGATTGATTACATTTGAGGACATTTTTAGTAACAATGATAATATGGTATATGGTGTTGTTAACACACATTGCATGCCAAATCATGGGTTAACGCGATTATTTTTAGAGAACTTAGGTGTGTACTGGCGTAACACTTTGAAGTAACATTTTTATATGGAATACTTTGAAATGCCGTGCCTTAATAAGTGCAAAATCATCTCCGGGTTCAAGTTTAATAATTTTGACGGCACTCATATCGCCGGTGCTTGTATGCCGTGCCTTGTACACATCGCCATATGTGCCGCTGCCGATTCGGGCGAGTAATTCAAAATCCTCCTGTGGGTTGCGACGGGAGATATCGCGCAAATCACCCCCCGCCGACATGATTTACCACAAAAACGCCAATGCCGATTTCAACTGCTTACTGCACCGGTCACACGAGAGAAACGAGCGACTTAACGAGTGACACACTGAATAAAATAGAAAACTGTTTTTTATGTCTTTGTAAAAACAGAAATACAATGGGGATAAAGAATACCAGTGTTTAAGTTCTTGATTAAAACATGTTAGCGAAAGTGTGACACGCAAAATTTAGGGTCGGTTTTTGGATTACAGTATACCACATGGATTTTTTGTCATTTGAAAACAGCCATATTTCTTTAGCACATTTTCAAAAAAAAAAAATACAATCCTTAATCCTACTGAGAACGCTTGATTTTTAAAAATCGAATATTTTATTGAAGATGCTCAAAAAGTTTATCAGCCATTTTTTTTTCTCCACGATGATTTTTTTACATGACTAAACTTGCATTTTGCCAATAAAGTTTAAAGCGAATTGCGGATAAATTATCACACCAAAAAATCGTATGATACCCAATTTTCAAAAACATTCGTACGTATTTTTAACACATGTGTCGATGCTCACAGAGATACGTTGTTGAAATAATGGATATGAAAATAAAACTATAACCAAAGTACGAAGAAATAACGTAACCATACATGTACTGCCACACGCGGCTAACCTTATAACCATAATGCCAATAGTCAGAATAACGATAAAACGCTATGAGCGATTTTAGAACAAAATCACTTTCTTGTTAAAACAATTACGCAAAACATATCTCTGAATAACGTGAAAATAACAGTTTTGATGTGAATGAAAATCTTTATCGCGTCTTGTCTGAGATACCTTATTTCTTGAAATGCATTTAAGAATTTGCCACCGAAAGTCGGAAAAAGTAAATATAAAAATCACAACTAAAATGTCAAACGAATTTAATTAATTTCTGTATTATTAATACATCATTAATGACGTCAAGTCTGTTTTGAAAATACCAAATTAATTATCATATAAGCCTCTCTTTCACTAGGTGACTATATTTGTTAATAATGGCATTTCCCTTGATTTATATAAATCTTGACTTTAAATTTACTTTCTGTGTAAAGATGTATTATAGGGTAGTTGGTACAAAACTAATTTGATCAAAGAACTCCCGTTTTCAAGACAGTTAAGAGCACTCTGAGGTAACATGATATTATCACGTAGACCTTCGCGATATAATCACAAAATGGGCATCATGAATTCAACAAAAAAACGGCTACAACTGCTAACTGAAGGAACCTTCATTTTTTTGTTATACATTTTGCCGATACAGTCCTTACTCACTTCAGAGACGTAAAAGGTCTGGAAAACGTGCACAATTCAAACCATAAGAAAGGCTATTCTCGAGAATGCAAAGCGTTCGACTTGGACTGTTAGAATTGAAAATGGACATTTTTGTCATTCCTGCACTAGGATAATATAATAAGGTCATGTCAAAAAGATCATGCAACCCTATTTTGTTGTTGACCAAAGCTGCAAGTGCGTATTTATCAGTTTTTTAATTAGCCTTAGTGTGGTAACTAATTTAACAGGTCAATAACAACGCGATTCACTCCATTAGAGGGCGCTAAGTATATTAGCCATGTTAATCGATTTGAAACATTTGAAATATTGGCGGCCTCTAGTGGACTTAATCGCGTTATTTTTAGACCTGACAAACTAGTTAGCACATACAGTAGAGCTTGATATGAATCTAAATATGCTGTCAGAATTTTCTAGTTATGGCTTCGCCTTTACGGTTAAAAATCTAAATTGCCTTACGAATTCTCAACTTTTTTGTAAGTTAGATAAACCAAACATGATAAACCGATAATATTGTTTATACCAGTGATTTACCAGCGGATTTACACTATCGGCACATAAGACATTCTAAGCTTAAACTTACTAACAATAGGCTTTTATGAGAACTTTATTATGTGAAAAAGGCGACAAAGCCGTCGTTTATATAATATGTCACTGCTTTCTCCAAATGATATACAGGCCCCAGTCCCAAAACGGCCGTTGTGGGATGGGGACTGTATATCATTTGGTGAAACCTAGAAGGGTTTAGTTAGATCATAAATGAATTTTCCAAATGATTTAAGTAGGGCATTTATGTTAATAGATAACGAAACAGATCTACTTCCCGTGTACATTTATTCATAGATTTTAGCTTGTTCGAAAAAGAGTTAGACCAAATATGAGATAAGGCAGCTTTTTTAGCTGAGATCAGTTTTTGATTTTGATTTATGATACCTTACAATAAGCCTACAAAAAATAAATACAACGAATCGATCTCGACCCCTGCATTTTTCATTTTTAACTCCTAGAATACGAGCGATTTTTTTTACCGCAAAGTACGTCGATTTTTAGTGTATTTTCAGTATACAACATCACGCGAAAATACATTTATTAGATAAAAAAAAAATTGTTAATTTTTTTCTGGCACCACTCTTTATCTAAAAACGTTCTAGGAGCTAAGCCTAAAAAATATGCTACGTCAGAGTATATAAAATTGCTGCATTTTGCTTTATTTTTTACACTCTTCTAATTTTAAAGTAACTCAAATCAAACGAAAAAAATGTTAGGCCCAAAAAAAAAATCTATTCAGTATTTCTGACAATTCGACCTTGTCTTTAAGACAGATGAAGATGGAAAAAGGATTGATATAACTCGTCGAAGTTAGTGCCTAACTGGACACCCTATCTTCATTATAATTTTGGTATTGATTTGATAACATGGCGAACGTCGTCTGGATCAACAGAAATAATATCTAGCAATACACGAGTTACAGTACGCAATTGATCACAAGTAGGCAGATGTTCAAAGTCAGATAGAAATAGACAGTTTTCGCGCGTTTCTGATTCGACACTTAATTCCGAGTGGTCGACATGAATCAATTGACTTAATTCTCGGTTCATCTCTAAAATATTTTTCATTAATTTAATTACAGGCGTTGTGGGTTATAAGGTCATGGTCTAAAAAAAACTGGCTTGACCTTAATGCATTTTAAATGCCTGACTTGACCTTGATGCATTTTGAAATACCTGACTTGACCTTATAACCATTTTTACAAAGTTGGTTATAAGATTATTGTCGGGAAAAAAAAGACTTGTCTATTATGCATTTTAAACAAAAACTGACTTGACCTTATAACTATTTGAAAAAGGGGAAAAGGACATGATTTCTATCGAAAAAAATGCGCCAGCTAGGGGGAGGTCTTTGCCCAATAAAAAGCCGTAATTTATGGTGATAAAAACTTACTTGAGCTTAGAGCTATCAGAATGGCTGACCTTATAATCAACAACGCTTGTAGCTAGAACTATGGCGGTTTAGTGGCACTGATTCATTTGAACGACGGAAACCCAGGAGAGGGAGCCTGCAAAGCGGCAATTAGCCATTTAGGGTGTCGCCACTTAAAGGCGTTTGGTTGAAAAAAAAGTAGCAATACGGATATTCGTAAATTTTGGATATATTCTCTCAAAATGAAATAAGTGCTGTAACCATGTCCAAAATGTTCAATAAAAAATGTTTTTCAGTAGAAGCACATACGTGTAAGCGCTTTTTGATAATTCCCATCGGCATAGCGGCATGAATTCTTGAACAGTTTATAATTCACACCCTCTGGTGAATAAACATGACAATTTTCACCCAAATCGAGTAATCCTAAAAACTTTGAATACAGTTTTGCGGCCATTGGTTCAAGTGTAGCCATGTAATCGTATGTCGTGTAGAGTACCAGCTCGCAATTCGCTTTTGATAGTTCAAGAATAAACTGTTTTGCGCCGGGTCTCAGCCGAAATCGAAATCCTTCGCCGACTGAATAAAAAAAATTAAAGTACATAAAGGTACTGCAGCTTTCTTGTCGTAGCACTTTATCTTACAATGACTTTATTTAACCTAGACCATAAATCAGGGACTATCTAGGCACTCGTAAAATTATCATACGAAACCTATACACAGGTTAAGTACTTAACCGTCCATTACTTAACCGTCCGGAACCGGCTTAACCGTCCACTTTTCAGCTAATTTTTTTTCAGAGCTAACGCCTACGCCCTACCGGCTTAACCGTCCAGTTTGGCTTAACCGTCCGTTTTTTAGTAAATTATTTTGAAAAATTTCTCTTTGTTTCTCAAAAATTGATGTCATATAGCAATATTAAAACTTTTTCAGTGGTCAATTGAGTAAAAAAGTGTAAAATAGTAAGAAATAACAGTCATAGAAAAGAGTCACGTGTTATAGGAGATCAAGTTTTTATATAAAAATGGCTATTTTTGCTTAACCGTCCACCCTATTTTTGCTTAACCGTCCACTTGGTTTTTTTTAATTTCCCCAAAAAATCAACCTACGCNTAGCGGTCACTTTTTGTGACCTTATAACCAGACCCCCCTGTAGACCATAAATCAGGGACTATCTAGGCACTCGTAAAACTATCATACGAAACCTATAATCAATAATATCTCATTACGGTCTCGGGAGAAATATTGCGATCAACTAAAAACTAAAAATTTGACCTCAAATTTATCATTTGTTTCTCTTCAATTACTACTCTCAAAATATTAGGAAGACAATAAAAATCTGGGTCCAGACTAAAAAAAAGTCCAAAAATGATTTTATTAAGAACAACACCTAAACTTTTCCCTGAGCTATAGGGACACATATAAGTTATATGATATAACTGATCTTTTAATCGCACCTAGAGGGCCTTGTATGTCTGATAATTACAGGAAACGTCAAGCCATTTTAACTTCCCCAACCCACCAAAGAGACGGCCCTTCTCTCAGAACAAAATCCTTGTCAACCTGGACCATCATCAAATATGTAAATAAGCTACGTACTGTCAAATTCCGATTCCAATAAAATCGATATATCAAACGAAATCGTTATTTTTGGAGAAGAATCAGCTTTTATCGGGAGAAAAACTTCGTATTCGGGACGCTGTAACTCCTCCCACCATAATTTACAAAAGTGATATTTCACAGCCCAGCCTTGTTCCATCCGACGTTCAGCAACCCTAAGTTAGGTTTTTTAAAGCGCTTCAGGCTCCGATATTTTTTATAAGAGTCAAGCGTTAATAAGACCAATAATTATACCGAGACAGATCTCAGCCGGGCTGAGTCAGCCCTTACAAGTTATAGCCCCCCTGTACAATCTTAACGGCCTAAAGTATTGAAACAGAAATGGCTAGATGAAAGTCGAGCACTTTTGTTTAAAAACCTTTACACAAACACGATAACGATTCGGCAGGAATGGGTATAAACCTTGTGAATTATTATATTCTTCTTTTTGTGCGCTAGTGAAACTCTCAAATTCTTTCTCGGAATATCTGCCGTCTTTATCGGGTGGCGGCATTTCAGGTTTTGGCGGGAGACAAGCGTAAAATGGGAGCTGATGTGCCACCCATAATAAAGAGACACCAGAAGTTATAATAACTTTAACGTTTATCAATTGGTCTGTATTATACAGTCTGTATGCAACGAAAAAATACCATGTTGTTTTTCATTTGAAATTAATTATCGCTGAATTGCTTGTAGCCTGTCGGATTATCCAGAAAAAAAAGAGAATTATTTTTGGTGTTGGTACAAGAGGGTGGTAATCACGCAGGCTACAGATTCATTCGGTCTCTTTTGGGTTCTTTTTGGTAAAAAAAATTTGGGAAAAAATGAAAAAGGGGAAAGGCGTGTAAATATCCCGTGTTACTAAATGTTTGGTGGGTCGAATACGTATTTCGTTGCGGAAGGTTGTGTTACCAAACAGCCTGTATGGTTCGAGTTTTGTTAAACACGATATTCTCGAAAGATATTTTTCATTAAAATTCTTCAGAATTCAGTCAACTGAATCTTTAATTTATTCCTTCATTTCATTTTTTATTTCCAAAAGACAAGACAAAATTTCGAAAAGTCACCAGGGGGAGGTCTTCAATGAAGACTCTTCATCCAAAAAAAAACGTAAAAAGACATGATTTTATAGATTTTTACTTTACTTCACGGTAAAATGCTATAAAAGTTAATTTACGCGATCAATATTATTTTTTTTGTGTAAGCTTATGTAAAATTTGGAAGGATCATATCAGAAATTTTCGAAATTATTGCCGTAGAACCCCCACGTCGCCGTGAAAATTTTACAAAACTCGAAGTTTACCCGAGGTCTTTTTTCTAATTTTTAATTTATTTTTTCCGTAATTTTTTTCTAGTACTTTCATAAAATTGAACTCGTTTGTACTTTATAATTGCAGTAAAACTGTAACCAATTAATAAAACAAATAAATATTTTATAATATTACTAAAATAGACTTTACTGATTTTCAAATTTTACCACTAAACAAATCCACCTACCCATCCTTAAATAAGATTTAATAGGGTGAAAATATTTGGCTATCCCTGTACGTAAATAGTGTTTTTGATAACCGGCCTGTTCGTTGACGGCGAACATTTTCCGGCGCTTCTCTCCAATTCGTCCGGATTTTTGTCGCGCTTTTCACAATCCATGTTTCTCTAATCCAATTTGCGACCCTTATTTTTTGTTCTCTAAGCCAATTATTTTTTCGCAAATTTCTCACTTGTTGGGTCAATAAATAGTTCCCAAGCAACATTCGGTTCATTTTTTTTTGTTCACATAAAAATATATTTTATTTTCTATATTTTTGTGCAGAAAATGATGATTCGGATTTCGGGCGCGGTGATTGGCCGGCGTTTTACCACGTGTAGGATGGACTCCGTTCTAACGATCATCTTGAAAATGGGTTTTCTGGTAGTTTATTTGGTATGCTCTGGTATATTTTGGTGGCACCTTTTATATATTTGCAAGGAAAACAAATAAGTAGACGGTGGTTTATGTTGATGTTTACAATTGTTTTATTGTATGATCGTATGATGGAAAATAAGTAGAGGGGTCCAGTTGAAGTTAAAATTTTCTAGATTTTTCGCAATTTATCTATCCTTATGAACTTGAAAACGCCGCTGATAGCTTTTATACGCATACTACTTATGATATTAGTGTGCCTTAAAACGAAAATTTAGATTATGTTATTCCTAAGGTGGTTACCACTCTTAAACTCACGTACTGTAGTTTAAGACTTGGACCATAATATTATTTTTAAGCAGTTTTTTAATTGATCGCACTGTTTTGCCCGAGTTTGGTACCGATTATTAAAAACACGATTTTGCGAAAAACTACATTTATAAAACGTGCTATGGGAGTTAAAATCTAAAAAGTTAATACCAATATTAATTTTGTGCGTTGTTGTCAAGGAGTTGGGACATATTAATATTTTTGCAGTTTTTTTATTGCGCCTACTATTTTGTCAAGGCTAGCCGCTGACTTGAAAAAACACGATTTCATAGCTGAAATTCTCAACTTTAGCGTCACCGTAGGGGTTAAAGTCATACAATACCATAGGTATTGCAATAGGTTAAGCAATCAAAATATGTCTTTTGACTTGAAAAGTCTTATTTTTGACTTCGTTTGAAAATATCGTATACAACTGAGACACCATAAGCGAAACACATCGGTTTGTCATTTAATTGACAAATCGGCTAAGTAGAGTTAAAAGTGGTGACCAAAAGCGGTGCATTAACTCCCATTCGCCGCTTATGGACTCATTGTTCATTCGCCGGTACCTACACAAAAAGTGTAGGTCACTTTCATCCCTTCGTCATTTCTTACCCGTTTAACTTTAAATGATAAAAATTATACGGAGTAGTCTCCCAAGTATACTTTATCAGAATATGGACTCGAAAGTAAAATAAATCATTTGGTTGTGCCGCTATGTGCCGCTATGTGCGCTCAACTTTGCCAAAGAGTAACAAATAACGAAAAAAAATGATCATTGACGGTCATATNAAAATGTTTTTGAAAAATGTTTTTGAAAAATGTTTTTGAAAAATGTTTTTGAAAAATGTTTTTGAAAAATGTTTTTGAAAAATGTTTTTGAAAAATGTTTTTGAAAAATGTTTTTGAAAAATGTTTTTGAAAAATGTTTTTGAAAAATGTTTTTGAAAAATGTTTTTGAAAAATGTTTTTGAAAAATGTTTTTGAAAAATGTTTTTGAAAAATGTTTTTGAAAAATGTTTTTGAAAAATGTTTTTGAAAAATGTTTTTGAAAAATGTTTTTGAAAAATGTTTTTGAAAAATGTTTTTGAAAAATGTTTTTGAAAAATGTTTTTGAAAATGTTTTTGAAAAATGTTTTTGAAAAATGTTTTTGAAAATGTTTTTGGAAAATGTTTTTGAAAAATGTTTTTGGAAAATGTTTTTGAAAATGTTTTTGGAATATATTATGCCTTGAAAAAACACGATTTCATAGCTAAAATTCTCAATTTTAGCGTCACCGTAGGGGTTAAAGTCATACAATACCATATAGGAGTTAAGCAATCAAAATATGTCTTTTGACTTGAAAAGTCTTATTTTTGACTTCGTTTGAAAATATCGTATACCTGCTATGTACAGTACAACTGAGACACAATAAGCAAAAACATCGGTTTGCCATTTAATTGACAAATCGGCTAAGTAGAGTTAAAAGTGGTGACCAAAAGCGTTGCGTTAATGCATGTTGCGTTAAGAGTCTTAACTTAAGACAAAAAAAGTTGGGCACAAAAAAGCGATGCGTTAACGCAAAACCGTTGCGTTAACGCATGGGGTGGTGTATTTACAAAAGGACGATTATTTATTTTTATATCACGGAAAAACCTCAAATCGATCAGAAACGGATATATATTACATATCAATAGGATATAATACGGATATAAATTGCACATATATTGCTGAAACAATTGTTTGAGAAGCTTGTGTCATGTTTATTCATCGCGTTTAAATTAAATATAATATATAAATGATTTTATGTAAATTTTTATCTTTAACATTGATAACGAGAAACATATGCCTTCCAGCAATATCACAACTTGGAGGTCGCAATTTGAGCCGAGTACAACTTTTCAAGCGCAAAAATTATGCGTTTAAATATTCGAACTGTATTTTTTCTATTTTTGGTCATTGTGACAATATATGTTTTTATTGATAGTAGATATATAAAGGAAAATTTGACTAGAGAACCTCTCAGTGACCAAATTTCAGAGGTATCTCAAAATTTACGACCAATTATTGTCTTACTGACGGCTTATCGTGCTGGATCAACATTTGTTGGAGAGTTCCGTTCAAAATCCAATTCTAAACGATATACCGTATGCGTGCGCTACAGCTGTTGCGCCCTAGCGTGGTTAAACTGCGTCGTTTTTGAGCTCAGTTATATTTTTATATTTCTGGTTTTATGGGTTTTTATTTTTTTTTTTTTAGTGACTGGAAATGACCATAAGTGAAAACTACCCTAATATGATACTCCGAGTTTGTAGTAAAGTGCGTTATTATTTCTTTATAAAATTTGTACAAGATATTTTATAATTCCATATAAAAGGGAAGTACCAAGTCAAATAGCCGATTTGAGCGCAGTGGTGTACTTTTAAACACGATTAAATTTTTTAATAGATTTTGAACGGTTTTAAAGCTTTTCAATCGAAATTTAGAAGTATTTTATCATTTCGAACCACTCACACTTTTTGGATATGACAAACCCAATATGGAGCACAAACTAGATTTACTCCGGGAAATATTTGTCAAATGTCAAACGCCAAATTATTCCCAATTCTCCGAGTTTGCGTTCAATGATACGACAACACTGAATGTCTGTGCGACGGAAGATTCGTGCTTTTGGTTTAATTCGCGCCGCTTTTGTGAACCGCCTTTTTGCGCAAAAAAATATAAAGTAAGTTGATTTCTGAATAAAGGAGACACCCTCAACTGATAAAACCCAACTCTTCTTTTTCTTTTTCAGCAAAATCGGCCCGCGTGCAACTAATAAAACCGGTTTTAAACCCAACGTCTTTTTTCGTTTCGCAACGAATTGCTCAATATGCAACTAGTAAAACCTTACGTCTCTGCTCTCAGACAAAAAATCATGGTTAGGAGGCCCGCAAGAGTTTTTTTAGTGTAGTATTTTTCAGTTGAAACATCCAAACACAGAAACAACGGAAGATAAAAAGAAGAGTTGGGTTTTACTACGTCCTAGTTGTCGAGTACCGCGCTTTCTAGTTTTTAAGCTTTCATAACATGTAATTTCGAAAAAGGGCGGTACACGACAACTAGGACGCACTGTAGTTGCATATTGGGCATTTAGCTGCGAAACGAAAAAAAGACGTTAGGTTTTACCAGTTCATGACGCCCCGAATAAAGTAGGTAGTTTTTTTAGATTATATTGATTTTTTCGGTTGAAATTATCGAAATGAAAAATTTTGTATTCCTAACTCCTAGAACGCCATATATTTTATAATCTATTTTTCAGTATCAAGCGATGAGAATAAACTCTAAAAAACTACCCTAGCTACTTCAAATTTTTTCACTTCAAAAAGGCATGTAGAAACAATTATAAAAGATACTATAAAACATTGTCTGCAATCCATTCGCGGTACATAATTATCGGATAAAAACGGATTGATATATCATTAACATGTCTGGTTACAAAATATATTTTATAGGACCATGCTGGAACCTGTAGACGGCCATGTCCTGGGCCAGCGAGGCAACAAAAGCTAGCCCATGAAGTTTGCATTAATAACACAACAGCTACTGCCACAAAAATTATCAGAATTGCTAATGCGCAAATAGTCATAGATCTTTTTCATGAGTTAAAAAGCAGCATTGACGGTAAGGTTGTGATGCTTGTGCGGGACCCACGAGCAATGCTGGAAAGTCGCAAAGTCATAGCAATGATGGATGGATTGTGGAAACGGGATCAAGTGGCAATGCTCGACCAATTAGAAGAAGAATGCAATGCCTTTGCTGACAATATACAGGCTCGGATTCTCACACATTTTGACGTACTTTTTGACAATTTTCTTACAGATAGTGGGCTACAGGTCCTGCGCCCTTTGAGTAAGCTTTTCAGTGCGTTTGGGATAAAAAT
>SCLG01000274.1:181983-247066 GCA_004367875.1 Oikopleura albicans
AGTATAGTCCATAGGCTAAGGTAAAAAATGAATTGAAAATTTTCCGAATTCTGCTAAAGATTTATACCTTATTACGGTATAGATCAAGATTTTCTTATTTTAGGTTGTGAAACGTCAAACAATCTCCCTTAACTCTTGAGCTTCACTGTGTTTACGTATTTGGCCTCATATCTCATCAAAACGGCTTTAAATCAAAAATCGATGATAGACGTGCGAAACCAAATTTCATGGATAAAATTTTGGAACAAAAATCGGAGATGAATGTTTTTCTCAATTTTTTTTTTTCAAAAATGTTCCTGAGATGAGCTTGGAGACATCTGACGATTTCGGGATGGGTCTAGATGGATCCTTCATGCTCGACTGCCGCGTTAAACAATCTTTGCAAATAATTTTATACTTACGTACTTAAAAACGGCCATAACGGGTTTATGTGATGATCATCACACAGTGTCCCCTATGGTTTATACGAACACCTGTGACCCACTTGAGTTAACTCATTCTGAATACCAAACTATAGATACCAAATAATTTCCAGAGAAATATTTTATAAATAGATATGAGAAGAGACTCTTTAATCTTGTTTATTATTTAAATGGCCAAAAAACTTCGATTAAAACCTCGTCTTGAAATCCATTTATCGGGTTTTCTACAAGGTCCTTTGCATTCAAACTCTTTGTTCGGTCGCCAGTTCCAACTGCCAGGTTGGAAAACGGAGATTCCAGTATTTCTGCAGTAAATCTTGCGTAGTTATTTTTAGTGCAAACTAATTATTATTTCTTCACTTACAGCCGTTTGTTATACACTTATAACCAGTTATGTTAACAAAGTTGGGTTATCTTAACACTTTTTGGACTGAAACGTATACTGAATCTTTAAAGTTATTTCCAAGTATCTAACCAAAATTCAATTATCGTAAGAGTTTTTGAATACTGTTGGCGTTAACTGGTTGGCGATAACTGGTTAAGTGGCGTATATAATGTATCATACAAGTGTATAACGTATAAACTATCATTGTCGTTTGTAGTCGAGGACTGTATGTAACCTCAAAAACACATATTTTCTTTATTGATGTAAATTTAGAAAATAACTACCTTTGTTTTTTCGGCTTCCTCGCCGTTAATCATCATGTAATAGTCTGAAAAATTCAAAAAGAATAAAGTGAAGTTCATGGATCGACCCAAGAATGACCAACCAAAATTAAAACTATATCAAAAACGGTCGGCCTAAACTCTGGGTTTTATTTCAGGATCCGTAATTTGTAGGTAGTTTATGCATAATGACTTCACAATATTTTAAGCCGTCTCTCACTCATCTGATTTTTACAGATTTTAGTTGTGCATACTTGGCACTGGCAAGCAACTACACATGGTTTTTGCGGTTAATCAAATTGATTTGGTACGTTTAAACTTTCGATAATTTACCTCCGGCACATTTAACTGTACATGTTGTTTTCTTATTGTAATTTGTATCAGAGCAGCTAATTGTATGTCGATCACTGGGCCATGAACTGTACGGGTCACGACAGCCATTCGGTGCCACTCTAACGCTGGCCAATGTCAACTTTAAAAGTGCAAAAAGCAAAATCATATCGCAAATAATTCGCTTTTGGTTGAAAGTATAACTCTAAAAACAATTGTATGTATAGAACGGTTTATATAGCCACGATAGTCGGGAGATGTGTTTAGCATAAACGTAAAAACTGTTTCAATTTTGAAAAATAAGCAAGAAATGAATCGTTGAGGTTTCAATGATAATATCTACTAATTAACTTTAAACAACTATGAAGTCAGTTCATCTTCACGGCTGTTGACAAAATATTAAATTAATTATCACGAATAAAGTGTATTATAGAACACCTACCGGAGTTGCACATATCTGATTTTATATGTTGAATGTAATCGTTAATGAACATGGATACTATCCATTGGTCCATGTTACATGGCTAATAAAATCAAATTTCTTGTTCAAACATCACATTAACGCGACAACTTTCCCTATCCAGTTATGTTAACAGTTTTCCGTTATGTCAACATAGTTTTAAATGAATTACACATTGTAATTTACAATCTTTCTGGTTCGCTGTTATAGGGATTTTTTAGGAATACACTTATCGTAACCATAACTTATCGCGCTGCAATTGTTTTTTTAGCCAATCCGATAGGCTTTACATGTTTAGTTTGTAGATGATAACTTACATACCTACCGGGTATAGTTGTTACCCGTTATGTCATCTAAACTATTCAGTAGTTACTCCTGGTACACAACTGTCAGAATTCTCTTTAGCGTATAACGTAATAAAATGTTCAAAATAAATAATCACGTCCCAATTCTATTAATTTGGTAATTTTGAGCGTTTATTCAATAATGATTGATGGGAATTACTTTGTCTGAATGTTTTCAAACATTTTGTATGTGTTGTTCGAAAACTGTATAAGTTATAACACTGATATAAGTTATATCATACCTTATATAACTGATAAAACTATTTTTTTTGTATTGGGTAGTAAAAGGTCTAATAAAGCCCAAAAACATATTTTTCCCAAACAACCGGTGACCTTGGACTCGTGTGCCGAAAGGAATAAGTATTTAAGCGTTCAACCAATATGGTTTTTAACAAACCTATCTGATAGTTTTAATTGGGCTAAAACGTAGAACTTAAACTTTTTTGAAAATTCATATTAGTATTCAGATGATGGGCCCTTAAATACGAACATTTAGTTTATGTTAAAAAACGAATCTCATGTGGTAGTACAATTAAAACTTTCTAATGTGGGATTATTAAAATTAATACCAGAGGAACGCTAAAACATTTTTTCCTACAGGCGCAATAGTGCCAGAGAAAAGTTGAATTAAAAAAATTGGTTTTGATAGATTTTTCTGTGTAAATTCTATTACAAGCCACGCGGTGAGTCATTTGTGTGGCTAAAGGACGCTAGCCAATAGGTGGCGCATATAAAAAATCATGAGCCAATAGGCGTGGCTTGTAATTCAGTTACAGACCCGCCGCGCCTACGGTCTCTTTGGAATCTTACAGGCAGATACGCGGTTACGAGACACACATATTAGACAAATCAAACAACTGAGGGGTCATATGACTCGTCACGCAACACATCACATGATTATGATCATGATATTTCGGATGATGAGACTGCTCAGTATATACAGATAAGTTATGTGTATAAAATACCTAATACTTGTCATCAATCGATTAGAAATTATATTCTACATAAATTAATTTATATAATTAGTTTAAACTAATGATCGTTAAATCTTCTTAGCGATGTCCATCTTTGTGATCTTAAAGACCGTTTTTATGTTTGACACAATAAAAAGTCTTTAATTAGTTTTAGCTTGGAGCAAAAATCATATGACTTAGAAATAACTTATTTATCATTAATATTGCTAGGGTGGAGAGGTTTTTTATTACTTAGACGTAATTATTATAGAAATCTAATCTCCATTCACCCTAAAACAAATTTTACATTGGTTTTGTATTTTTTTTTCGTGACTTCAGCATGGAAGCAAAAAATGCTTTACGGTTGTCGCTCGTTTTTCCAGGTATCTGGGTTTTAAACTGTAAGTTTAAACAAATGAAATTAAAAAATCAAAATTATTATACACTTGATCTATGAGGTTGATTTAAGATTGTTGAAAATGTGACAAAAATAAATCTAAAGGAGACGGACACCCTGGTCTGATTAATGAGGCTGCAGCGTTTGTATCATATCTGAGCACTAGGTACTATCAATTTAGTACCATTTGAGACACTTTTACCAGCAAACACTAATTTCGAACTTTTTGGCCTCACGTAAGGAGAGATAGTGTTTTGATTAATTGACTCCTATTACGCACTCTCACCTACTAGAAGGTTTTCCGGGCATATCAAAATAATAGAGCGGTTTTTAATCATGGCTTTTCTTCGACAATAGTGTGGCTTTCAGAATCAGAGTCCCTAAAAAATTGAGAGAAACATAATTTGCTACAACTTTTTTTGTATATAAACCAAATGACGTATTAAACAAAAGTTTTATGCACATGAACTTGAAATGTTTTCGGCGGTGACATACTTTGCCAAATGTATAGTCGCACTTATCCCATGCTTGAACTGGACTCTGCTATTTTCGGTGAGCTTTTTTTTTGGTTAAATTGTGTATCAATGCCTAACGTATCGTAGCCTAACAATTCATAGGTTAGTACATATTTATTTACCTTATATTGTGATAGACTGAACGATATTATTCAAAGATATCTTTCATTCTTATTGCGACTGAATTTTTCATTTATTTTTTCATTTCGCTTTTTAATTTTCGTTGTTCAATTTATTTCTTTTGCTCTTTGGTTGGAGGGAAAATTTGAAATCAGAAAAACAATTTAGAATATCGTTCATTATGACTAAGGAGAATTTGCCATGAAAATGGTGCCCAACTAAAATTAAAGAAAAGTGCGAAGAGATTCTTTATCTCTGTCAATTGGCCAACAACCACATTGAGCACCATTTTCATGGCAAATTCTCTTTATACTCGACTCTGACCTGTATGGACCATAAGTAATATATAGCCTAAATAATATAGGTGACTATAATTATAAGCATCAGAGGTCGGCAAAAATTGTAAGAAAAGTGGACCCAAACCACACCTAATGGACCCAAATTGGACCCCGATTGGACCCTACCCTAAAAAATTAGGGTCCAATCGGGTCCAATGATTGGACTCCAATCGGGGTAGGGTCAAAAAGTGCCGACCTCTGATAAGCATATGATTTTCGTGGTGGAAACGAGTACTAGACTAGCCAGTGCGGTGCTGCCAATTTTTTTTATTGAATGATTTATGGTGTTTGAAACAAAAATTGGGGAATAGTATTTGTGACAAGAAATTTGAAATTGCATAAGTTTTAATTGAAGAAATACATATTTACTCCAAGGTTTGTTTCAAATAAACTATTTGAACGATCCGGTTGTCGATCCCCTCTGTATTGTATTTTTACGGCATTTCGCTCAACCTCATACGGATTGAATGTCGAGGAAAATCGGCCAGATAAATAAATATTTAATTTGAACATCATTTTGTTGCCAGAAAAAGCCATTAAATAAATTTATTATAATTTAAGCTTATTTTAGTTGAATTGTTCGCAAATTAACCGACGCAACATTTAACCAAAATACTAACCACATTATGGAGTCTCCATATGGCCAAATTAGGCTTAACAATAGCCTGACTGTCGGACTCTGACAAAATAGGATTAAACGTGTTCAGTTCTTCGTTTCTCAAAATCTTTATTTATCTGGTTTACAAAATTAGCTGAAGATGACGTTTATTTTTACTGTTAGGCTATAATTTTCATAGAAGTCGTTATGATGACATAAAATACTGCATAATTGATTATATATAGCCTATATAATATAGATATAATATAATTCTACAAAATGAATCGGTTTACCATTTTGTCTTGATTTGCCTCGTTTCAGCACCATGCAGAACGTTCCTTAAAAAACTAATATTTTATCTCACTATATTTTAACCAGCAATTTGTACGACATAGGAACTTTTAACATATCCCGTGACGGGATTCCCGTTATATTTCAAAAATTTTAAAAAAGTTACAGTCCGGACCTTCAAATTGTGCATTTTGCGTTTCCGAAAAACGTGCACAATTTGGAAGTCGTGCACAATTTGAGAGTCGTCCAAAATTTGTAATCAATAACTCAAAAAATATAAACTGCCGTTAGCGTTAGAGAAAACTGCGCTAAAAGAAAGAGTATAACAATTTGACTATCACATGTTTTATAGGTACTTTCATGGATTATTTTTCCAAAGATTTTGCCGACTGTCCCCGTTTTAAATTCAATATACGCTGCTAAAAATGTGTATAAAAAACGCGAAATTTGTCAGACTGCCGCTTGTTTTCTTCATGCATGCTTTGCAGTAACAAATGCAGCTCGAAGTTTGTTCCTGGAGAACGTCCTCGACTACAAAAACTTGTATAGGGTGGGGGTTATAAAAATTTGTATATGAATTTGCTTGGCTAAAACAAATGCTTTTAAGTCTGCATTCTTAACTTACACCTACTGCTATCACGTTTTAAATTCCGAGTGGGAAACGCGAAAAAAATTTTGGTCGGATCCGGAGTAATTGTAGAAAGATAAAATTTAGTATTTGAGAAAAACGCGTAGGTTAGCTCATACATTTTTAAAAAATATTTTTAAATTATTACCTCCTCGATACTATTTCTTTGCCGTTTTCCTACACTGGTTAAATGTAGAAGCTTGCATGTTACACCCCTCACCCTTGTCTAGCTTCTCGCCGATTCTGGAAACCCAGCTACTCATATCGGGTGGATATTTCATTAGTGACACTATTATTCTCTGGACCTTTCCTGAAAATTACTATATGGCTGTTGATGATAAGAAGTCCGATCCGCCTAAAGGACGGCCGATGCAATTTATAATTCATCACATTGTCTGTATCGCTTCAATTGCTATTGTGTTAAAGGATCCCGTGGCTGAGTGGTTCATGGCGATGAGGCAGGGATGTAAAAACGTGTGATTTTTTTCTAAATTATTGTTTGTCCATGTACTCCAGCGTATACATTACCCATTTAATTTATCATAAAATGCGCTATTTTCAAACACCTTCAATGCGCACGTTTTCAGCCCGGTTCGCCGGGTTGTTTTGTTACACGATTTACATCCCTGAAATGAGGCTTATTACAGAAATTCCAAACGTGATCTTAAATATGTTGCTTCTAATGGATTTGTTTGATTTTCACAATCACCCTTGCTTTGACGCTGCTGATGACCTACTTTATTTCTCGTTCCTCGCAGTTAGACCATTTTCTGTTTATCGGATATGGAAAGGAACGATCCATCACATGTTGACGGAATCTTTCTGGATGTTAGCTTGGCCTGTGTTAGTTTTTTGGATTGTGTGTGGTGCTGTTTTAGACTTGTTGAATATATCCTGGACGATAGAAATGACTGAAAGTAAGCATTGTTTACATTGGGGGAACAGAAGCGCTTGCCGTTTTCTTAAATTTTAAAAGTCTTTTAAGAGCAAACTGCGATTTTACTGTATTAGTTTTTTTTATCAAATTATAATTTATACCGAATACGAAAAAACAAGAAAAATGGAAAGCATTTCCTTTTCCCACATACAGTTTGCGGCATACTGTTTTCTTGATAAAACTAATACAGTAAAGGTTTACTGTTGTACAGACGATAAAACCACTTTTTGACTTTAAAAAAGACTAAAAAGATGTTTTTTATATAAAATTTGCGTAAAACATGATTTTACCGATATGAAAAAAAAACTTTTCGATTATTTTTTCATTTTAAAGTGTATACGTTTTATATTTCTGTAGGCCCAAAATTAAAAAAAAACTACAGTGTGACTGAGAAAAAGCACCAAATTGCCAAATTGTAGAGGTTGACGAGTTAATAATAAAATGTGTAAAAATCGTTTTTTAAATGTCTGTAGCGGACGCTAGTAATTTACCCCTAAAAGCAAACTTTTTATTACATCTTCAACTAAATCACTAATCTTTTATTAACAGGTTTTATAAGAAGAAAGTTTACGAAGAAAAGTATTTAAATTATAATAAAGGACTGATTAGAAACTGTTCCCAAAAATACTTTTGCAAACTATGTTATGTTAATGTAGTAATAAAGTAGAGTTCATACATTTTAGCGTCTACATCATTCACATATGATATGTAATAATTTATTAAAAATTAGATTTACTTTGTAAATTGCTGTATACAATCAAAAGGATAAGACTGCAAATTTTCGAAAAAAAAAAATCGTTTTCGCTGAGAATCAGGCTGCCGTGGTTTGAAGCCCTTCAAGTTTCATATTGTTTCAAAAAGAGACAAATATTTACAGTTTGCGTTTGAGGGTTGAACGGAAGCCTGCTTTAGTCAGTAGTTTGGTTGATGAATAATAAATTATCCAGATTATGGTGCGATTTGCATTGAAACGAAAGCGATTACAAGCCAACCGTGTATATGTAAGAATATGCTTTGAAATTTCTTCTATTTGATTGGGCTATCCACAAATCGGATCTACTTTTTGGAATTATGGTTTGGTAACATTTATGCAGGCATGTTTAGATTATCTATCTGAAAGCTGGAAATCATTGCACTACAATTATCTGACAATTTAAAACAATTATAAATTATTCATATGGAGCATGTTATTGAATGTTCTGCTAGCGTTGGCTTTCAAACTACAATAAACGAGCAGAATTTTTGATAATTTTTGTTAAAATATCATTTATGAATTACTGTATAATTAATAATTGACAATAGTCAAACATTAACCCAGCATAATAAAACGGGACATTATGAACTAATCAAACTGATCTTTTCACAAATTATCAATGATTAATTCTACATTTATACTGTGAGTGGTAACTAGTTTGTCGGGTCAAAAAACAACGCGATTATGTTCTTTAGCGGGCGCCAAATATGTTAGTTAGTTAATACTAATTAATACTAATCGATTTAAAATATTTCAAGCTCTGGTCACTTAGCGCCCTCTAATGGACTGAATCGCGTTATTTTTAACCGGACTAACTGGTCACCACACACAGTATATCTTTTTTCCGAATACGTCTTAAAATTTTGCAGAAGCCTGGGCTAGTACAGTACTGTACTACTAAAGTAGCTTAGTAGGCTTGGCCTTCGCAAAAACGAAAGACGTATTCAGAAAGAGGATATACTTACACCACTCCCAACACTAATGCAACACTTTTGTGCTCCATATTAACAAGATTTTAACCCAGCACTTACCTATAGGCTATAGGCTATAGCCTATAGCACTTAATAAGTAAGTCTTACTTGTACTAAGATCACGGGCAAAGTCCTAACGTTTTATAATATTTGTCGATCTCCTTAAGGGTTTTTGTGAGTTTTATCTATGTGATTTAACGTTAACACAACGAACTGGCGTTAACGAAACTCGTATATACTGGCTGGACAAATGTCTGACTGATATGTTCAGGGATCTTTTTAAATGTGTGGTTAAAGGTTAAGTCACGACACGGCTTCCCTGCAATAAAAAACAACAATATTTTTTCAAAACGATAATAGTCGTTTAATTGTCTAAGGACAGTAAGTTGAAAATATGAATAGCAGTGAATAACTTGAACAGACATTATAGAAAACGTAATTTTAAAGACGAAAAAGGGCTTATTTTATTAACTTGTCAGAAACTGAACGTTCCAAACTCTCCGAGAAAAAAAATCACACATTGTATCACGTACAATGTATAAGTTTCATAAATGAAATATGTGTTAATTGGCACTAAGATTTTTAAATTTGTCGAAACGCGTAATGAGTAAGGATTGTGAAAATATTATATTTTTCGTCTTGAATGAAAATAAAGTCATTACAGATAAAAGTTGACAGTATTTGAATTGGTACAAAATACAAGTAGTCACAGGAAAGTAAAATTGGACGAAAATTACGGCCGATTTTCAAATATTCCAACATTCATGTTACACGCTACTGAGTTTACTTTGCTTATTTTGAACCAATTCATACGCCAAAATAACATAAAAAGGCAAGGTTTAAATTGGTATAAAGTATAAACTGTACTTTTGTTGGCAGTTTTTTTGGATAATATTTCAAATAATGGGACAAATCACAGGCTGCAATCCGAACAATGTGTAATTGGTCGACAAAAGTTCGCCCAATCCACGCTTCTTCATATACTCCTTTATTCGTAGTATTGGATATTCAATTTGTACTTTATACCGTTTTAAAACGTAAGATTGAAGAGTCATAAAATAAAATAAACAAAAATTATAAAAGCGTTTTTTTCTTTCGCTTTAAAGTAGCAGATAATGTACCAGCAAGAATCCGTTCTTCTTGATAGCTGACCTCTTTGCCAATTGATTTGAGTTGTGAAACTTGTTGGGCGTGAATTCGCCGCATGGTCCCATCGGGAAAAATTACAACGGCATCTTCAGGTGTAATCGTGCAGTCATCTGAACTTGGATCGTCACAAGAGCCGCCTGAGGCTTCCGTACTCGTCGAGGGGCAAGACAAATACATCGTCTCCTCCTTATCATGATACGATGTGCCGATTGACACCGCCGCGCTCTTTGGGCCGCATTTTGGCGATGAGATTGATTGGTTTTGTTGGGAGGCATCAGAGGCAAAACCCGACTCTTGTGATTGATTTGAGCCGATTGGCGTTTCGCGCTCGATCCATTCGCCACGCGAATTAGCCTGGTATGAATCGCCAGACGGCTCCCGACGTTTTGCACCCAGCATTAAAGGATACTGCCGATTTTCATAATCATGTTCATTGTAATATTCCAATATTGATGCTGACTTCGACTAAATAAAAAAAAATATAAAATTAATTTATTATGCCGTCCATAACCAGTTATATTAACACTTGTTGGACCGTACAGTAACGTATCGCGATGTCCAATTATATTACCAAACACCCTACCCAATTATCTTAAAAAATTTGAGCACTTCTGGCATTTAATGTGGTGTCTCTAAATGCAATGAGATAAACATTATAGCATTTTGGCCCAAAATTTTTGGGTATTTGGCTGGGAGATGGACTTAAAGCGACCCGAAATTGACTCGTCGGGAATTGACTTACTCCTGTACCCCTTTTTCATATTAGACGGTTTCAGTTTGTAAGTTACACCACTTGCGCAGTTATGTTGCCGGCAGTTATGTTGCCGATTTGTAATATTTCGTCATATTTTCGTAATATTACGTCATTTTTTTTGCGAAATTTCGTCATATACATTTAAGCAAACCCGCCTACACACTGCGCAGTTATGTTGCCGTTTTTTCTGCCTGCGCAGTTATGTTGCCGTTTTTTTCCTGCCTGCGCAGTTATGTTGCCGTTATCATTGGGCTACTGAATTCTAGAAATTTCGATCTTTCAAAATTCACATGTTTTTTAATCTCTAATTTGTACATGATGGTAGCCTACAATATTCCAAAAAATCGTCACACTCCCTCATCATGATAAGGGCCACTTTTGTCTCCTGAAAAANTTTTTGAAAATACTTCGGCAACATAACTGCGCAAGTGGTGTATATAAATTAAAACCGTGCTATCAGTTAGGTCTAAAGAATTTGATGATATATCAATAATTACAATTGATTAATTTTTTATTCGATAAATTACCTGAGAGGATTTTGTCGAGCGGTGACGTTGAATAAATGCTGCCAAAACGATTAGCGCAATTATTGGTATGACGAGTAGCGACCATAGACCGACTCGGGAGCTGCTTGACGTCAAAGCCATCACAACATGTTCGTCAACTTTAACCGGTACGGTCAGTGGCACGGTCTGTGCTGTCACGGTTCGCACAACAATTTGCACCGGGTTTGATGCAAATGGCACAACTCGAAAGCGCGACCGTCGCACCGTTTGGCCCCGGATTAGAAATTCAAGATAGTAAAGCCCGTCCAATTGATTATTGTTTTTCTCTGGCGGGTATAAGACGAGCTGAGCCCGTTTGTGCTCGTGACTGTACGAGATGAAGTAGCGGTAGTCGTCGATTGGAACCGATTCAAATCGATCATTAAACCATTTGAGCTCATCACACAATGTGCCATTCGTCCGCGCCGAAATCGTCACCGGTTTGGAATTAAAACGTTGGACGACAATCTCAGCATCAGCATCAATTTCGATACTGTTAGTAACGCGGTCGTTAAACTGTTGAATAATTTCCCCGGTTTGGCCCCGCACCGGCTCGCAAGCGGACGTTAACGGGTTCCACCCGCACATCAAATCTTGAATCGCAATGCACACCGATTTGGACCCGCCATATAAACTACAAGCGGCTAAATCCACGGTTTCAATTCCACTCGATGTCGTGATAAAAAGTGTCTCGTTCAGGATCATGCTAGCCGTCGGATTTTGGAGCTCCGGAGTGTGAAGCAAATCATTTTCAAGAATTTGGCTACTGACAAATGATAGCTTTTGAACACGTCCACTTGGCTTAATCAACGCTAACATAGTTCCAACGCCAACATTACTGAACGCAAGCTCGTCAACGGCGTCTGTTGTGTATAAAGCGGGTAGCTAAAGTAAAAATGTAAAATATGGCAAATAATGTCGGATATAAAAGTTTCATCGCGGTCCAAAAATTCATTTTCTTAGTAGTAATTCAGTACGATGGTTTGTATCACCTACACCACCTACCTGCTTAAAGTAACGCTGCTTAAGGTAACAGTTTTTTTGCTCATTTTGGTGATAATTAATGTAATTAACGATGCTTAAAGTAACAGTTTTTCGGCTCATTTTGGTGTTACTTTAAGCAGGTAGGTGGTGTATGTGACATAGGTTATGTTACAAAATTAAATGTTTAAAATAACCTAATTTATGTCTCGTTTTAAACCTAATAGGAACTTTTCCAAATTTAGAACATACCTTTACAGTTTTCAGATTATGGCCATCAATCGGCATTTGATTATCCGAGCATGTCGATTCAGTAATGTCAAAACTACAAATAGCCGATTCCGACTCAGATGTCTGGTACAACCCAATAAAAACATTTTTGGCGATAAAATGACCTTGTTTCAGGATCGGGTAACAAATTTTTCCACTGCAGCAGGCTACTTGAGTCATTTTCATGGAGCGAAATGTATTACTGGCATCACTTATCGCATCATTTTTACAGACCGAAATCGCAAATGACGTGGTTACTTCCACTCCCGTCTGTCGCCCAAAAAATACCATTTTCGTATCGGTATCGCCGACGGCGACAAAATCAACAATTCCGGAGAAGATTGAGGGGGATGAGGTCTTTAGGCTGTGAAATCGCTTCATGCCAATGTCGGGAAAGGGTTTCAATTCGGAAACATAAATGCCAAATGCGCTCTCGTCGATTGAACTTGGCCCAGCCGAGATAAAGCGTTTTTCGTCAATCTTTTTGGATACCGTCTGGCGAACTGGCGTAAAGCCAATAATATCATCCACCCGATACCGGTCGGATCGATCATTGAGATTAACGCAAGATGGCGCCGCCGAATCAGTACCACAATAAAATATTTGATTGGGGCCAAATTTCATAACTTCTCGGACATAATTGTGGCAATACTCCAATGGCAGCTGGCCGCTTCGATTGCAGTCTGATTTTGACTTTTTGGATCCGTTCACATCGTACTTTTTAAGTGCATTGCTTTATTTACTGATTAATAATGGTTTTGAGACCCATGTTGGTTTTTGTGTTCAAAAGTTATGATGCGTGAGAAACTTCAAAGGGAAGTGGGGAATTGTTCGCTTCCAGCGTCGAACTGGGCAATTTCGTGTTTGCTTAAAATACTTAAGTTGTTGGCTATTCGTACTTAAACCACTTAAATTTGCCCACTGGGTTTGCCGATTTGCTTTAGCAACGATGAAAACATATTTGTTGACACTAAGCTCAGAAGATATGTTTTACATCGGGGACGCTTTTATGTTGCTGCCTTTATTAATTTTTTTATTTTATACCGTGTTTCTGAGACCAGAGTCTGGTCACCAGACTGGCGCAATGATATCAAAATGGAAGAATTTCTCACATTTCGTCAGTCTGGAGTCCGACACACGGTACCGGGCTCGTCATGCGGCTCACATAAGCCATGGCTTACCCTGTCTTAGCTTAATTTATGTGGGCTAAGCCAAGTTATTAAAGCTAAAGAAACATTATGGCTTACATAAGTTAGGCTAAGCCAAAACTTTTAGCTTAGGGTAGCCAAGCCACGACAAATCAAAGTATTTTCTGAAATGCTTATGTGAGCTAAGCCAAAATAAAAGCCGACTTTGCAAAGCCCTACACGGTCTGTTCATATTTTTTACTCTTAAAATGAGCTTTTAAAATTTTGAAAACATAGACATTCTAAAAAATGCCGGGAACCTCGATTGAAACTCCACCAAAACGTCTTTAGGAGTATTAAAATGTTATACTATGTCTTAATATAAGCGTCTTCGAACTTCGAATAAACGATTTTAGGTTGTATTTTTAAATGTATAGATAATTTATGTTCTTATTTAATAAACTTAATATTTTGATGTACCATAAAATTGTCCAGTTTCCGGAAAACGGCTCATTTATATAATTGTGACCTTTAAAAACTTACAAATCCCACAAAAGTTAGATAAAAAAAAACTGTGAGAAAAAGTTTCTTCTTCCTGTTATTTTTTTTTTCGCGGTGAAAAATATGCAACAGAGCACCATGGGCGCCCGACATCCTACATTTGTAAATACAATGTATTATCGTTGATGGATTAGGCCAAAACACCTAAGGACGCTACGTTATAAACGCTCATTTTTGGGTTATCAATCATGGACGAAAAAAAATCTTATTGATGGGAGCAAAGCCTTATAATTGTATCCGTGGTAACAATTATAGAACTCATTCGCGCTTTTTCATTCCCCTTAAAGACACGCTGTCTTGGACACCCGCCGTGTAATCTGTGTTTGATATATCTGTGCCATTATTGCCCGTGATGGGCGACAAAATGATTATACGGATAAGGTTTTTAAGATGTGAAAACCCGGCCTTTAAGGCCACTCTATTTCGTATATAAAAATTGATTAGTTCTCCAAAATATTATATTCGCCATATATGGCACAAATAATATTAGGAAAGCATCATCTAATTCCGTTTTGCACCTTTAAGACCCTATACTGAGTTTAAAGTTTTGTATGAGAAAATTTCGCCCAAATTATTTCTAGTCAGGGTTGAGAACTCAAGGTTTTTTGAGATGACAATTTTTGACACTCTGTCTGAAACGCCGATTTTTGAACACGAACGGAGATAAATATTGACACCAAATATTGGTAAATAATACTGGTAGAAATATTTAAGATTACATACAATATCACAAATGTATGGACAATTGTAAACAACCAGTTGGTTCAGGACTTAAAATATAAAACGTTGAGCGTGTACAATAACGTACAATATTAATCCGATTCCTTTTAATTTCGAAAATAACGTTTTTTCCAAGGAAATACAGTGCATCATCCAACTGTTCGATTTTGGTTAAACTGGCATCGTAGTCTTCAAGGATTCGTTTCCATAGTGTGCCTAGAAAATTTCTTTATAATCAACTCGAGGTAAACATGTGTATTTAATTTAAATACAGGAATTTAATCAGAGGAACATTGTAATCTTTTTTGCAAATACAAAAAAATGATAATCGTGACATTGATGCTTGACTAATTCAACATTCACGTGCCAGAGTCACTAAAAATCAAGTTAAAAAATCATAGGCGCACTTTTTTGAGCGTAAATAATTTGCTAATCTGGTGATAGTCTTTTTTCGAACAAATTTTTTTCACAGACAATCCAGTTTTTTGGCAAGTTTGCATGAAATCAAAACAAAATTCTCATTTCGGAGCGACTTCAACCTGGCGGCTTGCCAATGAAGAAACAAAAAAAATGAAATAAAAAGAAATTAAGAAAAAATAAGGACAATGAAGTGTAAAAATAAGGTTTGTTTGAAACAAAAACAGAAACAAATATACAATTAGGATTAGGACTTAACTTAGATCGAGACCTATTTTTTACTTATCTATTGATGATTCGCTCTAATTCTTTCGACAATCAGATTTATTAACAAAGATAAAAAAAGAAAATGCACGAGGGTTAAACTACTTTTCCGACAAAGCAAGATTTTTTACAGACAATAACTTTTTGTCATCAAAACGAAAGTTGTTTTTATCAACCCTTCAAATGTACGAGTGTTTATTTATTAATTTGATAAACATAACTAATAAAAATTGTAAATGTTAAAAAATGGATAAATTTGGAACTTTAGATAAAGCCATCGAATTTTGATTATGTAGAATGAGAATAAAACACTATTCAACCCAAAAAAATTGTCGAATTATATTTTATTCATTTTTATGCTTTACACTGTTGATGTCAAATGCCGCATGGGAGTTAATCTGAGCTCTGTATAAACGACTCAAATTATTTGCCTAATATTAATTTAAAAAGAATTCCTTGCACAATAAATAAATAAAAGACACATTCAAATATATTTTTTATTTAAAATTAACAAGAATCCTCGGCTTTCCCATACAACTTTTTTTGACTTTGATCTCCATCAAAAAAGATGAAAATAAAATTGAAAATGTTGAAAAAACCAAGACGTGACGCAAAAATTTAAATTCATCTAGACGTTAAAATCAATCCAACCTTGCATAATAAAGTCAAAAAATGTGGTTTAATATCTCTACGCACACTCACGACATATTGGCAATTTGCAAAATCGATATAAAATAGTACCGGGGATTTCTATTTAGTCCCCAACTTAAAGATTCGGATATGCTATACATACGACATCAAAAACAAATAAAGTATAAAATGAATAAAACATAATTCGAAAATATGGACCACGGCGATAATTTATGGGTATTCGGTATTCTGTAAGTTCTGGAATTTCACAGCTATATTAGGCAAAAATAAGACAGAGATAATAGAAAAATCGCCAATTTCATTCCGAAAATTCATGATTTTTTTGTCAGTTCCGGGTTCTTCCAATTCAGGTCTCCGCCATTTTTGCTAGGGGTCCGAAAATCTGTCTAGATCTAGCTAGATAAGATGATTTTTGTATTGTGTTCAAGGGCTAATACTGTATTGTAACAAAGTTTGTATTAGTATATCATATACTGTATATGATATACTGTATATGTAATTGTATTTAATACAATCGGGCGTCCAAATTGAGGATAAGGACTGTGTAAGTTGTATGGGGTCATATTCGGTGCTAAAAATTGGACTTTCATATTAGAAACTCGCGTTGAATATTTTTCGGGACGATTGCTCCTATTTGGGACGCTTTTTCGGCCAAAATGGGGCCATTCTAATCGGAAAATGATCTTTTTTGTGACGATGCTCCTTTTCTGGACGCTATTTCCGTATTGGAAGTAAGGACTGTATTATAATACACATAATACTAATGTATAAATTCCCGATAATTTTTTTATTTTATTTTTAGCGATGTATTGAAAATAAAAAAAATATATTCAGAAAAATTAAAATAATTCTGAAAAAAACTACTGTTTTTTTTNGTATAATTAATAAAATAAATTTATTATGCATATTTTACTGTATCGAGTACCGTATCGCGTTACTCTTTTTTTCATTTTTTTTCCTCCGCAGGCCCCACGTACATCGAAATAATACTACCAGTACTAATTACTAATAGTAATACATATACCGGGCCAAAATATGTCGGGCCAAATATATCGGGCAAAAATATGTCAAAATAAGATATTTTTGTTTGTCAAGATAAACAAGATATTTGTCAAGATAAAAAAAGA
Source organism: Oikopleura albicans (assembly GCA_004367875.1). Taxonomy (NCBI): domain Eukaryota; kingdom Metazoa; phylum Chordata; class Appendicularia; order Copelata; family Oikopleuridae; genus Oikopleura; species Oikopleura albicans. Next base: position 199,274 of record SCLG01000274.1, read on the forward strand.
TATTTGTCAAGATAAACAAGATAATTGCCAAGATAAACAAGATATTAGTCAGGATAAGACATATTTGTCAAGATATTTTTTTTTGTCAAGATAAGAAATTTTTTGTCAATATAGGACAGTTTTGTCAAGATAAACTTTTTTGTCAATATAAAATGTTTTGTCAGGATAACAAAAAAGGTAAACAACTACTAGTATATTACTAAAAAATTTCATGTTTAATCCATTTTTATTAGAGATGCTCTTTTCTAGACGTTAAAATCAATCCAACCTTGCATAATAAAGTCAAACAAAATGTGGTTTAATATCTCTACGCACACTCACGACATATTGGCATTGCCAAATCGATATACGGTTACGTGGTGCCTAATCGCCCAAAATTGGATTTGATTCAAGCCAATGTCACAAATTGAATTGCTACCGATATTTTTTTTTCTTGACAGCCTAATTGAACTATAAAATCGACAAGTCCAGGAAAAAACTTTGTTTATGATTTATTCACTACTTAAACTTTGGAGCTTAAAAGCGTGTAGTTTTTTTTGTGAAAATAAAATTACGGGCGATTAATTAACGAACCATTACTTTTTTTAGAAATTTATTAAGATTAAACGTTGCATATGAAATATGTTTTGACTTTAAACTATTCGGAATTTTAAATAATGCCTATTTATTGAGGCCACTCACGATCCGGACCAAGCTAGATGCCGAAATTTTGTTGTTTTTTTCGTAGGGGTTAGTTTCGGTAGTTTGCAGAAAAAGTGCTTAGTGTGAAATTTTTTGCTTGCAGAAAAAAACACTTTATATATTCGACTTCTTTTTTTTTCATGGAACTACACAATTTCGTACTTAGGATCATCATAGTAAATATTGGACCTTTTCCTGACTTTTCATGAAATACGCCTACGTTGCACCTGGAAGGATTTTATTAGTTGGCTAATCAAATTAAATACCATTAAAAACCAAAGTAAAGATTCGAAATATAATTTTAACGTATAATAAGAAGAATAAAAGGAAACCCCATCCCGGATATTTTGTGGTACGAGCACTTTTCAATAAAAAAAAAATCACAAAAGATCTGCATTCAATGCAAATGCAATTGTCTTCGTGAAATTCATTGATTATTGAACATACGTTAAAATATATATGCGCCAAGAAAGCAAAAGGTAAAATTCAAACACCGAGTTGCTTACAAATTCAATTTAAAAATAAAACTTGCTAAACCAGGGCCTTTGAGTTGAAAGTTTTAATGCGTGAAAACTTAAGCTCTTGAATTGGTTTTGAACGTTGACAGGTTCTTAAATCGTCCAATTAGTACAATTCTGTGCAATTTTATATTTTCACTTTTTCTCATAACACACAATAAAAATCTTAACAGTAAAAAGTCCCTGCCTAACTCATGGGCATTTTGAAGTCCCAAATAGTAGCCATTAATTTGGTTAAAGCATACATAAAAAATTTAAATTATACAAGGGCAAGAAATTATTAACCATGAATTACCATTAACAGGGCAAAAAACTGAAAATTATATGTAATTACGCCCGTTAAATATCCACGCGGTGTCCCAATCCACTAAAAAGATAGAGATGACTGTATATTAGATATTATTGCTTATGAATTGGGAAATCACGTGGATTTTGCTACAAAAAGACTAAAGTAATAATGTAGTAGGTCGGTACTGTATTAATACTGCAACATTCACAAAACAAAAAAATCATACATAGACACAATTTTTTTTATTTTTTGACTTTCAAAGAACAAATATTAAACATTAGCCTTGTTAACTGTGCTTATTAGACGATGATCCGGCAATAAACAGAACATAAATTTAAACTAAATTGGATTGTCGGAAAATGCCAAATATAAAAAGATCGAAACCTAAAACAACTGAATCGATTTATATTCGGCAATTATTTTATCACCATTCGAATATTTCCGACCACAGCAATAAATGGTACAATATAACTCCACCTTGCCGAAGATGCTTCTATTGTGTGTCCGCTATTAAATTCTGCCAGTGAATTTCAAAATTAAAGTTTCATTTTGGCGCATTATTGGAAGCTAAAGAAAATTGATTTTACTTATCTAGAAAAAAAAATGAAAGTCGTCTTTTGTTGGCAAACCATCTCTATAATAATCTAGTGCTTTGAAGTTACAATACACTCTTCATGAAAAGTCGGCATTTAAATTTTTTAGAGATTTCATTTATTAGAGTTTTTCGCTTTAGAAAAAATAGAAGAGCTATAAAAACGTTTGCATTTTGGTAGTTTTATAGTTCAAATCTTTTAGTACTCCAGATTTTAGTTATGTCATCTAACTAGTAGAAGGAATTAGGTTTGTATTAATTATTCTATAAACCATAAAATTTCAATAAATCAATTTTCTCTAGTTATAATAACCGTTAAATGGTCATAAGATTTTACACATAAAAGTCTCGATATTTTATTTTATCAAGTGAGTTCGTAAAGATTTCAGACATGGTATTGTATTGTGTTTCTTATATGTAGTCTATACAGTATAGTTCAAAATAAAAAAAAAGTACGCGGAGTTTTTTAAATAAATTTGTAAAAAAAAAAGTGGAAGTATGATTTTGGTCCCCGTAATAAATACTGCCTGTATGCTAATTACTAATTAGAAATTAATTTGCTTATCATTAAATAATGTATAACATGTCACTAGTTTTAAAATTTCCTTGACAATTGAAACAAATAAATGGACATATTTAGATTAACACATTAATAACCAATGAATTAATAAATGACCTTGTAAATTATAAAAAATTCTCTTATTCGGTATATAAAGATACTGCTCGTATCTTTAAAAAATATTCGTGACCGCTACATGTAACTTAATTATACATCTCAGAACCGTTTAAATACAGTATGGTCTATACCAAGATTTTTCAGGTTATTTGTGTTTAATTTGTAACCGGTTGGTAGATGGTATGTTTACGGTTGACCTTTTAACTTTTGTTAATTAGGTACCTAAGAATTGTATTTTATTATTCATATTGAGTTATATTGTGGTTTCTTGCATATTCTGAGTAGGAAAAAATAACGCGCGGAATTATATATACGATTTCATCGCTTATTTTAGTAGTTTAAATTACGATGCACAAGTCTTAATTTTCAGTTTGTAAAATGAACCTCGGTCAAAGTCGGGCCACCTCAGAATTAGTTCCGGCCCGCGCAAGCGGTTTAACTATCTTGGCATACGATCAAGTTTAGCTGACATTGATAAAAAAAAAACGCACAAATTCAGCATTTTTTTTATTTAATTGCTTCCCGCAGACTCTGTTCATAACATCAGACATTCAGCTCAAACATTAAAGAAAAAAACAGCTTCTAATCAATTCTACTCGCGTAAAATGGCTTTTTCTATCTTCAAGTAGAGCAAAAATAAATAAGTAAAGCCTCGAATCAATTTTGACTATGATAATGACCTTTTAAGGTAATTGGCTGCGTGCTTTGTGTCATAAATTTATGCGATAAATGCAGTAACGGCATTTTCTAGTCTGAAAAAAAATGTTGCACTACGTTAGCTTTAATACTAAAGTCACCAAGTTTCGCGATTGTGAATGAACAATTATCGTTTGTGCAGACAATGCGCTGATGGCCTCGAGGTTGAACAGAATAAGGGTCTTTCCATTTAAATTCAAACAGCTTTTGTGGCTAAACAATTGGGCTAAACTGGCCGATAAGAAAGACTTACCATTTCTCAGCCAATCAGCGTCAAGTGTTATAAAATATAAAAATAAGAATAAAATAGAGTCTTTCTTATTGGCCTTTAGAAACAATATCATTTTATGCTGTTTGAATTTAAATGGCGAGAGCCTTATAAAACGTGCAATTATTTTTAGTATAATTTATACAATCACTATTTTAATCGTCATTAGATTTGTTTTAGACGTATAGTCTATGCGGTATAGATTTCAAATTCAATGAAAATTTCCGGAAAATTTATGATAACTTCAAATTCACCGTAGAAATTCAGCCAAGGGGTAATTACTATAATCTTGTAAAAGAATTGAAATTTGGCTGTTGACTTGGCTGTCAACATTTGGATTAGTTTCAACCGCCTTCTAAAGTCAAAAAGAAATGTTTCCTTCAAAACCAAGCGTTTTTCCATCTATCTAATTATTGTTTTTGAAAATATTGATATTGACACGTTTCGCTAAAATCAACCAATAAACTCTGTCAATTGCTAAAATTAGTCAATCTAATTTATGGATCACGTTTTAGAACTTTGTAATCAAAACGGGATATTTTTCATGGAATAAAAAATATAATATTTTATGATATCTTAAAATTATTTGTTTTTAGAAGGTGCTGAACCTAAAAACGCAGTATTTTAAATCTGTATTGTTTCAATTTTTTACCTGTTACCGACGTGATTGATACCAACAGCCGCAGTAAGTTAACCATTTTCTCTAGTCTGTTCCTCTTTATCGCTGAGTATTTATTTTTTATTCAGGAGCCATTTATTTATTTTGTCGTTCGTTCAATGAATTTTCTCTTGTTTTTTCAAAAGAAAAAATATAAATTAAAAAATTAATTGTCGTGTTTCGAATGCTACTTTTATATGTGTAATAAAAAAGTGCAAGCGAGAAATTTGCTCTCGGTGCGAAAGCGTTGCTGTTCTCGGGATCGAGCGACGACGCTTTGGCGCTATTAGGTCAGAATGAAAAAAAAAACGCTCAAAAAATGAACACATAAATAATACCGCGCGTGAGTGTGGCAAGAATTGCACCCACCTGGTATTACTACTTAATTTTGTTAACTGACCTGCTGAGTATCAAATATTTGAAGAATTTGTAACGCTTTGGGTGTCAAGACATGGTCATAAATTATGGGCATGATTACTTTTGACATCATATTTTTAACCCCAGGGATATAATCCGAAGGGCCCAGAGTCAGGGGCCCAGAGTACAAAATTGGCCAAATGTGGTACAATTACTGTACGTACAGTCCCGACCTTCTTGATGTGCACCCTCTTGATGTGCACGACCGCCTTGATGTGCACTTTTTAAACAAAATTTACGAGGCTGCCAAGACTACCAAATGTTAAATAATATAAATGAAAATACATATTCCTGAATTTCGCCTCGACCCAAAATGTACCGTAGGAATCCGCAAATCCTTAAAAAATTGTCTAACAAACCAGTAAGGCAAAAAATAGAAAAAAATGTACCATTATGACCGACTGCCTTGGTGTGCAAGACTGTCCTGATGTGCACGTTTTTCGGAAACCCAATATGCACATCAAGAAGGTCGGGACTGTAGGAGGTTATTTTTAACTCAGGATTTTTTAATTCCTGAAAGAATCAATATAAATTATAATAGTATTATTATAATAATACGTTAGTAAATACTACCACATACCTGCGTTAAGTAACACCACAAAAATGGTATTTAATTCGATAGTGCGTGGGCGCAAAAGTTCACCACTATTTGCAAAAAAAAACGCTACTAAAACTTTATTTGACGAGTTTTTGTATACTAAAAGTATTTATTTGTCGAGTTTTTGCATTATACGAGTTTAACGTACTTTAGACAACTTTTACTTTTCTAAGAAATTCTGTATTTCATTCTTTCTGTTCATAGACACGCTTTTGATCCGTTTTTAAATTTTAGACAAGTTAGTTTTGCTAAATGAATAGAAGATTAAACAACTCAAGGCTTAATGATATTATTGACGCACACCTATAAAAAGTAGTATGTATAAAAAATTATAATATTAGGTTGGAAGCGCCGTAAGCTAACCTAATTGTCTGCGTAACAAAAAAGGAAGAAATTCTTATTTGGTTTTCGCGGCCAACCAAAATTGGAAGCGCGGGACAATTAAGGTGTTACACGGACAATAAAATTTATTAGACATAGAGACTGTTTGAAATAACAGTTTACATTTGAAATAACAGTTTGCATTTAAGATAACAGTTTGCATTTGAAATAACAGTTTGCATTTTAAGTAACAGTTTACATTTGAAATAACAGTTTGCGTTTGAAATAACAATTTACATTTGAAATAATAGTTTGCGTTACCTTGAAAACCCTATAATAGGCAATTTGCCAGTCCAACCTGTAAAAATATAACCCATATTTGGGTTCTACGCACGAAAATAAGCCAGACCGTTAATCTTGAGTAAAATCGGCTTCTGTACACGGGAGTTATTACTTTCAAAATTTTTAACTCAAAATTTGTTTGTGCCGAATTTTTCTAAAGTAGATTTGGAACAAACTGTATAACCCAGTGTTGTGGTACGCACCGGTACACCTAGTTCAGTCGCGGCCCAAGGGTCAAAAGGGTAACGATTCTGTTGTTTTGTTATTATGTATTTAATAATTTGAAAAGTTATGTCATAACAGTTAGAACTACATCTGTACTTTGTACCATCAACTTGTTCAGCATATGTCTATTTCAAAAATTACGTTAAAAAGAAGTTCTTTTGATCAAAAAATACTTTTTTTCTCGACACAACAGCACGTACTTAATGATAAAAGTCCTAACAGGTACCGCACCAAAAAATATTACAAGAATTGCCTCCATCTGCCTCATGTTTTTTTCTAACCTCAACAGAATCTGACACGAAATCAATCGTGTAAATTGCAAGAGATTAATGTCGACAGTCTGTTAGCACCTGACTTTGATAACAAAATCGCAATTTTACAGGTGATTTTCTACTGTGTTTTACAATCAGATAAGATACGCATCTTTTACATGCCGTTGCTTTGAATTACGCAACATTTTTCTTGTTGTAGAAAAGATTGATTTGTGATTGATTTCCATATTTTCAAATAATATAACGTGATGAATGAATTGTATTTTTCATAGTTAAATTTAGGTAGAACAAATATAAACTTACTGGTTAAAAAATTAGTTTAAAAAATAAACCAAAAATGACATGCACTAGGGTCACATACTTTAGGATTATAATCAGTGTTGGAAACGTTGGGCGTTAGGGATATTTTCTTCCCAACGCGTTGGGAAAATTTCAAGGGTTGGCCAACGCTCAATTTTTTTCCGACGCTCAACGCAACTTTATACTGTATGTATGCTGTGTAAACGCAGGACGCCCCTTCGAAATGTTCTCTTTCTTGTTTACAATAGTTTTACACTAATCCGTTAAGCATCAGTGTCGGAGTTGTTGGGCGCTGGGGTGCGTTGGCCAACAACCAACGCCCAACCAACGCGTTGGGAACGTTGGATGTTGGTTAAATTTTATTCCGAACGTGTTGGGAGCGTTGGGCGTTGGGAAAAATTCAAGTATTGGTCAACGCCTGCGTTGGGCGTTGGGAAAACTCCGAGCGTTGGCCGTTGGGGAAATTTGGAGCGTTAGCCAACTTTTCCAACACTGATTATAATGAATTAACACTACGGTTCAAAAAATATAAATTTAATTTATGAATTAAAAAAAAATAATTTCGAGAAAACAAAACAAATAAATTCAAACTATTCCGGGAAAATTCGATGTAAAATCATTTTGGAGAATTTTTTTTTGCTTTCTATCTATTTTTTAACACACTTTGTGTGCCAATTCTCTTGAGAGTTAATAACCTATGTTCACAGTGGTGAATTTAATATCATTAGTTTTATTTGTGTATTATATGCCGACCAGATTTCTAAATCGGCAATTAAGACTTTTAAGATCCTTCAGTTTGAATATGCTAATTCAGCTCTTATGGCCTGAAGCAATCGGTTCGAAAATCCTCATCTCGTAAAAAAATATGACCTATAAATTCAGCTGCAATAATTATTCACCTACAAGTTTTTCTTGATGTCTAATTATTTATTTTTTATTTTTACAATTTTTTTTTAATTTGTCAGTATAATAATTTAGAATATACAAACAAATTTGGTAAAGGTACTAAGATGAAATATGTGCTAGATTCTCAAATACTAGAGTAAGTAGAATAATGAAGGTGGATGGAGGAGGTAAATGCTTAATAGTATTAAGATGTATGATCTAACCTACGCGTTTTAATCCACTAGTAATTTTTAAGTTACGGGTCCACCTCCTTAACAGGTTGTTTAATCAAAAAAATGAAGATTACTTTATATATTATTGAGAACGTAGTACATATTTTATCTTTAAGATTATAATATAAAATCGATATAACAAACTAAATGTGTAGATGGCATGAAACAGGCACGGCAATGTGCCGCACGAGCAATGTGTCCAAAGTTTTTTGTAAGCTGTATTAATGTGTGTCTGTACCAGAGGTCGACAGTAATTGAGTATTTTTGTACCCTACCATTCACTGGAAAAAATGGTACTAAAAATTTATACCCGAATTTATCCGAACAAAAAAAAATGTACCCTTCCATACCCTACCAGTGAAATTAACCCGAGTTTACCCTTTTTCCGAGTTTTTTTTTTGTCTGCTTTTTATTAAAGTTAAAATTCCAAATTGTGTTTTCTGTTCATTAAATTTAACATCAGTATTTTAACGTGTTGGACATTACAAATGATATACAGTCCTTACTCTCAATACGGACGATCTTTTGGCGAAAAAAGAGTGTACCCTTCCATACCCTACCATTGAAAGTTACCCGTATTTATCCTTGTCCGCGGACAAGGGTACAAATTCTGCCGACCTCTGGTCTGTACAATTATTATAAAAATGCATGAAACGACGGCTTATCTTACCGCTTTTCGGACCAAAACGTATCGAGATTTCCAATTATTTTAGCAAAGGCCCTGATCAGTTATCTTACTAAAGTTCGTTTATCTTACCCCTATCTTAGCGTTTATAAAGGTAAGATAACCCGTCAGCTCTCCTTCTGAGCTATTTTACCCTGAAATTACATATGTAATTGTATGTATTATTGTCCATGAAAAACTTATTTGATTATTGGCTATTAGGCTTTTAAAAAGGTATTGTTATTAATTCGATACGCTGCAGCGAATTAGTAAGGCCATATGTCCTAATAGTGTCCGATAGAGAGGTTTTCAAGTCAATGGCTCTTTATCTGAATTTAAGTACATCATGCTTGAATAGGTTTATAATATACACAGCCAGATTATCAATTGACTATTCATTGTTCGGTTATACTTTGACAATTTTCCAATTATCTGTATAAAACCTTTTGAAATGGACACTTTTATTCAAGTTTTGTTTTAAATTCAAACACAATTTTAACTCTGCCCAGCAAATTGGGCAATATACTGCAAAATAGCAGTTATGTTTATTTACGATTGTTACGATTTTTTGAACTTTTATGAAAAATACCGAAAATATGGCTTTAAAAACTCCTGTAAATGTTAGTAATTTATTTGACCTTATTTGCTCTGTGACGTCTTAAGCGTGGTAACATTGTGTCTGTCATGGTAAAACTCATATTATGGATCAGATTTTAATAAAGACAAATGGCAGTATTAAATTTTACAAATCATATGGTTTACACGTAGCTTTTTAAATCAATTACCAAAATTGAACGACACTCATTTGACCCAAACACTTTGTGACACAACGTTCACAATGAATTTTTCGAATGTATTGTTTGAACATTTGAAGTTCCAGGCGACAAAAACAAGGCCAAATGCATTAGAGCATTGAAACCTACCCATATTTCACCTCCGTGCGTATGATACACAGGCACCGACTGAATGGGAATAATTTATAAAATATCTAAAGGGGACAAAGTCTAAAATTTTTAGACATTTTACACTTTATAACCTTCCCCCTTCATCACATTTACACTTTATCACTTTTGCAATTAATTACTTTTATACTTTATCCACAATAAAACAATCGATGAAGAAAAACAGCTAAAATTGATACATGATTTTTTTTTCAATTTTTTTCGACATTTTACCCGTTTATCCCCTTTACACTTTATCTACTTTACAGTTTTTTGTAGACATATTACGCTTTAGACATTTTACCCGTTCGATGGTCCAACAATCAATCAACTCAAGCAAATTTGTGCGCGCTGTTTTATATAATATAAAACTGGGCGCACACAGTTGCTCTAGCTAATTCATTGGTGGACCACTCAGTATATGATGTACACCACCTACCTGCTTAAAGTAACGCTGCTTAAAGTAACACCATTCGCTTAAAGTAACACTATTTGAACTTTTTTTTGATTTAACCTACGCCCTACCTGCTTAAAGTAACAATTTTCGCTTACAGTAACAGTTTTTTTGTTCATTTTGGTGTTACTTTAAGCAGGTAGGTGGTGTAGTTGAATCCGTTGATCACGATGGTGAAATAAAAAATGCAAGAGGAGATCCATTAAACCACCAGAGACCTTATTGAGACCATATATGTAAGTTTTTATAAAATTATCTTTTTTTTTTCGTTCAAAAAAGTCTAAAATATCCCTTTATAATGATAAACAAAGCATGTATTCGCCGATACAAAAAAAAAATTCTGACCAAGAACAAGTAGGACGAATAGAAATATCAAAAACAAAGCATTAAAAAGGCGTTTCTGCCGAACTACATATGTAACAATATAATTTATTTAATATTTAATATTAATAAAGTTCAAAAAGTTCAAGTCTGTACAATATGGAACAACCGGGAAAACAGGTCACAGTATGTGTGTATTTGTGCCCATTCCTAAATGTTAAGCTAATATAATCATTCGGGAACACCTCTTGGTGATATTTGCACATAACGAGAGTTTAATTTAAACTTGGTAAAAATGTTTCATTCGATTCATGATCGTTGTAATTTTATCATTGTTACTCGCATGTCGAGCGAATAGCTCGACATCGCGACCTAATGGTAACCATTTTTCACACAAGACTAGAGATGCAAAAACCGACCTTGGCTATTTCCCAAAAATTGACGGAATAAAATGTAAAAAAAGTGACTGGATTTCATCAGCAGTCGATAATCCAATTTTACTATCAAACCAGGGGAAAATCAAGGGTAATCACAGATGTAAACTTAACAGAAGATATGCAAACCCGGATATCACAGACAATGTAGGGCCCAAACAGTTTGAAGGCGACGTTTTTTGGAATGTTCCATATGCTAAACATGTTCGAAGATTTGATTATGGGAGAGTTTCTGACATTTAAAAGATATTATATACAAGCAAACAAAAATCACCCGAAAATTGAACCTTTTTGGACACTTTGACTATATATTACGTGGACACCGCCTGAATCGGTCTATTTTTTTGTGGCGAAAGGTTAATACGACGAAAATCCGTCGAAAATGTCATGTTAAAATTTTTAACTTAAAAATTTGATGTTAAAAATGTCATGTTAAAAATGTCATGTTAAAAATGTCATGTTAAAAATGTCATGTTAAAAGTTATCCGGACAAACATACCATAATACTAGTAGAAATCGGTTCAAAGTGTAAAAAGTTTAAACTGAAGTGTATAATAAAACAATTTTGAAAGAAAAGTCTACGTTTAAGCTATGTGTATGCTACAGTATACAGAAAAAAGAAGCTCTCAACAGACTCTATCCCCATCCACCATGGAATCATACCTTATCTGGAGTTACCCTTAACCGTCGATTTAACTGCTTTCCCACAGCAGATTACAATATTGGGACGAATGGCCGAGAAGACTGTTTAAACATGAACTTATATATTCCGGGATCCCTTGCTAAAGCAGTGTCATCCACCCAAAAGCTACCCGTGTTATTATTTTTACACGGCGGCGATTATTCATATGGAACGGCAGACGGCGGTGGAGTATCGGACACTTTTTGGTATGATGGTCTTAGGGTTTTTAAAATTCGAATAAATAATTACTTATTGCATTATACTCTACCTAACAAGTAATCTGACGTTTATAGTGTTCAAAAAGTGGTATGATAACTCAATTTTGGAAAGATACTCACTGGTCAGTTAACTCGTTACGTGGTGTATAAGTCCGAAGTTGTTCTTACAGGTGTATTATTCGAGTTGTTACGGAACTGATGCTTAATATCTTTTTAATCGGTAAACTAACTGTCCATGGCCGGCAAACTGCCCAAAAACCGATAACATCCGTAAATTAAGAAAAAAAAAATCACACTTTTTTTTTAAACTTACCATCTGATTATCCGTGAAAAATGTGCACGTTTTAAACATCACTCAATAATTTTGTGTGATAAATTTAAAATTAAATTTCAATTTTCATTTGAAAACCCTAGATAGACTTGTTCTGGGATCTTATGGTGAATTCATTTATGCCTCGATTAATTATCGACTACATTCTTTTGGACATTTGTCCACCGAAGATGAAAACGCGAGAGGGAATTATGCGGTGGACGATGTGATAAATGCTGTGTACTGGATTCGAGATAATGCTGAGGCCATCGGAGCTGATGCAAGGAATTAGATTTTACAAAATAATCGTTGAACAAGTCCTGTGTTAGAAAGGACCTCGCCTTTGAGAAAAGAGTTTACAGTGTCTAATCCTACTCCAGCAGTTTTTACATGAACTTAATAAAAAACGGCAAAAATCCAGTGTATAATTTGCGCGTTTCCGTTAACTAAAAACTGGGACTGAAATGGATACAACCTATATGAGATAGACTATGTATAAACGTAAAAGGACGCGTTAATTATATTTTTATCTAAAGGGCTCCCGAAATCTGACATTTTAATGAATTTGGATATGAAAATTTTTGAAGGAATATGAGTCGAATTATATGACACTAGGGATTTAAACTTGGCATAAATTGTTGAATATTTCTGATGCAAATTAATTGTCTCCTCAAAACCAGTATGCACTTGAGAGATGGTGTAGATCTATTTTCTTCTAATTCTTACATAAAGCCGAATAAGCTTAATGGGCCAATCGTCTGGAGCTGCCCTTGCACATGACGTTGCGATAACACCACAAATGAAAGGCAAATTATTCAATGTAATACCTCTTTCTGGAAGTGCAGTGAGTTATTGGGGCTATTGGAATCACACGCAGTCGCTCCGTAATGCCCGCGAATTAGCCTAGGGATATCATCATATTTTCACAGGGCTTATGTGATAGTTTTTGAAGATCACAACAATATAATTTTATTCCAAAAATGAGTTATACGCTAAAATATACGTCTACGAACAAAAAAATTTGAGCTAAATCTGAGCAAATTTGAAAATTTAGGTACCCATTCTTTGTCCGATAAGTGTTATCCCTATACTAGCCTCTGGTGCCCATTGCAATTTTCCTGATCATGCTGAGCTTGTTGAGTGCCTCCGTCAACTACCACCAGAAGAACTTACCATTTTACGACTCCATCGTAACGACACCTGGCGACCGGCGATTGAAAGTAACTACTACCCGGGAACGGCTGAGGGCCGGGTTCAAAATAAGACATTTTGCGTTTGACTAATATATGATGCATTTTGTCTGATATTAAACAGAGATGGTTTTTGAACCCCGCGTCGAGGAATTAGTCAAAGAAAACCATGATTTTAATTTATTCATTGCAGCCGTACCTGATGATGGCTACGAGTATGTATTTTCCGCTTACGACTTTGCGCAGGACAAAGCAGAGAAATTCCGAGAGCATATTCGTGTTCAGATTGTCCCGTTTGGAGATACGTATGGGAAAATGCCTTTTATGGAAGAAGTCATTTTCCATGCGTTTTTCCCGTATAAAGATTTAGACAATTTCAATTGGAACAGTGGTGCGGCCTGGCAAAGAGTCAGTCGATATGTTGACAAGGGTTTGAACCTAGGTAATTTTGGAAAAAATGCTGAATTTAGGCTTTAATTATACATGTAATGGGCTGATGCGTTAACTCCCAAGAGTCTATTCGTTAAAATTTTAACGAAATTTGAATGATGCTTCTAGGTTTTTTTAATGCAACAGCGATGTTTTTATTCTTTACCGGACAGCATGGGAAATATTCATATTTTCCGTATATTTTTAAACATTCCAAACCCTTATTCTGATACCGATGTGTCTTATGAAAATGGGGTATTTAAAGGAGCAAAACTTCATACAGACGCAGGCGGCGTAGCATATCACTGGGGTATGGACGGCCCTTGTCAATGGGCCGGATCTGGGGACACGCCGTCTTGGCTTAGATTTGTCCACAGTGAGGACTTAAGTTATTTGTTCGGGCACGCTTTGGTTCAAAGAAATAAATGGGACAGCGACAACGGAAATGACTGCCCTCAAGGGTATTATAATGGCTGTCAAGTGACAAAAACGCAGATTAATTTCTCGGAATACAGTTAAGGTGTTCACGTGAAAATTAGTAATCAAAATAATATTTATCTACATCTATTTTTGATATCGAAATGTATGTAGTATCAGAAAATATCACTGTGCATCTGTTTTCATGCTCAACGGGTGGATCCTATGAACCACCCACGCTTTGAGAATGCTTATTGATGATTGGTTTGCTTCCAGTGCTACAACGCTACTCAATAGACAGCGTCAGTCACGTGACGCTAAGGCTAGGGCGAACCCGCAGTAAAAGTTACCATCTTTTGATAAAATACCATCTTTTGATAAAATACCATCTTTTGATAAAATACCATCTTTTGATAAAATACCATCTTTTGATAAATTTTAGTAAATAAAAACATTTATTTGGGTATAATTTCCGAACATATGTCCAGAATGAGCGCTGTTGGGATAACTGCAGGAGTGCTCACCAATATGAATTTAAGACGTAAACACCATAAGTACAGTATGCACGTTTTGACTAATATCGTCCAGTCAGGAAATGCACAAAAACCAAAACCAATTCCGGACTATTTGGGTATCGTTGAACAGTCGGACTGGATTCCGTATTCGCGCGAAACAAATGTGAAAAACGTGCTTTATATGGACACGATCTACGCCGACAATCTAGAACAAAAAGCAGTCGAATTTCCTCACGACCGGCTAAATAATTTTTATTTATTCAATGAATTGATGGACGATCTTGAAGCGGACCGAAAAGCACATTGCGAGAAAAAGGTCCTCAAAAAATTCAGTTAGGCTGTTTAAACTGAATTTCAAATAGCTAGTAAAGCTTCAGCAGTTTGTCAGAAAGTATCTGTTTCCCGTGCAAAATCGGTAGTAAAATTATGATATAATTTGCTTGCAAAACTTGCAAATTACAATAATATTAAGGGCTAGGACGTCAGATTATAAGGATTAAGGAAATAACAAATAATTGAAATCCTGTCTAGCGCAAAAACGAATTATATACTACAGGTTTAGTCTCATGAAAATCGGCTGAGCGTTTCTAGAATAGAGCAATTTTCTTCGTTTTTACTTGCGATGGGGTGCTCCTATTGGCCAATATCATTTAAAAATATGCCCACACGGTATACTAGAAACGCGCAGCCGATTTTCATGAGACTAAACCAGTAGTAATTATAACTTTTTTTGAATTTTGGGTACAAAACCATCGAATTGCATCAAAAAAATATGTTTACGTGAAAGTTAGAATTATTTGATTCCTTTTGTCCCACGAGAATTTTTGCTACCTTAAAATGGGGTTTTCCAGCCTAAATATAGCCCAATATCTAACCGTAATCTTGATGTGAAACGCGAAATAAACATTGAAATAGATACAGTACAAATCAGAGCTGAATGTCCGAATTCAAACGATCCGACAATCTCGTTCCTTTCAACGACTGGGGGTTGTTTATTGGGCACACTTGACAGCAGAGGCCAAAAGTATGATAGTGTAACGTTTGCTACCCAGCAACGCTTTGAACCATCAACGCTTTTTTCAACAACGGCGACAGTTAGGGTATTTTAAGTCATTTTTTGAAGTAGATCTAAAAAATATGGATCTAAAAAATAATGGATCTAAAGTAATTTGGGGAAAAGACAGCATACTGGCTGATCAAGAAAAATCTAAAAATTCATTTTTCAGTACTTTTTGAGTACTTTTCTAAAACCTTCTACTGTATAAACGAGTGAAAGTTCATATTTGTAGCTGTTTTTATGGCCATTTGAAATTTTGTTGTAAATTACAACTTGTAACACCCTAGTAACAGTAGATACTAGAACGCCGCGCTCGGTCTGTCCGTTTTCACAAAAAGACGAGATATCGGACAACTTAGACGAAAATTGTCTTCAAATGTCAATCAATTTACCAAAAAGTAATTATAAAAAAGGCATCGTCTACTTTGTCACCACTGATGGAATCGATGCGGAAGAAGCTATGAACTTGGCGTATCTTCACAATGCTGCAATTTTTGTAGTCAATTTGCGTAATGGTGTTTTTGGATATTTTCACGAAGGTAAAGTTATGCCTTAACGTAACCCTTAGATATAAACTACTGCGCGCAGGCAAATATGCACATAGTAAAATACAATATAAAATAATACTGGTTTAGTCTCATGAAACTCGGCTGCGCGTTTCTAGTATACCGTGTCGGCATATTTTAAAATTATACTGGCCAATAGGAGCACCCCATTGCAAGAAAAAGAAGAAAATTGCTCTATTCTAGAAACGCTTAGCCGATTTTCATGAGACTAAACCTGTATTTACGTGTTGCGTTCGTAGTTTCGTTGTTGAATTCATGAGAATAAAAAAGGGTGCACTGTGCACCGTGCTCAGCACTTAAATGACGCTTTATATAATAATTATATATATTACGCTTACAGTCCTTCGTCCCTTATGGGCCACCGGTCCCATATCGGCCCTGAACGCGGCCCATAAAGGACGGAGGACTGTATATTAAATTTAGTTTTTCGGTTGTTTAAATTATTTAAATTAAATAACATAAAATGTTAACAATCACAAAACCAATTATTATTAAATTTAATATATCCGGTTACTGAACATAAGTAATTCCTAGTAACTCATTTGGAAATAAACATGCATAAAATGTTCGTATAAAAAGACTCATCAGTTCTGGAACAATTTGAAAACAAAACACAAATTTTTCGTTGAGTAGTAACAAAATTTAATTTCTAGATACACGTGAAGGGTTTCCTCTTCCAGTGAATGTCATTGAATCTGATCTGATTAATGGTTTGCGATTTATTTCAAGCAATTTGGATGCGTTTGGGATATCATCGGACAACATCCATGTTGTAACAAAAGGACAAGCTTTGGGTTCAAAACCACTCATTTTATTTTCCAAAATAACGCCAACATGACTGACCGGTCCTTAATGTTTTTTTTTTATTTTTTGATGTCTCTGATTAAAGTAATCTTGTAAAGTGATCTTTGTTTTAATGGCCTAGGTGGGAGATGTGGTATATACCGAATGGTCCAACAATGAATTAGCCAGAACAATAAAAAGTTCTTGTAAAGATAAGTTTTTTTACTATTAGTAAAACTTAAAGTTGATTTAGTGTAGGACCAGTGGTCCTGGACCACCCAGTATAATATTTTAAATTTTATTAATTCCGTGTCTAATCAAATCACAATTTCGAAAAGTCCGATAAAAAATCCTGATTTGTTTCATTTTTCGTAAAGATTGCAGTCTGGGATTTTCATAAGGTAGCACATTTGAATCTCTAACACCGATGAATTTTGAATCTGGGTCAGTTAATGAAGCTCTATTTGATATTTTCTTTATCTTAAAAGATTTATCAATTATACAAATTCCATTTGAAAACTTTTTCATTCATCAACAGACGTTCTCAAATGCAATGGTAATGCCTGACCATTCGTCCGAAGCATGGAGCGCTCTCTACGCGGCAACTGGGTGCAACACGTTTGACTGTTTAAAAATAGCGCCAACTGAAGAGCTACTAAACGCCGACCAAAATTTATTTAAATTCACGAATGAATGGCATCAGCAAATAAATCGACTTTTCCCCTTTCGCGCCAAATATAAATTCACGTTTCTCATCGATCCAATTAGTTTTGAATATCCTACATTTACGGAAGGTTGTCCAAATTATTGGCCAGACCCTTAAACCGCATCCTTAAAATATGTTATATACGTCACTCTACGTATTTGGAGAATCATTTAAAATTTTAACCCTGGTCACATATCACAAATAGTTCCCTTAACCCTAGACCGCGCACTAGGTACTGTTCAGGGACCGCGCACGGGGAACACATGTGTTCCCCGACACTAAAATGCTTGCCATTTGTTTATTAGTGGGTCGAATTATGATATTTTTGTTTTAAATGACTTATGAAAGTTTTGATTAACATTTGTTTGAGTAAAAATTANTTTTACTCGGCCGAGTCAAAACGGAGTCGAGACGAAGAACTACCGGATTTTCATAAGGTAGCATATTTGAATCTCTAACACCGATGAATTTTGAATCTGGGTCAGTTAATGAAGCTCTATTTGATATTTTCTTTATCTTAAAAGATTTATCAATTATACAAATTCCATTTGAAAACTTTTTCATTCATCAACAGACGTTCTCAAATGCAATGGTAATGTCTGACCATTCGCCCGAAGCATGGAGCGCTCTCTACGCGGCAACTGGGTGCAGCACGTTTGACTGTTTAAAAATAGCGCCAACTGAAGAGCTACTAAACGCCGACCAAAATTTATTTAAATTTACGAATGAGTGGCATCAGCAAATAAATCGACTTTTCCCGTTTCGCGCCAAATATAAATTCACGTTTCTCATCGATCCAATTAGTTTTGAATATCCTACATTTACGGAAGGTTGTCGAAATTATTGGCCAGACCCTTAAACCGCATCCTTAAAATATGTTATATACGTCACTCTACGTATTTGGAGAAGCATTTAAAATTTTAACCCTGGTCACAATGTTGTGATATGTGTGACCGTCACATATCACAAAAAGTTCCCTTAACACATCGACTAGAAAATTGTCTAATCGATTATTTATTGTTATCGTTATTTTCTGATTTGTCTCTATCTTTTCCAAATATGTTACATTTTTACTGGAATAATAATATTCTGTATCGCGAATGAATTTCTCATTAATGTTTTCCGCCAAGAACACGGTGACACATTGCCATGACATGGAGTAGAATTGTTGTTTCGGTTTTTTGTTAATTAAAAGCAACATTTTTCGGTTTTTTATAAGACATAAGTTTGGACAACCTAACTCGAGGATGATTTCGATGAATTTATGAACCACATTTTGCTCGATAATCGGCAACATTCAGATAAAATTGGTATTATGATTGACTACTTCTATCGACAAAAGCTTCCAGCGGCTATGAAAGACGATGCGACCATAATTAGGGATGCATTTTACGACTGTTTTGTTCGATCATCCGTTGGATCGACGATCAATGCTACCCTTTCGTCCAGAATGATTGAACGAACTGATGATTTTTCAGAGAACCTTACAAAACTTGCCGATATCATTGGGCTCATTCAACAGGCCGATAATTATCCACTGTATACTCATAGCTAGGCTTTTCAAACGTTATTATGCCCTTTTTTGCAATTTTGAAAATTATACCTGTGTACGTCTCCTTCTCGGATTTTTTACGTCGTTTTTAAATATATAATTATCAGTTTGAACAACCTAATCACAGTGAAAAGAATTGCATTGAGTTTACAAAACTCTCGCCAAACAATGATAAATTCACGCTAGAGAATAAAGGTAACTGTTCCTTAGAAAGTATTGAATTTTGGAATCGAGTTTTGCCAAGTGTCGATGTGCCTTATGAATGTCATGAAGAGGAAAGACTGGAAATTCGGCCCACATTTTTAACGCAAAACAATGTCAAAATTACGGGGCGTAATATTGTAGAATTTGGACGACCAGGACTAAACACTTACTTTGGAGTCCCATATGCTAAGCCGCCAATAAATGATCTTCAATTTCAACGACCAGTTAGTTATGGTTGTAAAAAATATATGTCTATTTATTACTACTGTATAGTAATTCTTTTTATCGGTTATGGTCACTTTATTAAGTCGTCCGAGCTTTGGACCACTTTCTGGTTTACATTTTTGATACGCTGAAAACATACAAAAACGGAAAAATATTTCAAAATACAATTCACTTTTTATGATTTATCAGGTAAAATGAACAACATAAATACTGTTCATGATCACAGGTATATACTATATCACGAAGCGACCCCAATTAATGTAAAATTTTTGCAACCTTCGTGTTAGACCATCTAGCCCAGTTGACGTAGATGCGGGACTGTATCAAAAGGAGTGTGTTCGAAATCTCCAAGATTTGGAGTACACATCAGAAGATTGCCTATATTTAGACATTTGGCAACCATTGGCCACAAATGACCCCGAAACGAAGTGGAGCGTTATTTATTTTTGCGATGGGTACATTTCACTTTATGGGGCAGTGGGTAACGAAGCTGCTCGAACTAGATGTCGAAATTGGATGGGATATTTTACCGAGGATCATGACGTCATATCAATTCATATTAATTATCGACAGGGGATATTTGGCTTCGGTACCGATTTAGACTAGGGCTTCGAATTCGGCCTATATGAACCACCACTTGTTCAAATGATACTTTGGCTTACGGCAAGCCAAAGTGAAACATTGGCTATGATAAGGGTCGAGTATAGTCAAAATGAACAATATTCTTAATTGTTCTTAGTTGTTCTTTTTGTCCTTAAAAATGTCTTCGCTATTCTTCGCCTCTAAACAAAGAGAAAAAATAATAGAATAGCGAAATTGCAAAGCAAAATGAAATATTCAGTCACAAGATTAGTTTTACAACCTTCGAAAGATATTATCTTAGCTTAAAGCTATACCAACTTTTGATGTGACTTTCCTAAACTAAGTCAAGCTAGCTCAGTTTAAAATTTGCTTAGGCCAATTAAGGGACCAATTTTAGGCAGCATAACTTATGCATAACTTATGCTGCATAAGCTGATTATGACAAGTAATGCCAAAAATTTAAGCCAATTTTGCGTAGTCCCGATTTAGACAGCATTTCAACAAATAATGGATTTGCGGATCAGAAAATGGCACTAGATTGGATATACGAAAACATTGCGGCTATTGGAGGTGACAAAGATAAAATCGTTTTTGTCGGACAAGGATTTGGTGGTATCTCGGCTTTATTACATGGGAGTGAATATAAACCGCACCGCATTATCTCGTCATCAGCTACCTTGAACATGAAATTTCCTTATAGATAGGGTACAAAAGTAAAATACGAACAATAATAGTTATCTTTGTCACAGGGACTTCATGTGAATATTACTGAGATGACTTTGGAGACGTCTGGCAAGTTTTATTGCTCTGTTAGGATTCGAGTACCATATACAACGTTATTTTATTCTCTAAAAGTTGCCATTGTGGGCTTGTGTGACGTCAAACACAGTGTCCTCGACAGGCTATGTGAATACCTGTGTTCCCCCGGAACACCTGTGTTCCCCCGGAACACTTGTGATCATTAAAATCAATATAACTACACTGTCAAGGTCATACTTTAGAAATATTTTTGTTTCTACGACTGAAATACGTCGAAATTTACTGACAATTTATGATATACTGGACTCTAGTAACTGGAGTACTTTCACCCTGAAGATCAAGAAAATAAGTTTTATTTTACTTTTTAGAGAACGGGTCCAATACTTTTATATTATCCTTGACATTATTTGTACCTACCAAACAGTGATGATCCAACATATATAAGTAATCAAATCACAGAAAAGTTAGGGTGCCTGGGAAACCTACGTGAATGTCTCTCGACCATGACGACTGAACAAATATTATCAGCTAGCAGAAATGTTGGAATATGGCCGTATGGGCTAGTGGAGGATGGTGAACTAGTAAGGGCACCCGATTCATACGACTTAAGCGGAATAGACCTACTGCTAGGAATAAATACTGGAGATGCTTTCGGCTGGGCTAATGACCAGTATAATCGGCTAAATGCGCATTTGTTTGGAATCCACTATGATGAATTGGAAGTAATGACACATGTAATTGAAAATGACTTTATGAAACAGGAAAAACGAAGTCAATCAGGAAAAAACTTATTAGAAAAGTAACTTAAACATCTATTTTACACGGTACCAATGTTTTGATTTTAAAGTTAATAACTTTTCTTTTTTTCATACGCATCTTGATGTGCGGGACATCATGTACCGTTTGCGGCCCAAAGATGCGCGTGAATTAGTTTTTATCGTAATCACAGTTTTAACGTCCATATCGTCATCATAATTACTTTTACAAATAGACCCTATTTGAACTAAGTTCACAAAGAGTACGCTCTGATTGTATGGACGTCATGTTTTATAATATTAAGTTTTTTTACAGACGACTTAAAACTCCATCAAAAATACGGCAATGATGCGTTAGACGACGGTACCGATAGATATCAGATTCCACTCCGTAAAGCAATGACAAATTTTTATAACGATGAGGGATTTCTCGATCGGGTTCACCGTACAGCGCAGTCGCGAAGTCAGGATTCGGCAAAAACTTATGTTTACAAGTTTGCGATTAATAGTTAAAAGTTGTTAAATACGTACAATATTTATTTTTTAACATTTTGGCCTCTAAAATAGACATTTGTTTTTGTAGGGAAATTCACGCGATGTGGATTTTGATACACGAAGACTAAAATAACAATGTAGTTAGTTGTTCAGACTGACTGTAGTCAAACTTACTTTATAAATGCTTATTTTATCTGAAAATTAAAACACTGACTGCAGGACCGTATGTTTTAATGTAAACTTTATCTTTCAAAAATTAAAATAAATATACCCAATTTAATAACTTTAAAAAAGTTGGTACACCGATATTGACCGACCGCTGATGGTCAACAGTCCAAAGCCCGAGTTCGCCGGTGCCATTCGAAATGACGAAGCCGATTTTGTTTTTAAATACTTTGGTAGTTACCCGAGCGACTATTATCGGTTTTATAATGAGGAAGTTATGTGGACGCAAGATAATGTATCTTCAATGTGGGCGCAGTTCATAAAAACTGGCGAGATTCAAGATGAGGAAGCCGGGTTTGTGGCGAGAGATTATAAATATGGCCAATGTATGATAAGCATTGACTACTACGAGTATCTCTACATGGACTGCAATTTCCGGCGAGACTATTTGGATATTTGGAATTCAATAGTTGATTCCTAGTATCTTGGTACAAAAAAAACTATAAAGCCATGTATACTTTCTGTTTCGATTATATTATAAATCTATCTCTGCCAAATAAATCGAATGTGTTAAATTTGGTTCGTTATATATGTTATTCAATGACATATCGATTATTTCATTATTTGTGTCTAATTGTCGACACATACTGGTGTGGGCGAGATTTTCGTACCGAACTTAAAAGGTATTACAGTGCGTCCTAGTTGTCGAGTACCGCGCTTTTTCGAAATTACATGTTATGAAAGCTTAAAAACTAGAAAGCGCGGTACTCGACAACTAGGACGCACTGTAGCATAAGTTATGGCGTGGTTCGCGTTAATAAAATATGTGTTTTTTTATCAATGGACCACCAGATGCTATACGCTATAGGCTATAGCCTATAGCGGACCGAAATTTATGACAAAAATGACCACTTGATGAGTCACGAGCTGTTACGCGATGTATTTTGCAAAAGATGATAAATTATTATAAAAAGTCTAGAATGAGATATTTCGGACGGTCCCGCACTAAAAAAATTAGAACTAGTAAATGCTCTCTAGCGCCAAACCGTGTCTCCTCTTTTATTTTTGTGTAATTAACCAACGTTATCTACAGGTTGAACTGCATTTTTCAAGTATTCATTTCCTTTAATATAATAAATATATGGAAAATAGAACAAGGCAGAAATTTACGATTAAAGTTGATGAACTGTTCGACAAATCTATATCACTGATATACAGTTCATCAATATACAGTTCATCAACTGATATAATATCCGTTGATGAACTGTTCAACAAATCTAAATCAGTTGATGAACTGTTCAACAAATCTATATCAGGAAGAGCGCGTAATGTCCAACCGTTGCAAACGTCTGTATCACAAAAGTCACACAATTCAGTCGGTCTGCCGTCGATTCTCGGACAAGTCTCATTAAACAGACTTCTATTTATGCACCGTCGCTAAAATTATTTACAATCCGACTTTTTTCAAACATCAATTAAAAATCCTTACTGTTAGCCATGTGCTATTCCCGGAATCGTTATCGATTGCCGAAATTGTTCCCATAGCGAGTAAACAATAACTGTTTGCCGGACAGATTTCCAGGGATAAAGATGTGATGGGTATATTGCTTTAAGTAGAATAANCTCGACAATTAAAATACAGGCTGTACTCCGCTTAGGGTTTTTGGTGTTTAGCAGTTTTCTTTTTTTTTAAAGAATAATATTTAATGATAATGGTAATATTATTAACTGTTTGTGTTGTGGACTACTAGTGGCGCAGATGGCCAAACGCCAATAGTCTATTGGCAATAGAGAAGGCCACATCGAGCTTTTACACCACAAAGGTGACCTATTGGTACCCGGGTTGCTGGTACCCGGCGGCTGTTTTGTATTGCTGGCCTAGTTGAGTCCAAATTCATTTTCCAGTTGCGCTAATATAACCAATTGAAGATCAATGTTTGATGTTTCCGGCCAGTACAACCACATTCATAAGTAATATATTGTGCAATTACTTTGGAGGAGCAACTGCGGCAACGTTGAACAAAGTTAAAACTATGACCTGCGGCGAAACTGAAGATAAGTAGCAAGATTTCACCCTATGGGAGGAGAAACGCTTAGGGGTGCAGCATAAACAATCGTTTAAGGTATTTGTTATTATTTTTCCAAATTAGACAAAAAAAAATTGACAAAAAAAATTTGGACATCAAAAAAATTCCCCTTGGAAAATGCTGCTCGAAGATCTACTTTAAACTTTTCAATGTTAGTTAATCACTTCGTAAATACGCATTAACTATTGTTCATTTTTTGTCTTGAATTTTCGATTTTTTTTTCTTTCTTTCCCCGCGAAGATACCCCAAAAATCGATCTTGCCAATTTTCTAGCCGTTTTTTCCTTTTTTTTCTTGCTTACGCCTTAATAATGCGAGATGCGAAAATTGGCAAGATCGAGAACTACCGTAAATCGAGCTTATGCTCCTGCAAATCGCCATTCTGAAAAGGATGGTGATAGGCTGGTCACAGGTTATAGCCGTTGTTTTATTGGACCGTACTGGAGGACAAGTCTACAGACCTAACTGCTGCAATGCAGCCTGACTCTGATTTAGAGTGTCTTCGGGAACACAACAGGAACAGAACAGGCCGAAACTGGACTTGTGCCCTAGTACAAAAACGGCATACACACACAGTAGGAATAAAGGAGGGTTTTAACTTCTACTGTTGTGACTATTTCTTCTGCCTTATGCAGTCGTATTTCGTGAATTTACGCAAATAAATTTCTACATCATGAACAGCTCATCATGATGCTGAAACCCAAAACCGAATAACATGGACAAGATATCTTGAAGACTACCGCACAAAAAACTGCTTTCTTATAATAAAGCTAACATTTTAAAATTTACAATACGTTTATCTAGTTTTAGGAAACCATATGGGACAAATTTTTATCAAAATCTGCCCCAGAATACAATACCTGGCGCGTTATCTTACCAAAATTAGTAGGTTATCTTACTATACTTTTTGGACCAACACGTAGCGAGCTTTCTTATAATAAGAAAGAGCGTCTGACCAGTTATCTTACCAAAGTTGGGTTATCTTACCGCTTTTTTGGCGTGCATAAAGCTAAGATAACCCGTCACGTTATAAAAATCTTATGGTAAAATTTTATGACGATGTCTTTTTTTATCAATGGACCACCATATGCTATACCATATAGCATATACGCTATAGCCGAAATTTATGGCAAAAATGACCACTTGATGAGTCAGGAGCTGTTACGCGATGTTTTTTGTTTTGAAAAATATGATAAATTATCATAAAAAAGTCTAGAATGAGATATTTCGGAAAGTCCTGCACTAAAAAAAAAAGAATAAGTAAATGCTCTCTAGCGCCAAACCGTTTCTCCTCTTCTATTTTTGTGTAACTAACCAACGTGATCTACAGGTTGCATTTTTCACGTATTCATTTCCTTTAATATAATAAATAAATGGAAAATAGAACAAGGCAGAAATTTACGAAGAAAGTTGATGAACTATTCAACAAATCTATATCAGGAAGAGCGCGTAATGTCCAACCGTTGCAAACGTCTGTATCACAAAAGTCACACAATTCAGTCGGTCTGCCGTCGATTCTCGGACAAGTCTCATTAAACAGACTTCTACTTATGCACCGTCGCTGAAATTTTATATAATCCGACTATTTCCAAGCATCAATAAAACTCCTTACTGTTAGCCATGTGCCATCCCCGGAATCGTTATCGATTGCCGAAATTGTTCCCATAGCGAGTAAACAATAACTGTTTACCGGACAGATTTCCAAGGGTAAAGATGTTATAGGTATATTGCTTTAAGTAGAATAAACTTTTAAGGACCGGTCAGTCATGTTGTGTACAAACTAAACACAAAAATCTCTAAACCCAAATGTTGAAAAGATATTGTAAGGAAGGTCCTACAGCAAATAATTCTGAATTTGAAGTAAAAAACATTTTATGTTAAAAATGAGGACATTCACCATAATGATTTCTAATTTAGAAATGATTAAAAAGGGACGATATACATCGGTAGAAGTACCTTGCAGCACAACTATAATCGCATTTATATTAAAATTTTTGGAGTAATTTCAGTAATTGTACTGGTAGTGGTATTTATTCTAACCAAAACTGTCAAGTCTTTCGCAATTTGAATCGGATCCATCTATGGAATCACAGGTGAAACACCTCGATAAGTCTTCGTATAGATACTCTTCAAACTCATCCTCACCATCGTAACCCCACCTTTGGAATTTGAAGTTTACAAGATACAAAATGTCTTTCCGGTAATTTATACCGGTATATTATTTTGCACAACTCTCAAATTGTGCACGACTTCCAAGTTGTGCATGTTTTTCGTAAAGTCGGGACTGTAGCACAAATTAATTGCGTGAAGTGGGAAGAAAAACTGACTTTTGTTGCTAAGACTTTTGTTCGCGACTTTTCTATAGCACGCAAAATAAAGTCGCTTCCAATAGAAAATTCTAGGAATCCTAAGCTTTCCTGTGCCTTTTGAATCAACTTTTTTGCTACTAATTCTAATGGATAAAATTTTCCCGAAAATTTTAGAATAGTTTTAACAAAGTGTGTTATCTCATATACCTCAAACGTCCACATGCATTGCCTCGGCCCCTAATAATCAATTTATATTTACCCATTGTAAACTCGACCACGACGTCGAGTATTTCGAGCTAGTAGCGCGACAGCCGCGGTAGTCGCAACATTTCTACTCCAACTTTGTTTATGATATGTTGCAGAGTAGGGCGCCGGGGTATATCTCACGCCACTGGTGCTTGTTCTTGATGGCAAACTAGGTCGACTTGGCCGACTATTTGTTCCGCTTGGCCTAGAACTACTTCCCCCACTTGGCCGGCTTCCGCCGCTGGGTCTACTGCCGCCACTTGGTCTTGAGCCACCGCGCCGACCATCGCACTATTAATAAAGCTATAGCTTGATATGAACAGTCGAAAGTTGCTAGTGACTAGCAGGCTAGTAGCAGCTAGTCATGAAATTTTGCCGTTTTTGCATTCAACGGGCAATGGTCCATGAAACAGGTGGTCTTACTCTAATTAGGCTGTCCACGGTCGAAAACGAAAGTCATCGCTAATACCCCAAAATTTCACAGGAGATGCATTTTTGGCCAATCAAGAAAAAAAAATGAAACAAAAATTCGTAATTATGGTGCGTAATTAACGGGCCACTTTCGTAAAACCTGAAAATAGCCATAATTCGTCCAAAATTAGCCCTAGAACCAACTGAAACCGATAATTTTGATCAACAAATTTCGTAAAACCGATAAATATCGGTGATAAATCTGTCAAATCAAAAAACAGACATCAGATTCGGATTTTTCATCTAAAATTAGCCCTAGAACCAACTGAAACCGATATTTTTAATTACTCAATTGCCTATTACCGGTAATTACCGGTAAAACCGGAAAACCCGAGAAACGGACCAAAAAATCGGATTCTCCGCCCCAAAATACCTAGGATCCCAAAGTTTCGTGATTTTGGGAATGGGCGCCCACGAGATAATGAGTCAAGACCCTCGACCGTGGACAGCCTAACTCTAACAGTCCAAAATCTTTAAGATACTCTAACTCCAAAATCTTACTCTAACAGTCCAAAACGAAAGTTTTTCACGCGTTTTACAAGTTTATTTTCTGTGTTGTTTGATTAAAACAATACTATGACACGTAGTAACATATGGCACTTGCTTGGGGGTTAAAAATAAAATTATATGATCAGGATCAAATCGAGGGTACTCTAGCTAGATCTAGTACCATACAAATTACAAATACGTCACATCCATAATGAATTTTTACATGACTTTATAATTATAAAACCGATTCTAGTCGTTTTTATGTATACCTACAATGGTTCATATGATGGTGGTCGTAAATAACATAAAGAATGATAATAAAAATCAGTGAGGTCACATTTCACAAATGCAACATAAAAACGTTGAATTTGACAGTTGTTTAACCAAAAAATAGTTCCCAAAAAAAAAAAAATTCATAAAATTTTATTAATTTCGTAAAAATTTAAAATTTTACAGTGAAATTTTTAAAGACTACACTTACAGTTGCAAGAAGAAAACCAAATAAAATTGATATTCTCATTTTTCCTCTCTTTCAAATATCTTTAGCAACCGTTAATTTATAAATAGCACAAGTTTGTTGGGTGAAGTCGGAATAAAAACTGTTGCTAAGGCTTTTGTTCGCGTCAATGAATGATTTTCCGCATTGTACATGACAGCGTAATAATGATGATTCAGAACTTATATTATTTTACGATTTCGCTCCTCGTGACAAGTTTCTTAAAATTACGGAGCCAATTATGGTTTTTGATTTATAGCTGGTTATGCGAATTCTGAGTAGAACAATAATTTACTGATTTTCCCTCATCGAAAACTATGTCAACAAAAACTAAAACTGTAAGACAAACTAATTTCCATATTCTGAAATTTTAAATTATAAAAACATCAACCTCGACAATTAAAATACAGTCTGTACTCCGCTTAGCGTTTTTGGTGTTCGAAAAGACGGCCCAATGGCAAGTCCCCTGATAAGTAAGGACTGTATTTTAATTGTTTAGCAGTTTTCTTTTTTTAAGAATAATATTTAATGATAATGGTAATATTAATAACAAGATATCTTGAAGACTGCCGCACAAAAAACTGCTTCCTTATAATAAAGCTCAAATTTTAAAATTCGTAATACGTATATCTACCGGCTGGTCGGTATAAAAAGCGACCAATTATTGACAAGTGACGTGTCGCAGATTGCGTATTCAAGAATTTTTTTTTAACTCGGCCACGTTTTCCAAAATTCGGACCCCGTCCACGTTTTTCATGGCGAAATTTTGCCACGCGTTTGACGCTTAACTGTGTGCGATACGTACAAGAAATTTTAATGATTTTTTCGGCATTCGAAGTATTAATACGAATAGAAAAAAATAAGTTTTTGATCGTCACAAGTTAGTCTAAATTTACTAACCAAAGTGCGATTAGAGGAGCGCACCCGTTTTAGGCCGCTTTTAGGTGTCTTTCACCTGTTCAGGAGCATATGCATGATAAAAGAGTCAAGTAAAAGAACAGAAATACCCTTCTTTTCCTTTTATGTTCATAATTAACCATAAAATGTTTGTCATTCTCGGTTTTAGGTATTTTGTAAATTGTTTTTTGTTCATAACGCACAGAGCGCTGAACGTTTTTCACTCCAGAAGGTCAATGTTGACATGTTTTGGCAGATTTTGAACAACTTAGAAATGTTTAATACTTTTGAAAATATTTTTTAATAAATAGGTGGCAAAAAAATCTGAATTTTGTGTTTCTGAACTGCTTAAATTTGCTTTTATTGTCTCTAAACAAGTTTGATGAAAAACCATCAAAATGTGTCAATAATGAAAATAATCTTTCTCTGTCGAGTTGAAAAACAATTAATAATCATTCCAAAATAATATCGGGTTAAAACAACAACAAAAAAGTAATAGGAAACGGATTTGTTGTCGTTGAAATCGAATCGCGCGTGGGAGGCCCTCAGACCGCAAGTCAGTCTAGCGCTATTCACGAAAAAAGTACCCCTCTCCAATTTTCGATTCGCTCTTTAAAAAAAAGAAAACAAAATTTTCTTGGATACGGCAGTTTTTGTTTTAAAATCTGAGTATCCTAACATATTAATTTAACGAAAAGAAAAAGTTCGTGGCAAAATACTTCCACGAAAAACGTGGACGAGTTAACTTGTCAACAATTGGTCGCTTTTTATACCGTCCAGTCAGTAGTTTTAGGAAACCATATGGAAAGAGTATGGGAAATTTGTATCAAAATCTGTCCCCATAATACAATACCTGGCAGGTTATCTTACCAAAATTAGTAGGTTATCTTACTATACTTTTTGGACCAACACGTAGCGAGCTTTCTAAGAGGAGCTTTCTAATAAGAGAGAGAGCGTCTGACCAGTTATCTTACCAAAGTTGGGTTATCTTACCGCTTTTTTGGCGTGTATAAAGCTAAGATAACCCGTCATCTTTTAAAAATCTTATGGCCCATAAGTTATGATGTAATCACTTTTTTGACAAAAAAAAAAGTGGCCGTTATGAAAGGAAGGTCTGTATTAGTAATTTACACATGAACGTAAAAACGTATGTCTGCGTTTGCAACTAAACCATGTTGACTTAAATTTGCCAAAAATGTATGAGTTGTGATGTAAATTCATACTAGGAAAGGCATTTATTAGGTATGTAGCACGAAACATGGTTATGATAAGTTTCCTTGTATAAGAAGAGATTTTAACACCCTTCCACGAGTTAAGAAGCGTAGTGCGGCGTTACCTTCAAAATAAATACACTTATCAACATTCATAAAATTATAGCATTTTACTAGAGTGTAAAAATATATGCCAGAGAGAAATGTTGTACAAATTGACAAGATTATTATTTAGCTTTTGCGTTTCTCACCTTTCGTCCCATCGGAAATGTAAAACGGATGAATAAAAAGAGTAAAGTAGCCGTAGACGCGCGAGTACAGTAGTATTCGGGATACATTAATCTAACATGGAAGTTGTGGAGGAAACCTACTTGGGAGGAAAACTATTTTGGCCCGTTTTTCATATACCGTTTTTCATGTAAAGTGTACATTATTTACTTGAAACACATACGGTATGTGACATACCCTAATTAAATACCCTAAACAAAATGTAATTTATAACTTGCTGAATCTAAATAAACGTTTTGATTTGAAAAACATCATAAATAGAATGTTCATTTCGTGTGACCGATTTAAAAAAATTATGTTTTGTTTTCAAATCGATTTTTCCGTTATGACCAAATTAACGTACGGGTACAAGAGAATGCAAAGCTAGTTTGGAAGTTTCAAAAATTAGTCCTGTAGACTCCGAGAACTGAGTTTTGAATATGTCATCTCATTGAAGCGCCCAAGAAATGACAAAAAATTCTTATTTTGTTCCCAATTGACCACGGATTTACTCCATAACTTATGGTCCATAAGTCAGGCTAAGCAAGTGAACCACGAGTCCAATCGAAAAATCTCACCAGTAATTGAGATAGCAGATTCGATAGCTCTGGTTTGGAAATAGTGACAAGCACTTGATTTTTTAGGCCAATTATTTACAAGATTATGCATGAATGTTAAAGTAGAGTCACATTTTGTCTAAGTTTTCTTTTTTTGTTGTGCGTTATTTATTCGGGCCGAACTGCAACGTCACCGTGTCGGGACCACGATTAGACTAGGCCACGCGTACTGGAACATAAAATTTATATTTTGTAAGAGAGTCGCCCCGTGGTGTTAACTCTGGAGCGCAAACACAATTTGTGCATTTGATGTGCATTGCAACACACAATTCGAAAAGAAAATAAAGGAGTTGCTCGTGCATATAAATATTTATGCCCGCAAAGTCTTTTTAATCGTCTAGGGTTACATTTACGGCTGGCACAAGTTCAATTTAATGTTATTATTTGTCATAATTAGTTCTATTTACACTAAAGAAATTGTTTGCGCGATTGGTTCCGCAGCCGAGCTCGCGGGCGATTCAACACTGCTGGAACAAAGAAAAAAAATCTGACAGAAAATCTATCTATATGTATCGAAAAAAAGTCCGAACAGTAAAAAACCGGCGCCTAATTATGGCGAATAAAAAAAAAATGATGACGCATTGAGTTGATAAACCGTCTAATCTTTTTTTCTTGTTGGTTGTTCGGTGACACCCGGTAGTAAACAGAGTTTGAGTTGAGCAGTATCGAGTTGTAATAGTGGTCATAGTAGTCATCCATTATGTGATAAGAGGTTCTTAATTTATAAAAAAAATGTGAATCGCAAAAAGAAAAGAAAAAACGGTGGTGGTGGTGCAGGCAGGTGTAGTATAGTATTAGTGCTGTATCGCATAGGGCTGGTTGTGTTTACGCCGGCGCCGCTGCCACCAGTGGGACTAGAAATATAAAAAAAACGTTTAACTGGGTCCATAAAAAGAAATAATGACTGAGAGAAATGCGATAATAATCGACCGGGGTGAATGGACTACAAAGGCGAGCAGCTAAACAAAACACCAAAAATTCCAAAACGAAAAAAAAACGCCAAAAATTTGTTCGGAGGTTAGGTGTGCAAAGCCCTAACATGTCTATTTTCTAATATTCATACAGGAGAGATAGTCGTGTAGGGGATGCACCCATGACTTCAGTGACACATTCCACCAAAAAATTCCGAGGCCGTTCCATTCACCCCAATCTGCTTGTACTTAAGAGAGAGAGAGAAACACAAAAAACATCTCGACGAACATGAGAAAATGCTAATTAGCGCACGTCAAGATACAAATTACACCATTGTGACGTGAACACACGCCAGATAGAAACACGCCAAAAAACGAGAGAAAATGAGAGAGTGAGCGAGAGAGAGAGAGAGAAAATATGGAGAGAGAGCGTTTGATACACCTCTCTCCACCTCCCGACAAAAGAGACAGACAGGGAGAGAGCCCCCCGTTTTCTTTCAAGCACCATGCACACCCGCCATTTCAAATGCAAATATTTATCTTTTTGCTCTTATCGAACACGCCAAGGAAAACATCATAATTGAATGTAACGTTTTTTTTTTTGCGTAATCGATAAAATCCTCTAAGAGACCTTTAAAACAACTATCCATAAAATATCAAAAGTACTTTCTGAAAATGATCATTGTTATATAAGTTATAGGATGTACATATATTTTTAAANACAAATTACACCATTGTGACGTGAACACACGCCAGATAGAAACACGCCAAAAAACGAGAGAAAATGAGAGAGTGAGCGAGAGAGAGAGAGAGAGAATATATGGAGAGAGAGCGTTTGATACACCTCTCTCCACCTCCCGACAAAAGAGACAGACAGGGAGAGAGCCCCCCCGTTTTCTTTCAAGCACCATGCACACCCGCCATTTCAAATGCAAATATTTATCTTTTTGCTCTTATCGAACACGCCAAGGAAAACATCATAATTGAATGTAACGTTTTTTTTGCGCAATCGATAAAATCCTCTAAGAGACCTTTAAAACAACTATCCATAAAATATCAAAAGTACTTTCTGAAAATGATCATTGTTATATAAGTTATATGATGTACATATATCTTTAAAGTTTTCAGAAATACGGCCGTACAATTTGAAAAGAAACGACCTAAAAATTTTCTTCCTGTCACTCGGTTAGCTAATTACAAACTTAACTTCATGACTTATAATTAGAAAATATGCCTAGTCCCCATTTAAAATGCAAATATTTATTATTTTGGCCTTATCGAACACGCCAAAGGAAACACTATAATCGAACGAAACATTTATAATCGACCCATTGTTCTGTTTCGAAAAAACAAATTTGGATGGAACACCTCAATTACGTCTCTGAAGTGGAATATCGGGCTAGTTTATACTTTGGTTACGTAACGCCACCGCCACATATTTAGAAACACTTCCCCGGCCCCCACCTCGCTTGCCCACCATACAAAGTATGTGGTTTGTAATCTAAGACCTTGCTTCTTTTTACCCGTTCCTTTTTTAGCCGGTAAAATCAAAAATGTGTTTGGTCAAAATCTGGTTTACCTAATTGTGTTTACGGACATTTAGACCGTCTATTTCAAGGGTGATAATATTTTTTGATGTTCTCGCCCGCCCTCGGGGCGTATACAACGGACCATAATTCCAAAGGGACATGTTTTGGTCTGCAATATGCATGTAAATCTGTACTATACCTCATTAATACCATGCGGCAATGAATAATTGCATTCTATGCTAACATAGACACTTATGGCCAGCGTTTGTCATAAAGAACAAAAAATATTACCGTTCTGCGGCGAGTACAGTCCCGAATTCATTGCACGCATTTTTTTTTTTGGTTTTCGCCACATTTTTATTTAACCTGCCGCCGGTATAAAGCAGCACCACGTGAGCATAAACTCATACAAGTAATAATGGGAAGGTTCTCAAACAATATTTGCAGATAAAGATAGGTAGTTATACTGTGTTAAAAGAACATGTATTAATTTCTAACTTGACTTCTTTAACTGGTTAGTACTGTTGTTTTCGAAATTGAATTTTCAGCATAATGCTATTAGATTTTCTTAAAGAAAGATGATTCGCATCATCAACTTTTTTAAGGATATGGAGATAGATTTGTTTACGAATAAAACTTGAAAACCAGAAAATTAGGTTTTTGGCATATTTTATTTGTTTTATCATTGTTGAACAAGCTAAGGTTCTACTGCAATTATCAAGTACAAACAAGTTCAATTTTACGACATTTCTAGAAAAAAATGGTATCTGCTTATCCTTAATGTTTATTTACGTCTGATGTAGAAAAGTGCGAAGCGTCTAATGGGATAATTTTCAGCACCACCAATTTTTTCCGTAGGAACCCCACGGAGAAAAACCTTTGGAGGCCCCTCAGGAGGAGCCAGGTTTGCAAAAATCGTTTTGTTGTTTTGTCCTTTGTCGACACGCGTCGGTTGTTGATTTTTGCAACCCTGGCTCTTTATGACGAGCCTGCAGCGGTCTTTCTCCAAAAAACCGCGATGCCAGGTCGTGAACTTGAAGAAAATCGACATTTCACTCTATCTCCTCCCACAGTTTTCACGTTTTATGCCAAGAACGCTTTCACACGATTAAATATCAAGCCAATTGCTGATATAGAGTTTTATATAATAATAGGTTGAGAACTCACTCAATGTTTAAAAAAATAAATAAAATAATAAAACGGAAGATTCACAACAATTCTTGACCTTGAAAATAAATCAACGCTCTATATCATGTTAGAAGAAGATACGGCAAAATATAATACAAACACTATTTCAACTGACATGTTTGTAAGTATGACACTGTGAACAAATTAACCTTTTATTCAATAAATTTTGGGATAAACCTAAAAATTCCTTGTAATTTATAAAGTATAGACCGGTTTCATACATGTATCTGTGCCAAAAAATAAATTTCGACAACTAAGTGTACCAATTTTAGAACTGTTTTGCCATGTTTTTATCTAAACATATGATGTTTAGGATAATTGCAATTTGTGCAGTGGCTTTGATCGTTTATAATTGATTTAAAGAAATATTTTTCCGGGTGTAGGTTTAGTAATCTGTGTCCAGTTAGGCCAATAAATACATTACTGAAAACTGAACACTATAGTATAGTGACTATACTGCTATGATAAGGATTTGAAGACAGAAAAAATGCTCTGGGAGGGCCATTGACCGTAAGTACAAAAAAAGATAGAGCGGTCAGTTACAAAATCAATAAAAGACAAGAATATATGTATTGATCACTAGCAAATTAATATTGATTGCAGGAATAAGTATTTTACCTTGACCACAAATGGGACACAAATATGGCTAAATTAAAGAGTCAGACTAAAAGTAATAAACACTTTCATTAAATAGTTTTCTGTTTTAAAATGCTACCTTCACTTGGACACCACTCTGTATAGATTTGTATTTATTAAAAATAACTACTGCAGTCCCTTTTCCCTAATCGTTACGATTTGTCGTTCAAAAAATCGTAACGATTTGGGGTCAAGACGTCATTTCGTAACGATTTGGCGTCATTAGCTTTTTAACTGTTCAAATTACTGTTTTTAGTGCTTTTCTGAATCAGAGTCCTAGCTGCACAAGTGTTAGAGTTAGTGAACAAAGAGTTACAAGTGATACATACAAAGAGTTACAAGTGACGTCATGATTTGAAAACGTTACAACTTTTCGAATTGTTTTTCGGTATTTATTCCGACTGGCTGCAATTTGATAGTACTGTATTAACCAAGCTTATTAATTTTATAGAATGTTATTACTTATTGGATAATACTTAGGAACTTAGAGTTCTGTCAGACAAAAATTTTAACATTTTTTGTTAATTTTTTTAAAATAATTTTCAAAATTAATTTTTTGACTGCACTGACTGCAGTGCAGTCTCGAATATTCTCAAATTTTTGTCGTTTTGAAGTGAAACAAAGTCGGATTAATCATGATACTGGAATTCATTAGAGTCCAGAACATTTTTTATGTGTTAAAATGTGTTAATTTTCAAACTTGGAACAATAATAATATATCAAAATAAAATCGTAACGATTTGGGATCACCAGACCAAAAAGCCCCGATGGATGGTTTATGTGACCAGTTTTTGAGGAAAAGTTTTCCAGCGAATCCCGCCCACACATGAGGGTTTATGTGACCAGTGACTCATTTTTTTCTCATAAAATTTGGGAAGTTCATAGTATAATTTCAAAATCTCTTTTTTTTTGTATCAACCGACGAGTGATAAATAAAGTTTTTTCTTTTTTATTGCATTTCGAATTAATTTTACTTTCAACAAGAAAAAGTTATGCAGTTTATATGCACCGAAATTTGATACAAGTCTAGAACGAGCCCGACCGTCGGTTTATGTGACCAAAAAAATTCAGCAAAGTTTTCCGCCTACGCGTGAGGGTTTATGTGACCAATTTTGGTTTATGTGACCACTTTTCAGGTCGCGAAATGGTCACATAAACCCTCAGGGAGTGTATATCAAAATAAAATCGTAACGATTTGGGATCACCAGACCTCGAATAAAAAATCGTAACGATTTGGGATCATGACGTCATTTCGTAACGATTTGGGGCGTAACGATTTGGGAGCAGGGACTGTATATATTTTTATGTAGGGTTATTTTTATGTTTTACAAAAATAAATTGACTTTTACTTTTGAGAGTGTAGAATGGCGTCATTAAATTTTTTAACATTTTAACCCGAATTAATAGCTATCGACATTTTACGGAATTGGAACACTTATGCTAGATTTTATCGCTTTCTAACGAGCGTTTAGAAAAACTAAACTCAACTATCCAAATCTGACATCATATAATCCGGCTTCAATTCACAAGTATAAATTTATTGACAACTTTTGTACAGTGAAAAATGGCCATTAGACCTTGAATGCATTTTCAAAAGACTGTAAGACATTATGAATCATAATTTATGATTTATAACTATTTGAGAAAAAAAGTTCAAAGGGACATGCATCAAAGTCAAACAAGTATTACCTGTGTAACTCCAGCACATTGGAGTTAAGGTCTTTAAGACTTCCACAATTAAAAGTTGGATTCAAAGATAATTTACATTTTTATATTTTAAAAACCTTTTATAAACTGTGTTTACAATATGGCTGAATAAGACGTCCCACGTCCGTTCGTTGTTCAAGTAGAATTATTTTCAGCCAATTAGAATGTGTCCACTTGTCACCGGATTTGGTTTAATTTTTATCTACACATCGGGAAAACCAAAAACTATCCTATAGTTAATTTTGCATTAAATTGTTTTTCCTTTTTTATAAATAATGTTACCTATTTTAAGGCAAAACTTTGATATTACAATGTTTGAACGTCAAGAACACTGTTTAGAGGCTTTAAGCTAAAATTGATTCATGTGTCCATCCCACTTAACCGTTGTGTACTGCCCGAGCACATAGTACAGGGTGTCCAACCTAGACTGTTACATTTTTACTGCTTTATGTCAGCCTAAACAGCACCAAAATTGTAACAGTCTAGGTTGGACACCCCGTATAATTTGTAAACCCGAATTATACAATGGGTTTTCGGTAGATTTAGATAGCGTTCTCAATTGAGAACCGTGGGTTGAGCTCAAATAGACGGCCAATCAGCGCGCCGCTTAGCTAGCAGGGAGGACTTCACCCAGAAGCTTGTTTTCTCTTTTTTTTACATACAAAATTAAAAAAAATGCGTTATATTTAACTTTTTGATAATTGGAAAATATATAAATTTAACTACCTGATTGATTGTTTTTATTTCTCTTCTCCATACTAGTTCTCTATTCCAAATATTTTTTTTCNGTACAGGGTGTCCAACCTAGACTGTTACATTTTTACTGCTTTATGTCAGCCTAAACAGCACCAAAATTGTAACAGTCTAGGTTGGACACCCCGTATAATTTGTAAACCCGAATTATAGTTTGAATGAATCCCATTGACCCATATTTTGACTTGAATAAACCCAAAATTCGCTACATTCCCAAACGTTTTGGACATCATGGTATAACTTATAGCCAAAATAGTACGATATACATCAATTCCACACCAAATTATTGCATAATTTGGTTTCATTTTTGCTCAATATAGTGGTTATGGTAAAGACTGTTTTTAGTTTGAATTCAACGACAGAAATTCAGTTATGTGGTCAAATAATTTTCATACAAGTGTAAATAAATCAAAAGAATTCGAAGATAATTCATTTCATAGTTTTGTTACTCACACAAAAGTTCATAAATTATGATTAAATTAAATCTAATTACACTCCTTACTCTGAACACGGACCTGTTTCTTCCAAAACGGACCGTTTCTTTCAATTTTTTTGTGAAAGAATGTCTTAAAAATAGTTGAAAAATGGACACTTTATAACAATTAACCCCAATATAGACGCTATTTTCGAGAATCAAAAGCGTCCCTATGGGAATTAAGGACTCTACAGGATTACAAGAAGAGCGCTTAAAAAGTTAGTCGAAGCTTTTTGCCGCCGTTAACTCTCAGGGCAAATTAGTGAAATTGACGGATTAGAATAATTCAACAACGTTTTCTTAAAATTTATCAAAATAAAATATGTAAAAGTCTGTGTAAAAAATAGGGAAAATTCTCTCAATTTGGGTCTTTTAAACCGAAGAATTAAGATTCATTTATATTGAGGTTGTAGTATATATTTCAAATGAATGAACTTTTTGATCCAGTTTGACCCCTATGTCACAGATTTAAATAAACAATGTAAGACTAAAACCCCTACACTAAAAAAAAATTCGTGCGAAACGTACCCATTTAAAAATACGTATGCAAAACGGCGAAAATTCAAGTGACACACTAAGTAGAAAATTAATACAAGTAATTGTTCTTAACGCATAATTAATTTCTGTATTTATTAAGTTTTATACGGATACACAGCAAGTGTCAATTGTAGCATTTTGCGATAATGTTTTCTTTCATCGACACGGAATCTTAATTTTATTTTTCACAATTATTCGTCATCCGCAATAACGTATTGACTTCCTATATTCCGTGGGCCATGCTTTTTCTCGTATTGCTTGCCGAGTAGTTTGAGGATGAGCACCGAGCCGAAAAGTATTGCTAATGTTGGCAAAAATCCCTCGAGCACTCCAGCTACTCGTTGATTCACACATTCGATCTTAACATATTTACGTTCAAAAATGTCCAAATGATAGGTTCAGTCAACATGTGTTTTTGGGGCGGGGATTTAAACACAGGCTTTCCCTAATTGGAGGTGAGTAAGTTCTGGACGCTGATTGGCCGACGCCAGGAAACAAACCAATCACCGTCGTTCAAATTTAGAGACCGTAAGGGGAAGCAAAACACCACAATTTCGGAGTAAAAAATGTTCGATAATGAGAAGAATCATCCGTACATAAACTAGAGCTGACCTATTACTAGGTATATTTCTCAATATGACCTCATTAACTCTAACAACTTACTATGTTATAATTTTAAGCTTGAAAAATAAAATTTACCTGAATGATTTCTTCATTTTCTTTTGTTATTTTGACAGTGTTTAGAGTCGCACAACGGCAAATGTTAGGAGCAATACATTGGTTATTCCCCCCACAGGGTGGATTGCAATCTGCTTCTTGGCAACTATCTCCGATCCATCCAGTTTCGCACCTACGATTAGTTTACGCTATAATACAGTTGTTCAATTCATATCTTGACACCTTCGCAGACCTCATGGGAGCTAAAATATGTCAAGATTTGAAGATTTTTTTCTCCCTCTCCCAAAATATTTACACTTCATAACTCATTGGGCCAAAGCTTGTCAACATACAAGGTGTCAAGGTATGAGTTCAACAACTGTTCAACAACCTGCATGTTTTTTTTTGACTTTTTGAGCGGCTAGGAGTTAAAATTGCAATTTCCTGTAATGTAATTTTTTGTTCACTGGATCAAGTTCTACCAGCTAGGCAACTTTTTTTTTTATTTAAAGACCTTCGAAAATGACCTGACTCACCCTTGTTGACATTTTCCATTTTCCATTTGTCCATTTTCCGCGTCGCATTGGGCGTCGTTTTTGCATTTTCCACAGGCCAAATCCCGGCCATCTTCTTTGTATGTTTTAGTGTCCGCCCAACATGCTAGTAATATCGCAAAATATAAGATTGACCTGAGCCTCATCATTTTTTTCCTATGATAAAATGCTATTTGTCTATTCTTGTCCTTCTCGCCTTTACAACTGATTTATTCCAAATGAATTTTCAAAATCCACAAAAAGCAAACCAATTCTAGCGATTAAAAAAATACAGTGACGAAAACTAGCAAAGACTGTGGAATTTTGGTGAATAAGGACATTTTGGTGATAACTTTGATCGAAAAATTCTAGATTACCGAATTCTGCAGTTGTGATGATAAACTTTCGTATTCGTCAGTTGATTTGATGTAAAGATGACAACGGACCCAGTAAGCGCCAACTCGGGCTCAAGCCAACCTCGAGCTTCCGAGTCAACAAGAAAATTCACCAAGAAAAGATCGAGCAGATCAGCCAAAAGTAATTGGAGAATTGTACATAATTCACTGGGAACCGCCAGGTTTTTTCATGTTCTTATCGCACAGGGATTTTCCAATTAATAACTTTTAAACTGGATTTAATCAGTGGACACCACGATCGTTTTCCCCACAGAGCCCGTTTTGTAACTGATTCTCATTTCTTTATTTCACGAGATGATATTAAATTAAAATTTACGCGTGTTTTCGTGCTTCGAAATAATATTTTTAAACCTTAAAGGTTTTCTATTTAGAAGAAAAAAAATAAGAAATGGACAGGTGAAATTTTCGAAAAAAAACTGTTTTGGCCAAAATGTTCGCCTCGAAAAGTTAGCTTTATACCTTTATCCTAATTTATCACGTGACCCGTTGAACTTGACCTTGGTTTTTCAAAAATATTGAAAGCTAACTTTTCGAGGCGAACATTTTGGCCTAAACAATTTTTTTTCGAAAATTTGACCTGTCTTATTTTTTTTCTTCTTATTATTTTTCTATTATTTTTTTAGAAATGATAACAATGGTACAGTCTATGTACTCCTGGAGCCCACTGGTTAAAGATGGTACCTATTATGAAGTATTATACTACCGTAATATACCTATTAGGTTAAACCTGAGTTTAGTATACAGTGTACTTAGTGTTTTCCAATTGAAAAGGCAGTGTCATTGTTATAATGTATTCCAAATAAAATATAAAATTACATGCAAGAGGCCATAATTTAAGGCCCAATATTCTTAAATTTCCCAAAAAACGTATGAAACAAATAGAAAAAAAAACCCAAAAAGTGCAAAACCTAATAAAAAACTACCAAAAATGAACGTTTATGGTCCTAGAAATTGTATAAATTATAATTCATAACACAAAAGTAGAATTTAACTTTTTTCGCGAAAAAACAACTTATCACTTATAGATTTTTAAAATAGCGCGCGACGAATGGCAAATTTTTTAGAGGATTGCAAACGAGAAAACACCAGACGCGCAAGACAGTCAGAGTCATCTTCTAGTCGGATTTCGACGGGGCCTGTAAACATAAACGATATACCAATGCGTCGAGCACTGGTAGAAGACAACCCGAATTATGATATTCAAATCATACGAAGGAGTCGATCGAGAATTATGACAACTGCAAGATATGCGGCGATAGTCAGGGATCGACGGGACTTTTCAATCCTACGGTCTTACTAATAAAATTTTGGAGACTACCGTGTGTTGGAGTTCAGGCTGGCGCTGTGATGCCAAAATGAATACACGACTATTAGACAAAAGACCCTGGTGTACCAATTTAAAGGACAGGTGCTTAATAAGGGACGCTTTTTTTGAAATTCGTAAACCGTCCTTTATAAAGGCCTCCTCCTGTACATGTAAAATGATATGAAGATTGTTTAACTCCCGTCTAGACTACAACACACGGTAAAAAGTATCTAAAAAGTATCTAAATATTATCTTACGTCTTCAGACAGAGACCGACCCAGTCTGAGGACGTTAAATAAAATTTAGGTTTTTGTCTGCTTTTGAAGTTTTTTCATTCCGATAATTTTAACCCCGAAAAGTCAATTTTGATTTTTGTGGCAACCTAAAAAAACTACTTAAGTATTTCAACGTAAGTATGTACTACTTAAGTATTTCAAAAAATTTCAGTCGTATTTTCGATCCCCATTCATAGTCGTCGCAATAATGTGTATTTATGTGGTGTTGCTTGTTCTAACATTTACCTATTTTTATGACGAACTTGAAAGATATCTTGTGCGTACTTCACGATTAGGTTCGTAATTTTCATAACGGTTCAAAACTTATTTGTAGCGGGGTTAACTATGTGGTCACCTCTGCATAAGTTATATAATGACATAGCTGCTATGCCATAGCAGCCAGGGCTCGGCAAGAATGGCTTGGCTTAGCTTGGCTTGGCTTGGCTTAAG
Source organism: Oikopleura albicans (assembly GCA_004367875.1). NCBI lineage: Eukaryota > Metazoa > Chordata > Appendicularia > Copelata > Oikopleuridae > Oikopleura > Oikopleura albicans. The sequence continues at coordinate 242,131 of SCLG01000274.1, forward strand.
TTAATGGCTTAATAGAATCCATGTTGTTTGATAATTTGTAAGGTAATTGCTATTGTGACACCCTTCGGAGTATTGTTGCAGAGCAACGCGTTCTTTGAAAGAAAACGTTTTTGAGTGATAAAACTCGTTTGAGGACATACAGTCGTTACTCTCAATAAGCACGCTTTTGGCCCCAAAACAGCGAAAAATGGACAATTCTCCCCAATACAGACGCTATTTTCGAGAACCAAATTCGTATGAAAAATTATCTCTCCGAAAAATATCAAGAGTTTACTTTTTGACCAGACCTTATGAATCATAAGTTATGATCTTAGTGGTGCAAACAACATATTATGTTGATCAAAATCTTAGACCGTAAACAGTGTTTACTAAAACCCTATTATAGGGCCCTATTTAAGTCAAATATCCACGGCATATCGCAGAAACAGTTTTTGGCAGAAGAAGCCATTTGTCTTTTTTGCGGAAAAAGTATCTCGCAGAGCTTTTTCAGAAATGCTTCATCAGAGCACATTTTTGGCTTTTCGCGGAAAATCGACGAAAAACTTTTTCTGCGAGATGCTGCGGTGCCGTCAAAAGTCATACAAACCGTTTCATTTTAGAACCCCCGGCCAGAAAGTACATGCAAATTGCTAGATGGATTCACAGTACGAGTGATAAACGGCAAAGTGAATACATTTATTCATACAAAAACTAATAAATGCTTTCCCAACAAGAACACCATCAAAACCAACGACCAGAAAAACGAATGAAAGACCAATAATACCATAAATAATTCTTGTTTGTGAAACACAAAATAAGGAATACAAATTTAAAACGTACAATATGGTGCATGTTTATTCTTCAGCTTTGGAAAGTGTCTGGAAAGGCATTTCAAAAACTCACAGGAGGGTCTGTTTATAAGGTCAAACCCCAAAAAACTGACTTGAACTTAATGCACTTTGACAAACTAAGTAGACATGATTCCTTCAGAAAAAAAAACACGAAAAAAGTCATAAAAATTTATTTGAGTTAANCTGCCGTGATTTGGTGATTCCGTGTCTAAAGATTCTCGCGTAAACGCATACTCGCATTTGTCACTTGACATCTCCCCATAAAATCGAACGTTCCGTGATAGAAGACCAACTTTGGCGAGGGTTATAAAAAACTGAGAAAAAACGGAGACTGCCCTTATATTCAGAATCAAAAAGTGGATTGTTGTTGCTTAATCTAATTTTTGTCAAGATAACGGGTTACCTGGGAAATGTGAGAAAAATGTGAGAAATGTGAGAAAAATAAGGTCCAAATAGGTATTTTACAACCCTAAACTTCAGCCCTCTGGTCAATACCGGTTCGAGGGTCAATTCGACCCCAGTGAGTGTTTTTTGCCGAACCAGCAACTTTGACTTGATTAGCATTACATTCGGGACAGTCGATAATTGTTAAAACTTCAGACTGGCGAGGATCCCAATCTGTCGAAGCCACCATAATATCATCACCAACTTCCCAAGATGANGAATTTGATTATAGGGCTCATTTTTCGCGCACATTGAAATTCTGTGCGCGAAATTTCTGTTTTTTTCGCGCACATTTTGTATGTGCGCGAAATTTTCCGTCTATTATAAATTTCGCGCACATGATTTTGTGCGCGAAATAGATTATAGGGCTAATTTTTCGCGCACATTTTTTTTGTGCGCGAATTTTTTTGTTTTTTGGCGCACATTTATTATTCAAAAATTTAAATTTCTCTAGATTTGTTTTTTCCAACTCTAGTGGTTAAAAAGATTAAATGATCAGATATGAAATTTTCTTTAAACTATTTGTAGGACGTTGTTGAAAAATTTCGATTTTTTAAAACGTAAAAACTATATAAGTCCAAGGCCTGGACAACAAAATAAAACATTTGTTTGCAATCTAGAAAACATGACTAAAGTAATAAATGTATAAAATAATTTCTGCTCATTTCTGACTTTTTCTTTTTTTTGACTTTCAACCTTTTCAAACTTTCAAACTTACTAACTAGCAAAAACATTAATAAAAATGTGGCAATTTCAAATCTAGAATATTTTTGATCGAATCGAACAAAAACAACATAATGGTCACAGATCATTTTTTGAAGCGAAATATATATTTGAAAATCTATTTCTTATCAAATATAAACAATAAAATATAAACATTCATTAATGAGTTCCTATTAACGTTTAAACGGCTAAAAATACAGATACAAATGTGCGCGAAAAAACTAGAAAATTCGCGCACAAAATGTGCGCGAAANTATGTGAATTTATTATCAATAAATTGTATTCATTATAACAATATATAACGTTATTACGCTATATAAACTTGAAGATATTTTATTCGACGAACTCGGTGTCCAATCCAAGCATGTTCGAACTCCTAAATTAGAGTCCTTAGATGACTAATATTGAGGTAAAAATAATATGAGTAAATACCGGCGCAGTTATCGGGCCATTTAAAATTGGTTCGTAAAAACCAGCCCTATAACTGCGCATGTCAAATATAGGTAGGTGTTCTTTTAAAATTGTTGGGCAAAAAAATTATTTGGTATCAGTATGAACGCAAAAATCGTGATGATAACAGCCCTAGTAATATCCAAAACTGGCCGAATAAACCCTGAAGCGGCGTAATATATCGTCATATAAATTTTACTCATGCTTATTCATATTTTTTTGAATAATGTTTCATCTATATTTCTTACCAGCTGTCCGCATTATCCAATCAATTTGAGTGCCAACTTTAGCATATATTGCTGGTTCTGATGTTGTCGAACAATTAGTTTGGTGGGAAACAACTCCGTACAAAACTAAACTTTTCCACACATTTCCAACGGTACAAACAAGCGGTCCGCCGGAATCAGCTAGGCATGAATTCTCCTCTTGAGCACAAAAAGCCGCTTTGTCGGAAAGATCGCTTTCGGCTGAAGTTGATGTTTCCTGACAATATTCATCGTTTAATAGGGCTGCAAAATAATATATAAGGCCTTATCTAGGAACAATATAAAAAAATTAGAACAAATTTAGAACAAATTTAGAACAAATTTAGAACNATATTATAATTATTATATAATATGTTATTATAATATGTACATATTAATAATAATATGTACAATTAATTAATAATAATATGAGTTTTTTTATAAACTTGATTTATTCTGGTTAATTTTTTTTCCTCTGAAGATGTTGTACAACCGACGGCTTGTGTTAAATTCCATTTGGAATGAACCATTTGGAATTTGGAACACCATTTGGATTTGGCACCATTTGGATTGTTTCATTCATCAGACGCATTTCACAAAACCACGAATTTTTTCAAAGAAAACACACAAATCAAAGAAAACACACTTTGATTTTGAACGTTGACTGTTGACTGAAACACTTCGATTTTTATTTCAAGGAATTTTCGATTTTTATTTCGATTTTTATTTCGATTTTATTTCGATTTTATTTCGATTTTTTATATTTAATAGAGAGGACTAGATTTATAGATTTAGAATAACATCTAGATTTACTAAATTTGGAATAACATCATAACGTCAATAACGTCATAAGGATCCGTAAACGTGCAAATTTGCACAAAACGCGCTTACGGCCATGTTAAGCCTTATATACACCTAACCATGTGAATTAACACCATTTAGCTTAACAGTTTGCATTTGACTTAACAGTTTGCACTTGAATTAACATTTTTTTTATCCCTTTTTTGTCTTTTTTCCCAGTATTTCCGCCTACGGAACCATGTGAATTAACAGTTTGCAATTGATAACACTTTTTTGGATATTTATTACATTTTTTAATAATTAATTACATTTAATATTACATTTTAATTTTTGTTACAAAACAAATCAACTCCCAAGGGACATTGTAGCTTCCATACAATGTTAATTCCCATTTTTCACTTTTTTTTAAACGAATTTTGAAAAATAAAGAAATTGCACATTTCAAAAGAAAAAAAGTTGGCTTCCATACAAATGTTTGGTTAAAAAAATCAAACCAGATGTCAAAAAAAAATCAGATTCTTCAAAATTTCATAATTTCATAAAAGTTTCATAAAAGTTCTCTCTTTTAACAAAATGAAATTTCTTGGATTTTTTTTGTTCATCATTTTGGCACCGACTGAATCGGAAAATTTCAAAAATATCGAAAGGTCTAAAGCGGAATAAAAATGTGTAAAGTGGATAAAGGGTAAAAATTTTGGAAAAAATCGTGTTTAGGTATGTGTCAATTTTAGCTATTTTTCTTCATCGAATTTTTGTAAAGGTAATAAGGTGCAAAGTTGAAAAAGTGGATAAAAGGGACCCCATCAATTTCGCGCACATTTATGTGCGCGAAATTTCCAATTTTTTCGCGCACATTTTTTGTGCGCGAAATTTCCAATTTTTTCGCGCACATTTTGTGCGCGAATTTTCTAGTTTTTTCGCGCACATTATTATCTGTATTTTCAGCCGTTTAACCGTTAATAGGAACTTATGAATGAATGTTTATATTTTATTGTTTATATTAGATAAGAAATAGATTTTCAAATATATCTTTCGCTTCAAAAATGATCTTTGACCATTATGTAGTGTTTGTTCGATTCGGTCTAAAAATATTCTAGATTTAAAATTATCAAATTTTTTTATTATGTTTTTGCTAGTTAGTATTTAAAAGTCAAAAAAAGAAAAAGTCAAAAATGAGCTGAAATTATTTTATACCAGAGTATTACATGTAGTCCAAAGTCATGTTTTCTAGATGATGTTTTCTAGAATGATGCTTTTCTAGATGATGTTTTCTAGATTGCAAAAAAATGCTTTATTTTTTGTCCAGAATCTGAACTCCAGATCTTGGACTTTTAGTTTTTTTACGTTTTACCGAAATTTTTCAACAACGTTTTCCTACAAATTGTTTAGAGAAATTCATTTCACCCATACACCACCTACCTGCTTAAAGTAACGCTGCTTAAA
>SCLG01000275.1:7020-44998 GCA_004367875.1 Oikopleura albicans
ACTTCCAGAAAAACCGATTTTCAAAACAGGCCGCTATACGAAATTAGACGAACTTCTAAAAAACGTAACTTTAGAACAAATCGTGAATCAAAAGTAGACGATGTTCGAATTTTCGGTAAATTGAAAACAAAAACAAATTTCAAAATTGTTTAAATTGTTTGAAAATTTTTTCTCAGTTGAAAAATAGCTAAAAGATTAAAGTATTTCGATGTTCGATTGTTCTCGAAGTTCGTTTTTTTCGAAGTTCGGTTTTTTTTTTCTTTTCGAAGTTTGGCTTGTTTCGAAGTTCGTTTTTTTTCGAAGGTCGGTTTATTTCGAAGGTCGGAGAATTTCTAAGTTCGGTTTTCTTTCTTTCAAAGTTCGGAAAATTTCGAAGTTCGGAAAATTTCGAAGNACATTGAATACTAAACTTACTTTGCTTACAGTCGGTTGGACAACTAAAACCATTCCGCCGAGGCTTACTTTCCACATTTTCAACGGGCTCGACCCGCTTTCCCATTTAATCTCATTTGGTCACTAAAAATTGAGAAAAAAGATGTTATTTCGTCGAGTCTCTGGCCCATCTGGTTTCACATGATAAGAAGAAAAAAAACGATTTATTTCTGCAAAGTATTCTCTAAAAATCTTCTTCGTCATCGCCCGGATCTGGCTCCTCACCATTATCAAAGTGATCATCTAAAAACATTCAGTTAACATTTCCTTTAAACATGTCGATAATGGATATATCATATGTGCATCCCTAAAAAACATGTCTCAGGACTTTACTCCCAGTCCCCCAGATTCTAAAATACAGGGGGTTCTGGTTATAAGGTCAAGCCCCCAAAAAATGACTTGACCTAAAAAATTTTATCACCCGTGTTTACCCCTGTCGTTCTAAACGTATATGTCGAGTTCTGAATTTAAACCCAAAAAAAGTGAAAAAAAAACATGATTTATCTTGAAAAAAATGACTTGACCTTATAACGGTCACACCTTGTGACCTTATAACCAGACCCCGCTGTAGCTCTAAAATAAATGCGGNTTATAAAGTTGGTAATATGAAAGTAGAAAATCAACAAATTGAGTAAAATAAAATAAGTTGTTTTGATTATTGAATTATTAAAAGTTTCTAGAATGCGAAGGTACTATAAATACGGTTGTTGACAACACAACCTTTAGTCATGTTTTGGCCTTTGGACCAGTAACATGGGCTCCGAAGGAGATTACTGGCCCAAAGGCCAATTACTCAAATCTTCTGATAAATTAATCCTGAAGGGATTGTATCAATAAGGATACCATAGCTACATATAGCTAACAACAATAAATATTGTTATATTAGGCAATCTTGAAATTTAAGATTTCTGAAATTCCGGTTTTTTCAAAACAAAGATTGCCTAATAATTCTAGAACATTAGAAAAATGTTTAAAAACAAATCTCCGGTGGAGTACTTTAATCAAGTTGATTAATCCCAAAAAATCATTAATAAAACTGATCATTCTCTTTGTATCATATTTATTCAGCATTTGAAAAAGCTAAATAAATTTAGTAGGCAAAAAAGAAAACTTCCTATTGGTACGTTAGTCCAAGAAGAAATTTCATTGGCCAACACAATTCAACAGATCACATTTCAAAACATATTAAAATTGTTAAATTCTATCAAACTACCACTAATCCGTACGGAAAATACAGAGAAATATACCACTTTATTCAGATAAATAAAAAATTAAATATTTAGACTGAAAATAACGATGTCGGGTTTGGTGAAAGAACGAGATAAAATCCTTGATGAATTAGATCAAATTCTCAAAAGAACTAATCCGTTGGAAACTATAGAGGGTACAATATCTTTAGAAAAGATTACCCTAGCAAATAAAGGATAGTTTTAATAATATAACATGAATATGCCATTATCTTATAGAATAATTTATAAAGGTTTTTTGGTATACACATGTTGATTATTATATTTTAAAAGCCTTATACTGCAAACCACAGAACTATTAAACAACAAAAATAATTAGTTGTTTATAAATGCTTTTCCTACATATTAACTTGTAAGATAACTACATAACCATATGTTAAAATATTTATGCTCCGTTACGGAATAGTATTCTAGAAAGCATAAACAAAAATTACCTAAAATAAGCAGACACGGAAAAATTTCCTTATAAGGAAACATATTTACAATTTCAGACCCTATATAAATAGCCTTTATGTTTTTCATATTGAAAATATTAATACTCTAAAATTTTTTAAAAATGTTTTAGAAATACCAAATTGGATTAAAATTGTAAACATGTTACCTTAAAATCAAAAATTATCCAGGATATAAGATAATGACAAACTAACTTGAATATTTGTTACCATTATTAAAACTATTTCAAGATACGTCTAATTTGCTAGCCAAAGTGTTCGAGCAATACCCAGCAAATGTGTCACAAAGTGTGTCAATTCTGAAGCTTAAAATCATTAAAATCCTACTTCAAAATCAATCTGTTTGGGAAACTGTTTCACTCATCCCAATTCCGTTGGATAGTATAGATATTATAGAAAATGTCTATCTGATCAAAGCCACTAACCTACCGATTGGTTTTGGTAAGTCAGATTTAAAAATTTTTAAGAAAAATCAAAACAAACCATAAAATTTAATAATAGAAAATTATTAAATTTAAAATTTTGATATTCAAAATTGTACCCTTGGTGTCTTTATATTCATGATATAAGCAAATTAAATTTGCAATTTTGAAAGTTCTAGAAACAAAGAACTTATTTCATAAAATAATATAATTAAATAATTTTTAATCAAAAATTTAAATTTGATTTCAGGTTATATCTTTGACCCAAACAACTTATCGTCAACACCAGACATTCTTTACTCCATTGGAATAGAAATGGAATTGGTTACAACAGAATATTGTACAGATCTAGCCAAGCCCTCCCGAAATACAGTCAACCACTTATTAATTCAACGAGACAGCTCTATGGAGAAAGTTATTTCGGCAAACATTTGGTGGGACAAAATGAATGGCCCTAGTCTTGTCAATGGCATCATTTTGGCATACCAATCTCCGAACGGAATCGTATTAAAATGGGCACATCGTACAGGAACACATGAAAAAAGAAACAAATGGCCTAATTGGGCAAAGATTCCTGACAGCAAAATTGATCAACTGCAAGACTGGGCATATACAATGTTGAGTTTTAAATTAAGAAACTCAAAATGGCAAAATAAAATTGTATGTCGAATCCAACAAAGTCTTGCAGAAATAAAAGCGAACTCAATTGCAGAGTCAGATAATTGGTGGATCATACCGGTCTCCAAAACGGAAATGAGGGAAATTGAACCGCAAACGTCAAGAGATGACTCATTTACGTTGGCCTTGAACAAAGGCAAAGAAATCTTCAAATTTAATGGAGAATTAGCAGATGCCTTTCAAAACTGTCTATTACAGATTAGTCCTGACGCTTCAGGAAGGGGAAACATCAATTACTAAAATAAAACAACTTATATAGTTTTCTAGTCTAATACGTTAATTAGCCATTTTAAGCATAATCATGCTCATGACCTACTCTAAAATCTACAATAGTTTAAAAATACAGTTTTACTCCAGAATTGACGCCCTTAACTAATTAAAAGAAGCTTCTTAAAAAGCATCCTTTTCTTTGGAAAAGGGGTCCTTATTAAGTGCGTATATAATTCAGGAGATAAAATATAATCTGGGAACAACCCTGTTGACCATATAAATAAATATTAACGAATAAAATACAGATGTTTACCCAAAAATACAGGCTTCAAATTTTATCCGGTGGAGACAAATGCGGTCAGACAAAACCCTTACAAATGCATCAAACAAATCCAATCCATTATCTCAGTTGCAAACTCTAGGCATGGAATTTAAATAAGATGTGTTAAAAAATCTTTTATTAAAAAAGTCCAAAAAACTTCTTAGATTAATAAGTTAAGAAATAAATACTTAGCTTCAAATTAGGTTTATAGCGAAACGGAACTACATGATTATTACCTATAAATTAAACTTCTAATAAAAACAACTATAAGGTCCTTTAAAACCTTATAGATTTGTATTTACAAACATAATTTAAATATTTTATTTTAAATTCCAAATTTAGTGAAGTCAAGCTGGACATAGAAATTCAATCGAGAGTTGCAAATACAAAACAAAAAATTGAAGTCTCACAACTTCCAATAATGTTGAAACAAGCAATTTCGCGACTGATTGAAGGGTCAAATTACCTTACAGATGACCCACAGGGAAATGTTGAGCTAGTCAAAAAATTGGTAACTCGAGAAGTTCAAAAACAAATTCTCAAAAAATGGATCGATCACACAGTTTGGGGAAATCTTTCAAATTTGGACATTATGAAGTTATCTCCCACGGAAACATTGAACTTACTGCCGAATAAAAATCAGACAAGTGAAATTGAACCGACCGAGAAAATAAAAGATCTACTTCATAATCCAAATGATCCTTTTCCAATTCATGATCATTGGTGGCCATATTTGGAGTCATGGTGGGTTCTTGGCTCAAATGTTGACTTATTGACAGAAGAAAAACGCAGGATTTTTTGGGATAATCTACTTGTAGACCTCCCTAAAAATTTCCATCTACTCATGTCTGATCCGTTGGAGTTTGCACGAAAATTTTCAACAACAGTTTCAGATGAAAAAATCTTAAATTTCATCAAAAGTCGTCTTCCGGTGGAGAAAGTTAAAAATGAAATCATAGTCCAACCTTTTACGCCAATTAATGACTCATATCAAACGGCTAAGATCTTCTCCATGAAAAAGCCAAACCTGATTTTTATGGTCATAACAAAATCAAATTGTGACTTGTTCTTTATCAACTCTTCGAAGAAAATTAGAAAAGAAATGAAGGATAAAGAAGAAGAAATTAGTGAATTCCTAGCTGAATCGGGAAATCATAAGGCTAACATGGTTCCTTCGGAGTTAAAATATGATGAAAAACAAGAAGAAATTTCACAGATTGCGGCGAAATTGGCAGATAAAGTCCAGGATGCCATTGGTGTTCGACCAAGGGATGAAATCAAATTACTTGGATTAGCTCGAAATTCAGAAAAAATTTGGACCCTGGCAAATCATTTCACAATAGTTTCATCCGAAGGCTTCTCCCCTAGTATGGTTAGGCGACTTAAAAGTTTAGAAGTTGCATTAACAAACTGGTACTATCGAATCCAAAGCAAAGATATTATGTCGAATAAACCAGCGTTGAGATTCTATAAAAGCATCCAAAAATTGTGGCTGTTCACTCAAGTGGACTTGGGAAATGCAGTTTTTATGCATGTTCATAATCCGTTGGAATTTTTGAAAAAAGGCCAAATTACAATGCATGCAGAAAGAAAAACCCTCATCTCATCAAAATCGACAAACATCTCGATAATTAAAGTTTGTGCAAAGCAAATTGGACAAGGACCAGCTCAAAAATGCAACTTTAAATATTGTGATAAATTAACCGCAATAAATTCTCCGTTTGGATTATGTCAAGGTCATAAAGTGGCCTTTGATGAGTTGCGAATCGACCTTAACAAAGTTGCTCAAAATCGCAGTATCAAATTGGGGTCAAAACAACACGACCTCCCGCTCCAATTCAAACCGATCAATTCTAAAAGTCGTAATATTCCGGAGGAACTGGGACCTTTTAAATCAGTCAGCCAAGCCATCGAAAATGAAACTATATTACTCAAGTCAATTATTATTCAAACAATGAAGAGTTGGGGCCTTGAATCTTCACATGAAACAGCCACATTGTCAAATGATGAAAAGATTTTGGGACAAAAACTTATCATTGTCAAAGCTCCGCCGGAGGGATACGCAACTTGGGAGCACTTGGTTTTTAAAATCTACCAAAAAACAGCTTATATGGATACATTCGGAATTGATAAAGTCAGGACAGTCCTGAAATGGGCTCTTAAAATTCCCAATATCTTAAATCTTAAACAAGGCGCCTTTCCAATTAAAGACGCTTGGCAAGAAGATTGGATAGACTGTCCAGCGAAAATTGGACAAATCCCGCGCGAAGTAGGAGGTTTTTTGAATTCAGCTGAATTCAGGAAAGAACGGTCAACGAAAAAGTTAGCTCCGGTGGAATCAATTATCAAAGGTCAACCATTAGACTTTCTACAAAAGCAGCCTGTTGATAAAACAAGATACATTGTCCAAATGGTTATGGCAACGAGGGCTTTTCCACGAATTGACCAAGGTCTTCACATTATTCACAGCGCGAATTTGGCTTGTAATCAAAGAGCTACCTGGCTTGGTGGCATATTTAAAATAGTTAATGGCAAGTCTTGTGAAGTTCCGGTGGATACGCTTGATGAAATAGCGCGACGAGAACTTAGATCGGAATTTGGTGATGAGAAGTTGAGTGCTATTCTTGAACAAATTGAAGCAGTACTCAATCTGCGAAACTTTCGCCCTGACCGCTCGGCAAAAATGTTGAAATTTCACCCTGATGACCCAACATATTGGTTAGTAGGAGGATGGGATATTCAGTCGCATTTGCTCTTTTGGATCAATGAGAAACTAAACAAGATTAGTGCTCGAATTACAATCTCATTTACAGACAATTTCAGGTTAGTTTACTAAAACTATATTTGTAATGAATGTCATTAAGCTGATATTAGAATTTCAAATAACTTTAAGACCAAAATTATAATGTAAGATAAATTTAATCAAAATAAAAAAAGTTTTGATCTACTTTATTATACTAACCAAGAAAATAGAAATTGACTGGCTTATAATTTAAATTTAAATAAGGCGTGCTTGAAAACCCTATAGGTCATTAAAATAAAATTTTTAAAATATTTATTTTAATAATTTAAAGTGTTATTTAAAACAAATCGTTTAGCCATGCGAATTGTGTACACATTATGCAGGATGGAAATTTGAAATTGCATAAAGATTTTCTGAGATGGAACTGGTTCCAAATTTCAAATCCAGCCAAAACACTTCACTCTCCATCGGATATTACAGACAATCTCAGACCGAGAAATCAATTCCAATTTAATAATAAGTTGGTATTTTCGTCGCCAATCGGAGAAGACAATAAAATGTTGAAAATGAAAATGAAAAGTCCAATCAACGTATTCGACAGAAGTGCTTTTGACTACCATGTAGAGTAAGTACAAAAACTTATTTTTTCCACCTCAAAATGGTTTAAGACCTTATGAATTAGAATCAGAATTAGTTTCAAGTTAAAGTTTTCCAATTAAACTAGATTCTTAGATTCTGACAATCTGACTTAAAAATCATATTAAAATTTTTTTTTGAAACAAAAAAGATTAGAAAATAACCAAATAATTAACTTAAATAATTATTTTTCTTTAGTATTTGGTTATGGAAGCTGACAATTTTCCAAAATCAATCTACAATCGAAACACTTACTCCAACGGATACGGATCCAGTGAACATGCAAGCGTTCTTTAGACATGCGAGCTATAATTGTTTTGATAGACCACAAGAATGTTATGAATGGCGTCGATTTACGGGACGAGTGAGTCTAGCAGAAAGATGCCAGCTGGAAGGATATGCAATGGACTCGGGAAAATGTGTGGACATGAATATGTTTGCGTTTAAACCGGCTGAACGATTATTAAAATGTTTGGTGGCGGAAGCCTGGGCGAAACAACCTTTTGATTCGGACCCAGATCATCAATATGATTTGAAATTGAAAGCAGAAAAATCGTGGATCCCTAAAGATGGTCGAGATAGAAACTCGAATAACGATATTCGAGAATGTAGACAGGTAAAAAATATTTAAAATAAGTGTATTTAGGCCAAATTAATTTTTGACTTGACCTTATAACCAGACCCCTATATATAATAAAATAAATTTAAATTTGGCAAGATTAAAACATGTGTTAAAGCCATGCGAAACTATAGAAAAACTATAGACAAAAATTTCATTCAGAATATGAAAGTAATAATATTATGACCAGGAATAAAATTAAACCAGGAATAAAAAACTTAAATTAAATTTAGGTAAATTCTCGAACAGTCAGCTTTGGATCGCGGAAGAGAGAAGATGTCCAAATTCAAGGTATACCACCTACAGCTTTAAAAACAGTACTAGAAGATTTGGCGTCGGTGGTAGCGTCGGTATCTTGGTACGAAACAATTTACACAACAAAAGGCTTGTCTCCGATGGAATTTGTAGGAGGCACTCCGTTAATGCCATACCCTAAAGAAAATCCAGAAGAATTGAATCTGAATGTTAGGGCAAAAAGGTCAATTGATGAATTTCAGGCCTATTCTAAATTCTGGAAGCCTACGGGGAAAGTTGGAGTAGTTTTGACTGAACGAAATGAAGGTCCATTATTAAGAACTATGATGGCAGGTATTACAGTTGCCCCAAAAGAAGTTAATAAACTGGTACCACCGCTAAAAGAATTAAAAGAATTGAAAGAAGAGGGCACCCTGAATAGAGCGGTAGTAAAAAATTCAAGCGACAAAATAGAAAAAACTCCAACGGAAAACAAGGCCATTATTGTGGCCCCAATTAAAAATGTGGAACCAATTGAAGCCCCGACAGAAAAATTTTGGCTGAAACATTCATATTGTTGGGAGGAATTCAACGACAGAGACTCGTTTGAAGACTTTGAAGAATGGTTCAAATCATTACCAGCGGGGGCCTGGATCCGAATGGAGATGTCACACGAGTTCAAAAAATTGTTGAGCAAAAAAGGAGTAGATGTGGCTACGCTTACAACATACCTGGTGAAGTTTTGGGAAACTTATGAAGAAACAGGTCATGGAAGAGTAATCAAAAAATGAAAGAATGCTGTACATTTATAGACATTTAATTAATTATAAGGTCCTTTTGTCTTAAAATTATACTTTCAAGCCTTACAAACAAAACATTTAGAAGGAAAGGACCTTATAATACTAGACTAATGTAGTCCTATTTATTCCTCATTCGTTAAAATTCCAGGCAAAATTTTTGTGGAAACACTGCCAGTTAAGTTACAACAAAGAGTTATATTCTTCAATTTATTCATTTATTAACTCCGTTGGAATATTTTGTATTAGTTAATATACAGTAAAATGTGTTTCAGTTATGCCCAGATTAAAATACGTGAAAATGTTATATTTAATAAATAAAATACTGCACATGAATATTGATTACATTAGTTAAGTTGTTTGATCACATCATTTATATATGAATTTTAAGGCAAGATGGCCGGTCATTTTCATGGTAATAACGTATTTCAGTAGGGAGACGATGATATAACATACGATTTTCATAATCCAAATAATAGACCTCTATATCGGAAAAAATTTGAGTAAAAAATAATCGGTAACGTGCTATGAATTTGCTTTTCTCCATACGGATTTTTTGTAATAAAAATAAAAGACTAGTAATCAAATTATACTCGGACAAAGGATTATCTAAAACGGCACTTTGCTCTAAATTTTTGATCAAAGAAGTTAAATTACCGGGGGAAAAAATTGATAGTTCATATATCCGGTGTAAATGAGGTAGTCGAGCTAAATTATGAAGCAAAGGTAATAGTACATGAAACTGAGATAATAAAGCTTGACCAGTAATAGGCTCGGAATCTACGAAATACACAGGTTGCGTCATCAAATAAGTAAATCGTCGATAGTGACCAATCGGTTTTGGATAAACTAAAATGACTAAGGTTATTTATCGTCTCCTTACAAGTTTAATAAGTAAGCTTTTAAGCCACTTTTTTAATGGTTAAAATACGGTACTAGTCTACAAAAGTTAAAACAAAAACCCTGAATTTAAAGGGGAGAACTAACAAAATAAATCAAAGCTTACTTATTAAATCCATCGGATAAGTGCAGGTTTCGCGCAATTGTTCTGTTACAGACTGGCATATTTGCATCTGGTCGATAAAAGCAATTCGGAAAATTTCAAGGCTCCGTAGGATATTTGACACACTATTAAAGTATCTTTGGTCTAATAATGCATGATCCGGGGATAACGGGCTTGAAAAATATTTATCAGGAATGGCTTTGTAGTCAGGTAAATGATCGCTTATGGTGACTGGCTCTATATATTGGACCATCTCTCGTATTTGTGCAGTAGTATCGAAAATTCGTGAAGGAGTTAACGTCATTTTCAAAAATGTTATGTTTTTTAAAAAAATTAAAACAAAAAGTGATAAGGCCTAAATTATCTAGAAAAAATTATTGTCTTAGATAATTAGATACAAACTCCATCGGAAACGCACAATATAAATGATTCTAGAACGAAGTTGTTACGGAGACAAGAGTTTGCTTTAAAGATATATGGAAGGTTTTTTTTTAAAGTGGCATTAGTATTTGGTTTCTAGAATACTAATGGTGTAAAAGAGACAACTGTTATCTTAAATAATTATGAATCAAAAATTAAGTATAAATTATATTAATCTCTAGAACATATTCTTGTCTCGGGGACAACTATTTACTTGAAATAGAATATAGTCCTATAAGTTGTTTGGGAATGATGCTCCGTGTCGGATTATTTTGATGAAAATAGTAAAAATAATGAGATCCGTGTCGGAGTATTTTTATGAAATTTGTAAATATAAGGTGAAAAGCTGGAAATTTATCAAAACTGAAATTAAAGTTGATAGAGGTAGAGAAGAGAGATTTTAAATTCTGTTATAGTGGAGATGTCTTCACAAGAGTTACATATATTAGAGCAAGATGATATGATCTTGGGCGGAAATGAGCCGGGGGACAAGTCATTAATTCGGTAAGATTAAAGGGATGGGTTGATTAGGTTATGGGGAAATTATGTTTTTTATTTAGATTTTTTAATCATGATTTGTTCAGGGCTATTAATGACCGCAAAGTTCACATTTTGCAAAATACGAAAGACCCTCAACCAGATTTATTGACAACTGATTGTGATTCAGAATTTTCAGTAAGCCTCTGTGGATCATTAGGTCTAGTAGAAGAAAGTAACGTTCCGATGGAGTTTGAAAATTTGGGAAATGAAGCAATTATAGTTGAAAAAGGGAAAGAAAAAGAAGGGCTAAAGAGGGCGCTTAGCGCACTTGAAAAACAAGATCAAATCATTTTGCCTGACTTTAAACGAAAACCTGTTCAGGGTCCGGAAATAGTGCCTCAGGAGTTAAAAATACTTTTTGATTCGGATTTGAAAGAACTATTGGAACTGGTTGAAGATAAGGTCTTAGAGGGGAATGAATTACTGGCTTTTGACCAATTAAAGGTTTGCTCAGCACAAGTTTTCCCGGGTGAAAATAATAGACAGGTCTGGGGTCGAATTGTGAGAGCAATTCGACATTTTGCTCATGCGTTTAATTGTTTAAATGCGGGAATCTTGCAAGAGTTTGAAAATTTGAATGTTTTGGAAGGTATTGCAGGTAAAAAGGTAATACCTACAAAATCTGTTAAAAAACTGAAGGCAGTTATCCAAACGATCCGTACGGAGTTAGAATTAAAAGTTAAAAATGACTCTAAATTAATTTTTCAAATCAGGAATAAAAATGCCCAGGGAGCAGTGGATATTGAGGGTGAATTTTTGAAAGCACTGGAAGTGGTAATGGCCAAAACAGATAATAATCTGAAGTTGGTCAAATCCATTAAAAGTATGATTATTCCGGATTTGGAGGCCCTTTTTGGTCTTTTTAAACCGGATGTGGCAATTTGGGAACTTCCGGTGGAAAAAGCTAATGAACTGTTGTGGATGCTTAAGACGGCCCTAATTGCGAAATGCGGAACGGACTATTTTTGGTTATGGTGTCTAATGGTACCAGCAGTTGCAAGGGGGTTTGAGGGAAAACCGAAAGAAAAAATTAGCCCCCTTTTCAAGGACTTGGTTAGGTCAATGGAATTTTTAATGCGGGTTATGTGGGATATGAGGATTTCGCAGAATGCACCTGCCCGGGTTAATCTTTTTATTGATCAATCAAAAGGCTTAGTGGGGAAAATTCTACGGTTGACAATTGTTATACAAATGCATAATCCGGAGGAGATCTATACAGATATTAAATATCTGGAGGGTCTTATTATTTCACTTTTTGGTCCAGAGTTATCCGTACTGGAACGAATAAGAGATGCAGTAAGCATTATGGACCAGGAGAATGTGTTGGCCCTAGAGGTGTTACAGGCAATTATTAAAATTTTGCCTTTATATTTTAGTGGCATAACAAACTCTATTGACCAGGGAAATCCCTTGATGCAGTATGTGGGACCATATATTGTAGAAATTTTAACGGGCAGGAGCACGGAATTGAGATATTCTTTCTGGAAAGATTGCAGAAAGAATGTCTTGCTTCCGGGTTTCTGTCAGGCCAGGAAAGAAAAAATAGTTTTTTCAAATCCGATGGAGGAAGTAGTACCACATTTAGAGGTACAAAATTTTTCTCAAGGGTCACTAGAGGAAGACTCGCCATTTGCTAGATACCTTAAGTTGAGGGATTTAAGTTAACTAACTTAAATAAAATTTTTACATATAATCATTTATTTTATTACAGTATGAACTCCTAATTAGGCGTTAAGAAAATCCGTCACGGAAAATTTTAAAAGACTTATTTGAAGTATTCACCATAAAGTTATGATCAAAAAACTTATCAAGTATAACCGTGGTGAGAGGCTAGTTATGTCAAAATGTAACTAATAGAATATGAGTGTCGTAAGCAGTATTATTATGATATTGTAGTTTATGAAGAAATACAAGGGTTAACCTTGTTAAGTTTTTTGAACCAGTTTTGAATACAAAACAGGTTATATTAATTAAACCCTTAAAATTATTAGGGAAAGGTTTAATTCTCCGAACTGGATTGATATGACACGATAATTGGGGTGATAATGATAATACTATAAAAACTGAAATATTACTTTAAAGCCAGTTAACTTAATCCCTAAATTATATTATGTGAAATTGTATAATAAATTATTTTAGTAGAAGTTAATTATTTCATACATTAAGAATGTTCAATCAGTATCAAAGCCCAATGTCTCGTCTTTCGTTTCCAACAATGAAAAAACTGGAACAACGAAAAATCTTGGACAAGGTGATGAAAATTGTGAAAAAAGACAAAACTCCGGAGGAACATGTAGCTGAAATTGAGGCTTTCGCGGAACGCTTCAAGGCGGAACAGTTGGAGGACCTGATGCTTGATACCAATAGGGAGATTAAGAGCTTGTCAAGATCCTTGAGAACTTGGAATCGGGATAACAGGTTTAATAGGCCCTTTTCTCTTAATAAGAACCGTGGGGCTACTTATTATGGGAATAAGTGGAAACCCTATGGTGGTAAAAAGCTCAGGTCAAACAACAAGGGAAAGCAAACTCCGAATGGAAAGAAAAAGTTTTCTCCAAAGCGAGCTGAAACTCCGATGGATACTAGCGTGAATGCAACACCTAGACGTGTGGACAAAGTTCAGAAGTTACAAAAACTTATGGCCAAAGAACCAAGCGCGACGGAGAATTGCAGCTGTTTGAGTTGTGAGACGCTTAACCAAAATCCAACGGAGAATGAAGAGTCACCAAGTGGGGCGAGCCGGAATATTAGGTAAGTTAAGCTAAAAATTAGTCGAAAACAAAAATTAAAACGATGAATTCAGTGCTACCCCTATTATTGCCCAACCAACTAGTATTTTCTTTGACTCAAAATAATTAAGAAAATACTTTTTAATTTATTATTTATTTGCCCCTAATATACATGTTTATAACCCTACCCGCACCCGTTAGGGTTAGGGTTAGGGACATGTTACATATGCAATTAGTATTCTGCTATGACATAAACTTAATATTTTTTAATAAATTAAGATGCTGTCGGGAAAAATCGTTAAAAAGTTAGATGAGGCTATACTATTTGCAGCACCAATTCAGTTTTCAGAAGAAATCAATTCTGAAATTCACGTAACTCCGAACGGAGAATTATGTATATGTTACCTGAAAAACGAAAATTTAATTATCAAACAAAGTCTTTTACTTTTCAAAAATGCTTATAAGGATCCTCTTTTATCTTCAGTAGTCTGGGGCTCGATTTTATCTTCTATTATTAAAACCTTGTCCTTAAGTGATGCGTATACGTCTACTAGGTTATTTAACATGTGGGTCTCTTTGTCTAAACATTTGGCTAGAATGAACAGAGAAAGTTCATTTATTAAAATGATAGATGCCTTGAACTTGTTGGTCAGAGAGCGACCAAAATTAGCAGGTACTATTTGTGACCTTTATGTTGATATGAAAGAGTTCTTTGAAAAAGTTCCGTCCGGAGACTGGTTAATTTTCCGAGACACATTATTTAATCCACCCTTAGCAATTACAAAAGTTAAGGGTGGCTCTGTATTAAAAAATCAGATCTGCCCTCATTAAAAACTATTATTTATGTAAGACCTTATTAAGAATGAGCTGGAAAGAGTTGGAGCTTACTCTTGATAAATGGGCCAAAGAGGGGGTTTTTGATAAAAAAGTTAAAACTAATGTACGAGCAGTCACAATTTCAGGGGAAATTAGACAGAACCCGGCAACTCCGGAGGAATGGTTGGGATATAGTTTAGTTTTACTAGACGAGATACAAGATGTCTTAGATGGTAAAGAACCCCCCCCTTGGGAGACAATTAATTTTAAACATGAAGAGGACTTTATTTGTGGGTCTTATCATGAAGCTAAAAATACGTGGTTAATCTTACTAAATGCAATTCCGGCGGAGCAAACTAAAGAATTAGCTTATAGAATCATTCATTCGGGGATAGATTTATTTGGTAATTTAAAAGTGATTCCGAGGGGAGAAGCAGTTAAATTTAGGGGAAATGATAGAATTTATACTAAATTTAGAAATCATCCCTATCATCAATCGCTTAAGAAAAAAGGCTTAAATCATCATGGCTTAAAAGGAGCGTATGGAAAGAAAGTAATGCCTAGGGTAGTTACTCCGTTTTTGAAAAAGAATGAAGGGGTTGATCCGGCTTATTATTTAAAAAATAGTGAAAAAGTTTTACTCCATACGGAAACAATTAAAGAGCATATTGAGGGGCTATTAGAAACGGGCTCCTTAGAATATTTGGGAAAAAAGTTTCAACTTGAAAAGGATGCAGTTTGGCTATGCTCGGGACTGGTAATTGTTCCGAAAGGAGATGATGAATGGAGAGTATGTTATGACGGGGGGCCAGTTAAGGCTATAGAACTTTTTTCGGTCCCATGTTTTTTAGATGCTGTTTTTAAAGTATTATTATATATTGAAAAAGATGATTACATGGTCAAATATGACGATAAAAGTGGATTTTTTCAGCTTAAATTAGAGGAGATTAGTAGGAGAATGGCTTGTTTTAATTGGGGGGGCCATTTCTTTAGATACATAGGTGCAGTGTTTGGTCTCCCACGGATTCCCGGGGATTTTCAATTGATAAATAGTGTAGCAGTTTCTTTTTTAAGGAGTGTAGGAGTTTTGGCCTTTTTATATTTAGATGATAGGTTAATATTGGAAAGAGGATTAACTGAAAAAGATATTGAAGATATTAAAAAGGGTAAAAAATCTTCCGTTGGAGCATTCTTATGCGTTTGCGTAATGCTAGCTTTAGGGGGTTATTTAAATAGGAAGAAATCCACATTTATTCCGCAAAAGAGAATTACGTTTTTGGGATTTATTTTGGATACCGAGTTTGAAACGGTAGCGATTCCGGAGGAAAAATGGTCAAAATTTTGTCAAGAGGCTAAAGAAATAATGAGTAAAAAATCAGTCCCTTTTAAAGATCTTGAAAGATTAAGGGGCAAAATGTGTTCCTTTATGTTGGTAGTCCAAAACATGAGATTATACATTAGAAGGATTACAGAAGCTCTTAAAACAGCGGAATCTAAAGACGTTAAATGTCCGAGAGTAGAAATTACAGACTCCGTACGGAATGAGTTGGAAACCTGGTTAAAACTAAAATATGTCACTAAAGTTAGAAAATGGTTGATTAAAGGGATGACGACTATAGATCTTAAAATATTTACTGACGCCTCCTTATTTGCATGCGGGATTGTAATTGAATCATTGGGGATAAATACTACATTATACTGGGACACCTGGGTAGCGTTTTCTCCAATACATATTAAAGAAGCGGAAGCTATAAGGCTGGTACTTAAAAATTATGCTTCTCTCCTACGGAATAGGAGGGTATGTTTCCTTTGTGACAATATGTCCGTAGTTTGTTCTTTTGAGCATGGGTCTTCAAACCCGATCTTAAATGACATTATTAGAAATATTAATGAAATGGCAGTTAATATAAATACTATGGTTAAAATTGAATGGGTGAGTACAAAAGCTCAATTAGCTGATGCGCCATCTAGAGAAATTGATATTAAAGAAGAAATACTTAAAAGTGAAATTTTTGAAAAAATTGAAAAAGATTTAAAAATTAAGTTTACTCTAGATGGGGCAGCAAGGTCCTTTAATACTAAAGTAAAGAAATATGTATCTTTAACTCCGGAGGACACGGCCTGGAAATTTGATTTTACGAGTATTCTAGAATTTGATCCGTCGGAATGTATCTATGTTTTTCCACCATACCCCATGTTAGACATCTTTTTCATACATCTAGAAAATTATGCTAGTAATAATTCATGGGTACTAATTTTCCATGTTTTTGAAGACTGGCCGATTTTCCTGTCAAAAACGGTAGGAAAAAAGGGTTTTGAAGTTTTAGAGTTAGGCACAAGAAGTTGTCCAGCTTCTTTAACCCCCACAAAAATTTGTGACCCCTCTTTGGGTTATTATAAAGAAAACAAGCATCCAATTGCCACGATGGCACTTTTTCACTATGTTTAGACATGTCGGTTTTTGAGGGGTTTTCAGTTAAAGACTCAGTTTCCACGACAACAACTAATACCGGGCTCTTGAGTGCGGTAATTAAGGATGTGAGTGTAAAAAAGATAAAAGTTGACCGGGGGCAATATGACGAAGGGGTCAAAATGATAGGAGAAGATGAGGACTTCAAGCAAATCCTTCTTGATATTGAAGATGCGGAAATGGAATTGGCTCTTGCCAGGGAAGGTACAGCCCTAAATTGTTTTTCAGACATTTTTGTAGAAATAGACAAATTTTTGTAGGGAAAACTCAAGTTGTTTTAAAGAATTGACCTCTTACATGGGGTAACCAGTTATTTTACAGAATATGGTTTATAAATGACTATGTATCTTGAGTACAAAATTGGGTTGAAATTGATATCGTCATAAGGGAAACTTGTGTTAACACAGATATATTAGCCAACTCTAACAAAAAAGTTTAACTTTAAATTATTAGAGGAAAACTCCGCACGGATGTTGGTTAAAAGGAAGATGGAAGTCAAAACCACTTGGCTGGAAAAACAAGCAATTGTTGACCGGTCAGGTGAAGCAGCTCTCTCCGAACAGGATAAGTTAATCTGGCAAAATGATAGTGCGGAGTCGTTGTCAGTACTGATTAAAGCAGCTCGTACTAAGAAAGAAGGGGCCATGAAACGCAGAAGTACAATTCAAGCAGAGTTGGAAAGAGCGAAAAAACGGCTGGAAACGTATGCGAGACAGCCAGGGAAAAGTAGATGTTACAACATGGGTGATGACCTCTTCATTGAAAGTGCTTCAGGTAATTAGTTCTGACTGAAGTTTAACATTATCTAGATTTATCCAACGGAAAAAAGCAAACCAGATAAAGTTTTAGTTATTGAACGTTTATTGTTATGAGTGATAATTAAAATTTTCTAAGTAAATCACCGTTAAAATTAGTCCAGGGGAGTAGTCAGATGAGGGTCATTTTTCGTGTTTGGAAAACCGACCCTTATATGGCGGCCCGACCCTTAGTTGGCAAGCCAAGATGGGGATTTTATTGATTTTATTGTATACAAATATGATTTTCTCCTTAATGAGTATGTTTATATATCAAATTAAACTAATTTGAAATAAACAATTATTAAATCTAATTATTTAATTAAGTAGACAAGAAAATAGTAATTAATATTTGTTAAACCAATGTTAAAATTAGTAACCCTTATTTGAGGAAGTATTATTATTCTTCACAAAGGGCGACCTTTATTTGGCCTGACCGTCCTTTATTTAGTGAAAGAGGTCCTTATTGAGGGGCCCTTATTTAGTGAATCCCCTGTAGATTTATAATTTCCGTTGGAATTGATTGGAGATGATATACTTAATATTTGGATATATTTAATGGGATTTAAAATCAAATGTTAATTAAAATTTTTTGTCTAGCGGTGGGTCTGCCTCAACCCAAAGAAGTCTCACTGGAGCAAATGGGCCTCGAATTCAGGCGACTGTTTTCGAAAGAAAAAATCCTTTTGTTGGACTCGGCGGATATGATTGAATTCCTACGACGATACAGGAAGATTGTCCCGTCTAACAGCCCGAATTATGCAATCATGACCCAGATTATGGAAGAAATACTGGAAGACGTCGAAATGCCGAGGGCGCGACTTCTACAGGTGTTGAAACCTATTATGGATATTGATTTGCAAAAGTCAATAGGTCGACTTCTTGAAAATTTTAATATTGCCGGAAACAAAGAGCAATATGAAATGTCTTTGTCGTCTGGTAAGATTAAAAGGCTCGAACAACTCCGGAAGGATAAGAAACTCCCACACCAAATTAAACAAAAAGAGCGTTTAGATGACCTGTCGTTTAAACTGAGACTGAAAAAACTCGAAAATCAAAACAAAAACCGCTCAAATTCTAACTTTAATCGTAATCGCAATCGTAATGGGAAGAGAAATAACTATAATAATAAAGGTTCTAATGGCCAACAAAATTTTTCGCGCTTTAATAACAATGATAATAGTTTCAAGAAGGGTCAAAACAAATTTAAAAATAATAAAAACTCTAGATTTTTCTTCAAAAAATTTAATAATTCCAACGGAGAAAATCAAAAGAATGATCAGGAAAAGAACTCCGGTGGAAATAAAAATTTCCAAAATAGTTTTAGGAGGCCATTTAACAATAACAAATCCAACGGAGGGAATAAACCAAAAAATTTTGGAAATAACGGGGGCAACCAAAATAACCAAGGACCTAAATAGGCTAGAAACTAGGATCATTATGCTTATATCTGTATTATTTCCTGCGCTGCGTCTAATTTGTTTATTTTTTAAAGATTGTCTACTATAAATTGTGTATTCATAAAATATTGAGTTGATTTCAATGGTATAATAGACTACTTAAAATAGTGACTTTAGAATGGAACTTCGAGCGATTAACTCTTTCTATTTAATCCGTTCGGAGCTAGTTTCTGTCCTACGGAGTTCAGATATGAAAGTGGGAAGAGTTAAAAAGTTATTGGCAGATATTATTCAATTATTTCCACAAATCAATATTGATTGCGAAGTCAAAGCTAGAATCATAAAGTTGAGAAGATTTTCCACTACAAATAGGAAAAATCGTTTTATAAAATTGTTAAAAGCTGAACTATTAATTGAAAATCAATATTTTAAGTAGTCTATTAAAAAACTCTTATCCTTCCGAGAGTTTAGTTAAAAAGGGTTAATTATGTTCAGTATGAAGTTTGAATTGGTAGAAAATTCTTGGTGGGCTTTCATGTTAGGAAAAGACAAAGATGAATATTTCCGTTGGAGATGGGCGGAAGAGTTTTTAAACTCATTTATACCAGTAATTTTGGACAATAGCAAAGCGAAACCAATGCATTTTCAGGAAAATTGTTTAAATAAGAATGATTTCTAACATTTTTTGGTTAAACTTATATTTATGATAGCCTTACGCTGTTATGTTTCAAAAATTTCAGCCCATTATGCTTCAGAAAATTTGAATGTTTTATTAAACGTAACCCTGTGTATACCATATTAAGCTGTATTAGTGTTAAATGTTTAGGTTAGCCCGTTTCCAGCCCAAAAACGATGTATTCATTTATAAACATTGATAAGCTTAACAAAATTTTAAGTAAAAATAAAAACAATTATTAAAGGACTTTGCCTCCCTGACGATAAGAGTCATTGATGCGGGTGGACCCAGGAGAATACCGGATCAACTAAAATCAAAAATTAAAAACTGGGCAAAGGCGCAAGCAAGAGAATTGGCAAAAGAGGGATTATTCCAACCAAAACAAGCTTCACACTTTAGCCTCTTAGAAATCAGACCAATAATAAGACATCTGTGGGAAGAGGAATCTTTTCAGTCTAAAAAAGTAGCCCTGGCTTGCGCAATTACTTTCCTCACGGGTTGTAGGACAAAAGAGGCCATCTCCTTACGGATTGAAGATATACGTAGGGAAAACTCAGAAGGGGTAGAGTTCTTGATTTTTCCAATAAGGAGCTCTAAAACTAATGCTTTTTGTGTTAGAAGGGAAGAACTGACTGTCCCGATTATTAAAAATATGATTATTCCGTTGGATCCTATGTTACGGGAGATCACGGGTAGTCGGAAGGAGGGAATCCTGACGGAACATTCTCCACCCTTGAATACAAGTAAAGTCGCATATCACTTAGCTAGAATGGCTAAAATTTTGAAAATGGATAAAATTCCGTCAGGGCACTCGGGCCGGGTTAGTATGCTAGTTTCGTTGTTGAAGGAAGAAATTCCTGATAATCATATTAAAGTACACATGCGTTGGAAGGCAGATTCGGAAATGCCGGCCTATTATAGGTCCATGAACCTAGAAACGCATAAAACTGCAGCACCAGGGCGCCTTTTGCGGGCAAAATTTTACAGTTTCTGAAATTAGCTTTATTTATTTCCGAAAGGAGAAGTTATATGTTAAATTATACCAAAAAAGAATAATTTCGTTAAAGCACCTTTTTTAGATGATTTTGCCACATAGGGTTGTAGTTCAATCTCATTACTGGGCGGCTAGGAAAGACCTAGAAAACAACCTTAAAGAGGCAGAGGACATCGTTAAGAACTTTCCTATGGGGGGCTTTGCTTTAGGATCGGACGATCGAAGATTTATTCCACATGATGTGTTAAATGAACTTGAAAGAATTAGGATGTCGGTATTTTTTGTACAGTGTATGGAAGACAGACTATGTAAGAAAAATTTCTTGGACTAAAACGTTCCTTTAAATAATGATATTAAGTTTACCTGTCAGACTTGCTCATTCATACACGGGGACACTCAGATGATGTTCGTGTCCAAATTAAAAGGTTCCATAAAGATCTGGATTGGGAAATTAAATCGGTCCCAAAATTAGTGGGAAGGATGAGAGAAGCTAAAGAAAAAATTTCCGATGGAGTTAAAAATCGGGAACCTTATTTACTCAGACCACGGAAAAATGTTAAAAAATAGTTATTAAGTATTTAATGAACGAATTAATGATTTGGGTTTTTTCTAGAATGAGCGAAAATGACGGGGAAAACCCGTATTACCCCTGGGACATGGGAGCTGAGCCCAATGAAGTTAGAGACCTGAGAATTAGGAGACAAGAATTTCTCCAACGGAGCCAAGTTGGGGTCACTTTTGTACCCGACAGGACTTACTCGAGATTCCCTCAGTTGGATGCCTTGCGGGGAAGAAACATGCCGCCGAACCCAAGCCATGAACCCCCACCCTATAGTGAAAGGGGGACCTTTCCTTACCCTTGGGCAGATGGCGGGGCAGCTCCTTTTCCCCAATTTGAAATTCTTAAAGTAAGGGTAGGAAAGGAAGAAATTAAATCGTCCATCGGAGTACTCTTAACTAGTGAAGTGAAAGACAAGGTCAAACATTGTTTTGGGGGAGTTTTAGACGAAATCTTACGCCACACAACCCTCCTAAATGACGAAGCTTATAAGCCGGGGTCTATTTTTGCGTGGGCAAGGGATGCATGTATGGTGCAATTATCGGTTTTAAAAGCCAAGCTTAAAGATATTGTAGCGCAGACACCTGCGAATGCAATTTCAACATTTTTGCATTATTCGGCGGCTAGGAGAGCTATTCGAGACCTAGCTACTAATAACCTGGTGGACACTATTATTGATAGTCACCCTCTGCTCTCAATGCAAATTGAACTGTTAGAGGAGGCTATTTTTGATCTCGATGAGCTGGTCTGGGATAATATCCATGAAAAACCGGAAGGAGTCCGACGAACGGAATTCAGGCTTCATGGTTTATCTCCGGTGGAATTTTTAGAAGTAGTCCTTAGAGATAAGGAAGCTTTTAATAATTGTGTCCTCCGGATTTCGAATATTCATCTCCGGATTAAAGGGTTTTTAACAGCTTTAGAAACCGTGTTTAAAGGGGCGAATTGGATAATTAAAATGGGTATTCTCCCCCCAAGGGTACAAATGGAGCTAACAGGCGTAGCAGTCTTGTTAAATAAGGGTGCACAACGGTTAATCCGTATTTTGAGAACTTTTACAGAGTGGGGGGTACCTTTTTTCCTTAAATTTGTCCTAAAAAATAATGGGCGCCCAGTGTCCATACTTTCCCATGGGGAATCAATTTTCGAACTTTTGTTTGATGATGGACGAAAGCGCCACGTGTGGCGTAAGATTCGGGAAGATAGTGAGGAGGAAGAGCGGAAATGGTGGGAAAAAATTCCGGCCCTCATGTCTGACTTTGGGTACTTGCCTTTTACGGACCAGTTTATTGGGGCCTACCTGGTAATTCGAATTTCATCCTGCCCGAACCCCAACCTTAAGGAGCTTGATGGCTTAATGCCCAAGGATGGTTTTGTTCCCCAAGGAGAGCTTCAAGCTCTTTATGAAGTCACCCTAAACCCTATCATCCCCCCTCTCCCTGACCATTCAAGGGCTTCACTTTCCGATGCGGATACAACTGGGGCAACAATTGGAGCATCGGATCTGGATTATCCAACGGATTCGTCCTCAGGGGTAATTTTCGACCATGATGGAACGATAGCGCGAGCGGACTCTATTCCAACGGAGATAGCAACGTCGCAGTCGGAAATGACAATCACGTCGTCAGAAGATTCTCTGCCCTCGACCCTACCAGGAAGAGTCTCAAAATAGTTAGATTCATTAGTTGGCTAACCCCGATTGGGGTTACAAAAATTTGAGGTCTTTAAAAACCTCGTCGCCCACACTTAACAGTCATTAACTAGCTGCATTTACTAATTGCAGTTTCTTCGTCTTGTTTTTTCCATAATATAAGCTATAAATTGATCGAATATCTATGTAACGGAATTAAGCTCGCCGGTCTGTTCCATTAAACATTTATGGTGACTGATGGTTAAAACATTATAATATAGATATGAATTTTACCAATTCTCAGTTTGGTCTAAAATAAGGTATTCCACCGGAAAATAGTTGTTTCAGAAATTATTATATCGTAACTCAAAAAAGGTTATTTTTTAAATGATTAGGTTAGCCCGTTTCCAGCCCAAAAACGATGTATTCATTTGAAAATTTCTTAACTTATGGCTTTAATATTTCGAAACTTGAAACTTAAATTGATCTAAAAATAAAGAATTCCACCGGAAAGTTTATGCTTCATAATTATTAGATCGTGTCTCAAAAAAGGTTATTTTTAAATGATTAGGTTAGCCCGTTTCCAGCCCAAAAACGAAGTATTCATTTGAAAATTTCTTAACTTATAGTTTTTAATATTTTGAAACTTATAAGACCTTAATGACGGAATCATTTCATCTCCTACGGAAACTGAGCCAGTGGTTCGACGAGTAGCGAGGATGTTTGTTCGAGCCCGCAGAAACTTCAGGGCGCGGGCAAGAAATATACTTAACCGAGGCGCGTTGACTCGAGTGTTTCAAGCAATGAGGACAACTCAAGAAATGAATAATGCGTCATCGAGTCTTGAGAGGTCCCTTATTCCGGTGGAGGCGTCAACTTCGGAGGGAACGGTAACAGATAGCTCGGTGTTTGAGGATCCGCAACCAGAAGCAGCACTCCAACAACAGGTGGACATTTTTATGGAAGTGGCGGCAAACCCGGGCAGACCAAAATTGGTCAGTGACAACTCGGTAAGAATTAGAGTAGTAGACCGAGATATCCTACGGAGAGCATACCGGGAATTGGTTAACAACCCACCGGGAGACGGGATTCCCACATTAGATTGGCTTAACCAACTCTCCAGAGCATACCCACCGGGGGAAGTTGAAGAAATAGAAACCCTGGAGGAATTAGCTCTAGAAATATCGGCTGTCAGGGCCACACATATAGCCTCCATAGTACTGGATGGGCAGCCGCGAACAGGGGTTACAAAAATCATGGCCAGCCCAGAATGGCACCTTCGAGTCTTGCTGAATGAGTTTTCCGTTGGAGCGGTCGAACTTATGGTCAATGAGCGCGAAAAGCCAGACGTTCAAAACTGGAAGCGGCAAAGATTTCTGGCCTATCATATCTCAGGCTGGGGTGAAACACCTATTACTTAAATAAACAACAGAGGGTCGGGGGAGAGATCCTTCGTAGGTTAACAGTAACTTAAGGCTAAACTAAGGAAAATTAAAATTTCCGTACGGAGCAGTCTTGAGAAATTTTTTAAAAATTTATTGTAATCTTGTTCATCACACCAAGTGGGTCTTAAAATAAAGCACCCTTATTTTGCGCTGTTCACGTGAACTGTTCCAAGGAGTCACTCAAAAACAAATTCCGAATTAATAGGCCCTAAAACTTTGAATATATGATTATGGTCCCTGATAAAAAATGCCCAAATACCTGATTTCACCTCAAAAATAGCGGGTTGGGATGAGTCAAATCGACGGTGCGGCATTATAGACCCACCTGAACTGGAATTTCTAGACCCGCCGGTATGCTTGGAGGACTATGATGGCGAGATAGTACTAATGGGGGCAAGAGGGCCTAGATTCATTTGGGATGAGGAGGCAGCAACTTTCATTATCTGGACAAACCCTAATCCTACGGAGAATAACTGTACAGAATGATTTCACTTAACAACCTTGTTATATTTTTTGGATAAACAGATGTTTTATTTTCTAACCGGTTTTCACATTTGAAACGTCTGAAATAAAGGGGAGTTAGTTTAGTATGAATAACGAAGTCAAAGTTGAACCTATGGAAGTCTCGGTAGTGTATACTTATGATCTACAACACCAAATGGTGTCGTTTGGGAACGTTTTTGTCCAACGGAGAATTAACGTTATGCTCGACTTGGCTCAAGCCATTAGGAGGGGAAAGCGTCTGGTAGAAATCAAAAAATATCAAAAGACGGATATTTCAAGCACCCTTCGACTATATATGAGAAAGGCAACCAGGGCTCTAGAAAAATTGGAATCGGAAACTGACATGTAAGAAACCTCTCCTTTTCTTTACCAAATATACGGGGAAATACGGGGTGCGCCGTTATTGTGCCGCCCTTGACATTACGAATGGCTACAGGGTCACTACAATGCGCCCCTGCCAAGAGCGGCACAATAACGGCGCACCCTGTATTTGAAGTCTCCCCCCCCCGAAAAATAGTCCCAAATATTGCGGACCCAAGGGCTACCTCTCCGTTACGGAATTAAAAAAGGCCCTCCAAGTGGTTCTATTAAAAAACTTTGGGTGATTGGGCATTAATCATTAATTAAAATTTACTAGCATGTACTGGTGCGATCAGGAGGCATGGCTGTTCCCACAGGGACCGGAACGAGCGCGAGCTCGACTTCGAAGGCGAGCAACAGAGTCAAAAGAACGCACTCAAGAACTCCTGGTGGCGGGCTCCTTCATACTTAACCGTATCACGCAAAGACTCATCAAGGAACTGCCCACACGTGACAGATATCTCCTACGGAGCGCCGCATTCCAATTTTCAGCGTAAACTAGTTAAGTCAAAATACTACCCGAACATCTGTGGAGAAACATTTATAATTTCATGCCGAAAAAACCCTTATTATTAAGTGCAATGCTATACATAAATAAAACCCGCTTACCAAACTACCGCATGCGTTACAATGTTTCAATATTATCCGTTGGAGCATACACGAGAGTCAAAAATGAACTCGCCAAAATTATTTAATAATCGAACTTATTAAATACTTATAATGTTATACTTTTGCATTTTGTTGCAGTACTAGGTACCCACGTATCGCTTGAATAAATGTAACATTTTGGAATAACGTGGGAACTAAAAAATTAAAACTCAATTGAATTTTACGCTGAGATATTATGGTCTCTAAAATCTGCTTGTTTGAATCTTGCGTTCTGCCCTGCAATAATGAGTCCAACGCTCCGAAGGAATTAATTGGTCGAATTTGACCCAAAATTAATAAAACAAACTCTCCGATGGAGGTGATTGGTCAAAACAACATAGTCATATACATAGTGCTAAATACAGAGAAATAGGATAAAAGAAGTAAAATTGTTATCAGAAGATTGAACTGAATACAAATGGTAAAGGTTTACTCTTAGTAATTACCAACAGTTTTCTTCGTATCTATTGTATGTAATATGAAAGTAGAAAATCAACAAATTGAGTAAAATAAAATAAGTTGTTTTGATTATTGAATTATTAAAAGTTTCTAGAATGCGAAGGTACTATAAATACGGTTGTTGACAACACAACCTTTAGTCATGTTTTGGCCTTTGGACCAGTAACATGGGCTCCGAAGGAGATTACTGGCCCAAAGGCCAATTACTCAAATCTCCCACCCTGAGAAATGAAAATCCGCCTCCCCGGGCGCCGGGGGTGCCGCCGGACGACCGGCACAAAAAACATGTCGAAGAGACATTATCAATTTCCGAGCAGGGCGTCCGGCGGCACCCCCGGCGCCCGGGGAGGCGGATTTCCAATTCTCTTTCCCAACCCATTACTTACAATAGGTACGGTTTACTCTTAGTAATTACCAACAGTTTTCTTCGTATCTATTGTATTGACCGTTATAAGGTCAAGTCTGTTTTTTTTTGCACTAAGGTCAAGTCAGTGTTTCAGACATTGACATTATAACCATTCCCCTACACTATATTGTCCTGCAATATGAGTGACCTGCAATACGGGTCAAATTTACTACACCTACCCCCTGGGGTTGCTTATAAGGTCAGCCATAAGGTCACTGTCTTGGCAGTTTTTTTTTTGCACTAAGGTCAAGTCAGTTTTTTCAGGCACTAAGGTTAAGTCAGTTTTTTTAAGTATCGTGCTTTTTGAGGAAATTTTTTTTAAATCATGTCTTTTTACGTTTTTTTTTTTTTGAATGAAGACCTCCCACCANATTCGCCGCCACTGAATAGAGGGCGCCACTGCGTTGATCGTTTGAGGCACAAATGGAAGGCGTCTCAGTCACCAGATCGTTGAAGATCCCAACGTGCCAATGGTCACGGATGGAAATAATACATGTTAAGAGCTCGGGCGGGTCATAATAATATCGATATCGCATATGATTGTAAATACATTTCGCGGGATCTAAATGAAAGAATATTTTAAATGGTATAGAGCGGGGGTTGGTTTTATATACAGTCCCTACTTTCAATACGGACGCTTTCGAAAATAGCGTCCGTATTGGTGAAGGGTACTGAAAAAAACTCATTTATGAGTACTTTCGTGACCACACCATTTGGTCGCGAATTGTTGTTCAAAATATGATCTCGCGACCTCACCCAAAACACCATTATTTTGAACAACAATGGTCGCGAAAGTACCCCCACTCTTCCGTATTGGGGTGAATTGTCATAAAGTATCCATTTTTGATTGTTTTTGGACATTTTTTTTTATAATAAAGACGTATTGGAAGCGTAATGGGAGTAATCGTCCGTATTGAGAGTAAGGATTGTATAGTATTTATATTATACACAGGGTGCGCCGTTAACCGGCACCTAAAATTTTTTGAAAACCTGCCGGTTAACGGCAAATAGTTCGGTTAACGGAGACATGCGTAGGCGAAATCGCGGTAAAATGGCGACCTGCCGGTTAACGAAAAATAAGAATTTCAAACTTTTTTTTGGCTTTTTTCTCGACTAAACGTTATTTCCCCAACACTTACGGACTTGTTATCATGCCACGCAAGAAAAACCAGTTCGGCTTTCCCGGAAAAACGTTTTCTTGGAAAAAAACTTTCTTTAAAAAGTGTTAAAATTCTGAATTTCAGTGAAAATCGGCACATCCGGGTTTTAGACATCAGTGAAAACTGTAGGAACGTTTTTTTGTTCACAACTTTTTTTCGTCTAAACGCAACGTTGTTGTCTTAAACGAGCAATTACTGGTATATTCCAGTAACTTCGGGTAATGAAATTTCACGACTACACTCAGTTGAATCTGGGAAAGACAATGAAAACTTTGTATTTTAACGTAACCTTGCGTTCACAAAACACACTTTCCGGTAATGCAATAACCTTGCCTTAACGCAACGGTTTTTGGGGGTACATTAGTCGTGTTAATATTTAATTTAAAAGAATATTTAAAGCCTTTTTAACTTCTTTGTCGATTTTAAGGGCGGAAAATATAATCGAAAATTAAAAAAAAAATTGTCGGTTAACAGAAACTGCCGGTTAATGGATACATGCGTGGGCGTTTTTGCTGGAAAATTTTCGAGCAAAAAACTGCCGGTTAACGGCAAATAGCGTGGGCGCTGTCGGTTAACGGGGTGCCGGTTAACGGCGCACCCTGTGTATATAACATAAATATATGTATATATATATATGCATACGAACTTGCCTGGTATGTACCCATTTTGGGTGTAACATCTGTGTAGTTCCTCATAAGGGCCCACCATTTGCATTCCATTTTTCACAAGCTCATTAAGTGGATCTTCCTTATTCAACTCGCGCATAAATTCATAAAGTAGAAAGAAACTGCGCGGAAATTTGATTTGATACGCGCGATTCATAACCTCTTTATACGGATGATTAAATTCGGGCTCCACGCGGTCTGGAATTGGCGGCGGTGGCTCTTCCGTCAAATCGTCGGGGACTTCACCGCGCATAAGGGCCTTAATTATTTTTTGGGTATTATTATAGGCGTTGTTGGGTATAAGGTCAAGGTCTGACAGACTGATTTGACCTTAATGCACTTTTAAAAAACTGACTTGACCTTAATGCACTTTCTGAAAACTGATTGACCTTATCCATTTAAAAACCTTGACCATTCAAAAAAAATTGGAATTTCTCGAAAAAAAAAACTGAAAAAGACATGATTTTATCTAAAAAAAAAGTCTATCAGACATGACGTCTATAGAAAAAATTATTTTCAAGTCTTACTTGAATAAAGTGAAGGGGTTTCTTCATAACGGCCGCAACATGCATTTGCTCTTGTAAAAGCCGCTCCTTTTTTCGCTCTTTTTTGCGCTTTTGTCGCTCCTCGAGTCGCGACTCTTTTTCCTCGGGCGTTTCATTTTCTTCCCGTTCTCGTTTTGCCTTGTGGGCCTCGGACTCCTTAGCCCGTTGGGCGGCCTCCAATTTGGGCTTGTCGAATTCGGGAATGCCGGTCAAATCCCGGGGTCGCTGTGGGTCTGGAATGCCAAGTGTATAGTTTTTACGGCGGGCTGCAATGTCGCCGACGTTTTGGGGGCTGCCTCGACCCCGCCCACCCCCACGACCGCCGCGACCTCGGAAACTGTCATTTTCTCTTCGGCGGTGGTAAGGGTGCTCGGCCACCCAGGGGTCCTTTGGCCCCTTATCCGGATCGTACCGCGTCCCAGCTTTTGCTACCAGCGGGTC
This sequence comes from Oikopleura albicans, assembly GCA_004367875.1. Lineage (NCBI taxonomy): Eukaryota > Metazoa > Chordata > Appendicularia > Copelata > Oikopleuridae > Oikopleura > Oikopleura albicans. The sequence continues at coordinate 36,477 of SCLG01000275.1, forward strand.
ATTGAACATCTGGGGTGGAGCCACTTGAGCAACCTAATAATATTATTAATACTTGTTTTCTATTTTTTGACGGAACACAACATTCAATTAATTTTTTTTTTGTTCGGAAGATGTGACCAAAATTAAAAAAAACGTTTACCGTCAATTTCTTGAGTTATCCCACGTTTTGCACTTTGGTGGGAAATTACCGGTATTTCCGGTTCCGAACAAAAAAAAAACGGAAAAGCGTCCCGGAACAATTATCATTCATCTGCCAATAAACCCATTCCTGTATCTCCCTTCATATTCAATTGAATTTTGTGTCCCACCAAAAGAAAAAAAACGACTGAAATTATACACTCACCGGTGCTTTAACTTCTCGTACGGGACTCCGGTTTTCAACCCGATCATAAATATCATCCGGAGAGCACTCACGCCTGGGCGGCCCCGAGGAATCAGAGGATCCGGAATATGAGCGAGAGCGTGATCTGGAATACGAACGGGAACGTCGACGTCTAGGGGGAGACCCACGGGGAGATCGACGTCTAGGGGGGGAACGACGCTTCGAACGATCTCGAGAGCGACTTCGCGAGGGTGATCTCGAATAAGACCGACCCATGGTGACGGTTCTAAAAATGATAAATGTGTTGGTTACAAGGTCAAGCTTTAAAATAGTGACTTGACCGTAAATGCATTTTTAAAAACTGATTTTATAGAAAAAATATCATCATCGGGGGGAGGTCTTCATTAAAAAAAGACATGATTTATGTTGATTAGTGCAGAAAATCTGCGTCTATAATTTTTTTATCAATAGACATATTTTTACCGACAAACCTTCTTTAGAATTTTTAAAAATCAGCTTACCAAAATTTAATAAGTCTGTGCTGCATAGACTTATTGAATTTTGGTTAACTGATTTAAAAAAATTCTAAAGAAGGTTTGTCGGTAAAATTACATGTATGTCTACTGAGAAAAAAAAACTATAAACGCAGATTTAATGCACCAATCAATATAAATCATGTCTTTTTTGTATGAAGACCTGAATAGAATGACTTGACCTTAGTGCAAAAAAGATGACTTGACCTTATAGCGGTCACTTTGTGTGACCTTATAACCAGACCCCCCCCTGTATGCATAAATACATTTTCGCTATGTTACGACTTCCTTTATTTTGTTCTTAGCAAGACGGAAACCAACGTTCAATTACAGTAATTGAACTGAGGTTAACAAATATGATAATAACTAACAGGGCTTTTGATATCGGGTAATACACATATCTCGGCATAGAAAGAACCTTTCGACAAAAAAAAAATAAAACATACAAATGGAAGTTTCAATAAAGTTGATTTTGAAAAAAAAACGATTTAAATTCAAAGACTCGCATTGATTGCGAGCCATTCTTTCATTGCATGCTTAACCCTGCACCGTTGTTAACGCATAAACGTAAAAATAAAATTTGGCGTGTCTCTGACCACGTCATAAAACAACTATTGATAAAATATGCATTTCTTTTTTGTACAGTGGGTTGGTTATAAAGTCTTAGGAGAAATATCATAATACCTTAAATGCATTTTCAAAAGACCCTAAGACCTTATTAAAAAGTTGAAAAACGCATGATTCAAAAGAAAAAAATTCTAAAAAGACATGATTTCTATAGAAAACAATGGGTCACCATAATTCTTATACGGTATAAGAATTATGGTGACCCATTTTTTCTATAGAAATCATGTCTTTTTAGATTTTTTTTCCTTTGAATCATGCGGTTTTCAACTTTTTAATAAGGCCTTACGGTCTTTTGAAAATGCATAATTTATACCGGTCCTATTTTCTGACCAAATAACCAGCCCTCGCTGTAACAATTATTTCTTCTCGGTCGTTTAAACGGTACAGGATAATCGAGATGCCGGTTGATTATCCACGAATTTGGGTCATTATTTACGGCGACAAAAACCACCCAAGTTATTTGGAAATGGATTATATTATCCGAAATTCGAATGATGATCAAGAAACCCTAAAACATTTGTAAAAAAATATATTTTGAAGAAATAGTGATACTACTAATATTGCAAAGGACTATTTTCGGTTCGAAAAGAAGACAACTAACAAAAGGCGACAATACACGAACATTGCCTTACGAGTTAAGGATAAGAGATACACGAAAAACGAGATTAAAAATTTTACTTGTTAAAACAAGTCTATTTTGTGGTTCAAACGTAAAAAAACATGTGGTTAAGCGGGATTCGAACTCTTGGCCGTCTGTCATCTAGATTGAAACTTGCAACGGAGCTACAGGGTATTCTGGTTAACGACCACAACTTCGGACTCTATAACCAGGCCACCGGTACGTTAACCACTAATCTCTTAACATTGAACCACTTTTGAAAAAAAAAAACATAAGTTACCATTTTAAGTACCGATTTAAGTACCATTTTAAGTACCGATCGAAATTCGGCTCAATTTCGACCCATTGCTATAGTAAATTTACTATTTACACATAATTTTTGACAGAAGTGCTAAGTTATATTATTTTTGGAGTTGTATGAAAAAAAGTTAAGCATTGGCGAAGTCGGCTTATGTTCCCGGATGGCTTACCCAAGTCCTTCAATTGCCTTAGCTCAGCAAAATTAAATGAAAATGATTCATAAGCTTAATTTACATCAGCCAGTTGCAATAAATAAGGCAAACACAAGAAATAAATCAAAATAATACAAAAATATAGTCAAAAAAAAACAAATGAGGCAAAAATAATCAAAATAAGCACGTTATATAAACCACGTTTCACCCAGCCTGTCCAAACAGTGTTTTGCGAACATAAGCCGAATCATGCCAAGCCTTGGGCACACATAGTTACAATATCGATTTTATTCAAGTTCAACGCTTGTTGGGGGTTCTACGGCAACACTTATGGTGTCGAAAATTTTCTCATGTGATAATTCACACAATTTTACATAAAATTGCATAACAAATTAATGTCAATTAATACAATTAATGTCGTGAAATGGCTTTAATAGCTTTTTCACGTGAAGTAAACGTAAACAATGATATATGGTATATATACGGTATATAATATACACATCAATAACCTTTAAATTATCGTTTGGGATCAACGCGGGACCGAAGAAAATCGACACAGCGTCAGTTTTGTAATGTCACCAAAAAAAAACGAGTTGCTAAAGTATATATATATAATAAAATATTGATGCATCGGCCTGATTGAACACTTTGATTAGTAAAGAGACTATATACTGTGTACTATATGAACATTATATTGCACCTGGAAAACATGACCGATGACATGACATTTTTGAAAGTAGTTGACAACCGAAAACCTGGATTCACCTGAGTATGAAGACCTGCACCCCCGTATTTAGTTTAACGCGGCAATGTCGATCACACTTTTCACTTGGCCAGAGTTTTTTTTATCGAACCAAACGCGAAAACACTTTTAGTAAAACTTATTGCATCTAGGTTTACACTACAGGTGGGTTGGTTATAAGGTCAAGGTCTAAAAAACCGGGAACAAAGTTCAAAAATACATGATTTCTATATCAATAAAAAGCGTAAAACGACATGATTTTAAGAACCTTTTTCCAAAAAGCATGCTTTTAAAAAACTGCCTGACTTTACTTCACACAATGGCTTGACCTTATAACGGTCTAAATGGCTGACCTTACAACCAACCTCGCCTGTATCGATACGAAATCTCAGTTTTCTTTTGTCAAAACTTACGAATCTACCTGGGCTCTGGTTGATGAGTCAATAACACCGGGAAAATGATTATATTTACAAAAAAAAAATGAGTTGATTGTTCTATGCATCTTAAATAACGCTAAAGTTTTTTGTTACCTAAAAATCGCTAATTTAGTTACATTATACGTTGTACCGGTTGAGTTTCATGAAAATCGGCCGAGCATTTCTAGTATACCGTGTCGGCATATTTTGAGATGATATAAAGACCAATTTTCCTATTTTTATTTAAAACCCGGGTGCCCTCCTTTCTCCCCTCTTTATAAATGCGGCATTTATAAAAAAAAAAGAGGAGAAAGGAGGGGCATCCCAGTTCCAAATAAAAAAGGGGAACATTGCCAATGTTACATTGGTCTTTATATCACCTTCAAATACGCTCGTCCGATTTTCATGAAACTTCATGAAACGTAACGGTTCCGTAAAATAAATAATTATAGTTTATATGATTTTTTTACTAAAATCGACAAAAAAAAAAATACATTTTTGTCGACTAAAATGTGTAATTGTACATTCGGAGAACGAATAAGCAAAATCGTAGGAAGTATAAGGCGGAATAACATTTGTGTTCACTATTAGAAAATGTTGAAATTTCAAAAAAAAAAAAAACTACTTCTAGACGAAAAAAGCGCATCAATGTATAATTAGACACATGTATTTTCACAAACATCAATTGATGTTCGATTTTGTTAATACGCCAAACACAGTGAAATTATGTAACGAATAATTCTTGAGCATTTTTTTTTAATTTGCATAAATTTGCACTCAAAAGTCGATATATACACTAAAGACCGGGCCCTATCGTAGTGCGGATGTTATAGAATTATTTCAAGTTTCGTCATGAACGAGTATTTGTATAAACCAGTCCTAGCACAAGATACCATGTTTGACCCGAGTTTTTACCCGACCTCTTTCGTGTGCTTGGGTATGACCCAAGTTTTCTACCCGTTTTCCCGCGGAATACGGGTACGGGTCGGGTAGGAAAATTTGTTTAGGTTTTCATCGAAAAAAAAGCCAAAAAAGACATGATTTATGTTGAAAAAACTGAGTTGACCTTCGGTTATAAAAACATTAACATACCGTATAAGGTCAGTCAATTTGACCGTCATAAGGCCAACTCAGTTTTTTTAACATAAATCAAGTCTTTTCCGTAAAAAAAGGTGCAGGGGTGGTTGGGAATAAGTTTCTAGTCTTGGTTGTCCCGGTCACCAACGCTAATAAATTATTTTCGAATAAATTCTATCTGTATTTATCTCGAACTTTGCAGTGCACCTAAACGCAAACTAATCAGAAACGATTTCGTTCGAGTTCATTATTTTTTTTTTCTTAAATAGAAATAGTAGAGGCAGTCATGGATTTTATCACACTTTTTTTCTTTCATCGGTTCGTTTTGTTGTTGTTGTTGTTTTTTCTTTGTCTGTGATCCGTTTTTGTTGTTGTTTGCTGTGATTGAATTGACAGATGGTGAGCGCACACATTAGGGTTGTTGTTTTTTTATACAGAAGGTTTTTGTAATTTTAGCCAGGCCTCGTATTTGTCGGTGACCTCCTTATCGGGTTTTCCATAAAAAGGGTCCGGACTTTTGGCGTCATAACCTAACTTTTCCAACATTGGCGCAATTTTTTCCATGTCATTGATAACATCGTCGGGGATTTTCCCCACCCAGCTCTTTAACGAATCCGTGTAGAGCGGTTTCACCACCTGAAAATAAAGATTTTAGGACGAGATCGTAAGGACGAGGTCATAAGGACGCGGTCCGTTATTAATATAAGGAGTGTAGTAGACCCTCAAGTACAAGTGCCGGTTCCTTCTTTGAGATACAGAAAGGTCTGGTTATAAGGTCTGAAATTGTGATCGTTATAAGGTCTAGTCAGTTTTTTAACTTTNGTAGAAATGTTGGAAGTATCTCATGAGAAAATGTTCGACATCATAACCACCCACGTAGCGCCACCACATGGGCGTGAAGTTGAACAAAATTCATATTTCAAACTCTATAGGCTATCAGAGTTTTCACGCGATTGATTTATTTTTTTGGGCAAAATGCGTCATATATCAATGGCAACAATAAAATGAAGAGTTTTTTTAATTAAAAAATCCATAACTCGAGCAATGCTTGAAAAACTGGAAAAGACAGGGGGTTCGCAACTACTCTTGACCTTTTAAAAGACTGATCAAAACGAGATTATCAAAAAAACTCTTCATTTTATTGTTAACCAACACTAGACCTAAAGGTCGACAGAAAAAACAAATTAATTCCATGCAAACTCTGAAAGCCTATAGCGTTTAAGTTTACTGTTGGTGTAAAAAACGGGCATCTTGTCTAAAAAGTGCCCACTACATAAAGTTTTACATAGAATTATATAACCAAACTTCACCCACTATTTCTTTAAACCTTATTAATTACCATACAAAAATAAATCCACAAAAAAATCACAAAATAATACCAGATTTTTAGGAAATTAGATGGGTGATTTTTTTCATTTAGGAATTTGAATGAATTTTTTGGACGTTATTTTTTTTCTAGAAATTCCTCAATAATGAACTTGTTTGTACTTCATAATTGTAGTAGAACCTGAACAAATTCATAAAACACATAAAAGTTTTACTAAAAGTTAGTTTTCAAGTTTTCGATTTTTATTTGTATACAACGCTATAGACCCGTCCTTAAGACATGCTTCTATACAAAAAAAAGTGTAAAAAGACATGATTTCTATAGAAAAAAATCCCAAAACGTAAAAAAGACATGATTTTTAAGATTTTTTCCCAAAAAGAATGCTTCTCAAAAAACTGACTTTACTTTAGTGCAAAAAAAAACGGACTTGACCTTATAAGTTATAACGGTCACATCTTCTGACCTTTTAAAGAGATTCCCATGTATACGAAAAAACTACCATATGGCGATTTTTAAGGCCAGAAAAGAATCCTGCGTCATATGACCCTAACAACAAAAGAGTTACCTGATCTGTTGATTTCTCGACGGCTGATAGTGAGATGTCTTCCATGTGTTTTTCATGTTCCATGACATATTCGTGCCAGGGCATGTCTGCAAATTTCAGGATTTTCTCGAGAGTCGGCCTTGGGTGTAGAACGAGGTCCTCGTAATGAACCGGCATACAGTACTTGGGGCCAACCTCCAAACACTGATCGTACATGGCAGTTATCGCTTTGTTCCACTTTAATAAAACAATATTGGTTTTACGTCGTAAATAAAAAAACAAAACTCAAATACAGTGCCGGTTTTTTAAGATGTCCAAAATTAGCTACCTTTGTGATGACATCGCGGTAACTCGTAATGTCGAAACCCGAAATGGTGACTTGGCGAGAGATGATGGAATGTGCGGTTGCTCGACCATCGCGCAACATTAAAATAAAACGCGAGTTTGGAAACAGCTCGATCAAATATTTTGTCGATTTTAAGGTAAAGGGATCCTTGTTACAAAGACGCTCGGCGGGCTTTCCATGGCGGACAATAATTTCAAGTCTGGAGTACGGATATGAAAATTTTACAGGTGTAATTTTACAAGTTTGTACGTCAGTAGCTTTTGTTCGGGCGTTATAACTTATAAGTTATAATTAATGGGCCTATAATTAAGAAGTATATCTATAATTCGTGTCGATTTTCAAAATAAAGGTCTTTTTGCCCCATGCGATTAGTTTCATTTTTTGTAAACTGCTCTAAATGACGAAACTAAATGACGTACAAATCGTTTTTTCAAATGTATGCATAATATTCCTTCAATTAAAAAAAAACACAAAAATGAGCTACTCACAATGTTTGTGAATCTGAAATTGAATATAAACAACAAAAATTTCACAAATTCTCATATCCCAAAATAAACTCAGAAATAGCTGCATTGACCACCTCTTCGCCAACGCCAGCCTCTTTCAATCTATTTTTCTCTTTCTCGGATCGATACCTTGAAAAAACTAATTACGGGTTGAAAATAGGAAATATTTTAAATATATATTTATTATAAAAAAGTCAACGAATTTGTTAAAAAAAAAAATAACAACTTACCAATTTGACCGCATTCCCAAAATACGTGGGACCAGCCTTGTTTCTTCTCCGCATCTCATGATCGGATGTGCATCTAAATTTAATATATTGATAAAAAAAGAACTGAGGGTTGGCCATAAGGCTTCGTTATAGAACCGGCTGTTTCATGAGATATATTTGCATTTTTCATTATTACGATAACAAAATAAATACTAAAAATGTAATATGACGCCTCTATGGCCCGAAAAAGGGGTCCAATTCCAAGCTGCTCGTATGAGAATGTTTGGCCGACTAATCGAAAGCATGTTGCTCACGGATTCCGATTTTATTGTTTTAAATAGCTGAAAATGTAATATGACCCCTCTATGGCCCAAAAAGTGGTCAAATCTTGGGGTTGGCAATAAGGTTCAGTTGTAGAACCGACTGTTTCATGAGATGTATTTTAATTTTCCATTATTACAATAAGAAAATACATTAACGGCGTGACTCCGAACTTAGAAATTATATCTTGCTAATGGATTGCGACACCGGGTAGCTTTTGCTACAAAAAGACTTAAGTAACAATGTAGTATCTTACCCATCATGGAGCGCATCAACGTTGTTCCCGATCTCGGCATTCCACCAATGAATAAAATTGGCATGTCTCGGCTGTAACTTTGACCCATGTAGTTTTTGGCCGGTTTTTGCCAAACAACATCTAAAATAGATATTAAAATTGCGCCACATCATAGCAGCCTCAGAGTTAAAACTAAAATCGAAGTCTATGTTTATCATAATTTGTATATACAAGTACAGTCCCGGA
>SCLG01000275.1:45027-56281 GCA_004367875.1 Oikopleura albicans
GGCCGGGACCCCTTATGGGCCGCGTTTTTGGAGCCCTCATGGCGGCCCATAAGGGGTCCGGGACTGTACTAGTATACTACTGAAGCCAAACTAGAATTCTTACCGCTAGGAGGTAACTGTGGAGGATTCTTAATCACGGGAGCAGGTACAGGATTTTCTGGAGAATCGTGGTTTTCCGGGACGTGCCGCTCGAATTCAAGTTTTTCATGAAGGCACGAGCTCTATAAACATATGCTTACCATACGAGTTAAATAAAGCAAAATAAACATGTATTTCAAATAATCTATCGGGAGTTTAAAACTAAAAATTACCTTCGAGAAATAATGCACAGCAATGAGGGAAATAATCCAAAACGCAACCTGTGGCAAAGCTTGTCTAACCGAAACCCTCATTTCCGAACCGGATGTCTTTTCCGAACAAAAAATTTCACCAACGTTTCGATTTCACTTTCTAAATCAATTACAAATATTCTTGAGGTCGAATTTTACCCTATTTATGTTTAGCACCGATTAAATTGTTAAAAATGGATAACACTCGGACACGATGAAAGCGGGATAAAAAATCGTATCTGATGGTGCGACCGCTGATGCGAGAGAAAGTCATCTAGCCAATGAAGAGAAGGCTGGAATCGTATTACGCCCATCAGCGCAAATTTTTATCCCGCTCTCATAGTGTCCGAGTGCTATAAAGATCCGTCTAAAACAAATAAAAGCTAATTAGACCGACCTTTTCTAGATTAATTTGAGACATATCGAAAAACCGATTTTTGTAGTTTGACCGGCTTTTTCCGGTATTACGAGCCGACAATCGGACATTTCTTTGGGTGCCTCAAAAAGCCCCAATTCTTGTATGTGGGTTGCATGTACTCTCGGAATTTTAATTTCAATTTTGGTCTCACTTAATTTGTAAACAACCTGTATACAGGCATTACATATGTAATGCATCAAATTCATTTCCAAAAAAATGCGTCATATTACCTTTCATTCGTTCTAGGCACATGTTTAGGCCCATTTAACAATGGGATCGACCTTTTTTTGAAAAACAGAGTATTTCCCACTAGAGTGAGAAATAAAGTGGGATCAAAATTGAAATTAAAATTCCTAGAGTATATGCAACCTACATACAAATATTGGGGCTTTTTGATTCACCCAAAGAAATGTCTGATTGTCGGCTCGTAATACCGGATAAAGCCGGTCAAACTCCAAAATCGGTTTTTCGATATGTCTCAAATTAAACTAGAAAAGGTCGGTTTAATTAGCTTTTATTTGTTTCGATGAACCTTTATAACAAAGATTAACTTTCTCACAATCTAATCGGTGCATCTTTGTCTTAATGTTTGACTTTAGCATTCGGATATACCGATAGAAATTTGGTTTATGCGGTAAATGTTTGAGTCTCAACGAGCAATAAATAAAGAAAAGAAAGCAGACTACAATAAATAATAATAAAAAAACCTAAGGATATTTACGTTCAAATATCACAAGTTTCGCAAATCGGCATCGCTGGTTGAGTAGAGGTCGATGACACTCACGTCAACGTCCCGCAAAGGGTCACCTGTAAATGAGTCTGAACATAGCCTAGGGGTACATCATATACCGTATCCATGAAAATTTGGTCTAAAAGTGGACCATGAACGAGTTTTTGGCCGGCAAACGGGTGGCCGGTTAAAAGATACGCATCATGTGTATATAATTTAGGTTATTTCTTAGGAAGACTCCTTTCGTAGTTTTTTATGATCGTAGAAAAAAAACTACCAAAGGAGTCTTCCCAAGAAATAACCTAAATTATATGCAAATGATGCTTATCTTTTAACCGGCCACCCGTTAGCCGGCCAAAAAATCGTTCACGGTCGACTTTTTGACCAATTTTTTTCAGAGATAACATTATTTAACGACTGCGCAATTACCCCTTAACCGGCTACGTTGTGAAATATTTAAGTGGCCGGTTAACGGCGCATCCTGTGTATAAATTTATTTAACCATCTGACTTCGATTAGTTCTATAGCCGACCCGAAAATGCGATTTCACCAAAAAATAAAATTTTCAACATAATTCTCATGTAACTCACAAAGCCACGGTAAAAGGGTTTAGTCCGTAAGTATACGAATTTTGTAATAAAACACAATGGGCGGAGGTTAATCTTCATGATGCGTCCGTGAGTTAATTATGTTGAAGAATTCATAATATGAATTTTATATACTGTAGCCCCTGATACGCATATGCTTTTCATATGCAGCATATAAGTATGATATGCTCGACTATCCAGAAAAGCACGGTTTCAATTCATAAAAGACGAAACTGATCATTGTATTATGCATACAGGGGGGTCTGGTTATAAGGTCAAGCCCGAAAAAAATGACTTGACCTTATTGCACTTCAAAAAAATTGACTTGACCTTAATGCCAGTTAAAAAAAATTTTCCTAATATTTGATTTTCGCGAAAAAATTATGGTCTTCACTCTACAAAATATTAAAAAGACACTATTTTATAGAAAAAAAGTGTAAAAAGACATGATTTCTATAGAAAAAAAANTTAAATGCATTTTTGAAAACTGACTTGACCTTATAACAAACCCCATTTTTTTTACAATTTTGTTGAATTTTTCCCAAGAAAATATGGTGAGCGGGGTCATAAAACTGACTTGACCTTAGTGCAAAAAAACTGACTTGACCTTATAACGGCACAAATGGCTGACCTTATAACCAACCCCCCTGTAATAAAACACAATGAGCGGAGGTAAATCTTCATGATGTGTCTGTGAGTTAATTATGTCAAAGAATTCATAATATGAATTTCATATACTGTAGCCCCTGATACGCATATGCTTTTCATATGCAGCATATAAGTATGATATGCTAGACTACCCAGAAAAGCACGGTTTCAATTCATAAAAAGACGAAACTGATCAATGTATTATGCATACTGTATGCAGCATACCCAATGTCACATTGGCAATGTGTATTACACATTGTTCATTTTGTATTTTAGATGAATTCAAACCGTGTCATAAAAAGAAAGTTGTACTTGTTTCTTCCAAATATATATAGTCTGAGCATTTTTTTTTTTGCTTCTAAATAGTTTCAGGCCCTTATCTTGGACTTAGATCAATGGCGGGATATTCAGAAGTTTTCCAGTTGTATCCAAATCGTTCTAATATCGGCATATTGTCAACAAGGGCTGCTTTAGTTTGTGGTTTCAATTTGTGGTTTTTCAATAACTTTTATGGTATACGATACGTAGATGCGCTGTTGGTTATAAGGCCAATATCTCAAAAAACTGACATGAGTTTATAACCAACATTAAAACATTTCTTTGCTTTGACAAAAGTCCTAAGAGACATTTTTTAAAAGAAAAAAATTATAAAAAAGACATGATTTCTATAGAGAAAAGGTCTTTATCCACTTGAGCTCATAACGGTCAAAATGACTCACCTTATTAGCAGCCAGCCCTGTACTTAAAACAAAAACTATTTCGAAAAAAAACCGAACGTTGTAAAAAATTGAAACCTGGCTTCAGTCCCTTCTGGGAGATAACGTCTCCATGAGGTCAGATTGTATCCATCAGGTCGCTCAAAAATATCAAAACGTATTCGAGGGAGTGGGAGGCGCAGTTTGGAGTCGATTAAATTGTTGAGGGTCAATTGGGGTCGAAGCACTAAATCCTCATGCCGCACCACATGGCACCGACCCGGAAACGCATCACACGCTTTAATTAACGAACGATTTAACTCGAACCAATATTGCAACATAGCCTTGAACTGAATCCGGCGGTGGAGTTTTGATTCTGCTCGCCGCAATTTGGAGGAAATTAAACTAAATTACATTTATCAAAATAATACCAACGAAAGGGTTTTTTCAAAATCGCGTTTTCTCGTTTAACCCCCAAGCACGATTATAAAGCACATCCCCGAGCACGGGGCCGGACATTTGTCCGGCCCTTCTTCTACTTTTTTTCTAATCGTACGTAAAATCTCACTTTAAGCAAATCGATGGTGCCGAATAGAATGAGCATACTCTGGAAAGCTCCCTGACCACCCTTGGACACTTTTTGGTCGATTTGACCACAAAAGCACAAATTCGTAAATGGTTAACCGGGCGACGTACGGGGTTCATTTTTGACAGACTAGTGCACTGTTGATTTATTCACAGTTTTGGAAAAATATGAGATAAAATGTTTTATACTTATAAGGTAAATTGTAATTTACCTCCGAGGGTCTCGAACCATGAAAACGATTTTCATATTTGGGTATAAATCTAAGGCATCAGAAAGTTCACTTCGATACCAATTATCTCTAATCGTTTCCATTCTTTCTAGCGTCAGAAAGAACTCTTTGCCGTAAAGTTGAATATCCAGAAACGTCTTATTATGTTTATAATTCGGCCGAATTGCATCCGTAAATCCGGGAATATGAACTAAACCAGCAAACGGACGAAACACTTGTTGAATTTTTTGATATGACATAAACGCTATTTCTTCCTTTTATGGGTTAAACTGAGATTAAACGGAGCTTTTTGTGGTTCTACACATATGTTTAAAGATGGCTGATTATAAGGTTTGGGCTAAAAAGACCATAAAACTTTATATGTATTTTGGAAAATGTAACCATTTCATTACATTTTGGTACCAAATTGGTACTAGCAATTACGACTAGAGTAGATAACGTCGTCGGTCCCAAATTAGGGCCCCAATTTAATTTGGCCAATTACCAGAAAAATACTTTAGTAACGCCCGGACCTCTTGAATACGGGATTTTTTACTATTAAAACATGCACAATGCATGATTTTATCCATTGAGCTTTAGATGTGCACGTTTTTCGGAAATCGAAAATGCACATCTAAAGGGACCTGACTGTATTTCAAAAAATGGAACGCTGATTGGCCACAAGAAGTGAGTCACATCTGAGCGCGCTCTCTGGATTGGCTTCCCTTTTGGTCATCGTAGTAATATTCGCTTGCTAATTGGGCAAAAAAAAATCCCGTATTCAAGAGGTTCGGACGTTATATTTTTATCGAATAAAATTCAAGTGATTTGATAAATAATACAAATTTTATTTGAAAAAACTGACTTGACTTTAGTGAGCAAAATGACTTAAATTTATAACGGTTAAAATGTCAGATATACAAATGTTAACCCGCGTCCCTTTTCTTTATCTACCGGCCGTGGGGTTCGTTTGAGAACTTCAGCGCCGGCCTCACATCGCAAATACCATTTAAAGTGTAAGAGTGTCATCCAATCACGAGTCACTAAAACCTTCTTTTGTCGGCGCCACCCGAGTTGACCAAACTGAACCTGTGAGAAAGCATCCCGCAGCACGAGGGGGTTAACGCCCGCTTCTGCTAGACGGCGAGTTTCAAGATCACCGCCCCACTGATTTTAGGGGATAATAATTAATAAATAAGAGCTCATACCTATTTTTTTTTTCAAAAAATCGTTTGACGGGTTTATGACCCGACTCGAAAACCTGTGTTCTACCCGCGGTTTCCGGGTTGGGTCGGGTAGGAAATATATGTAATATGCCGACCCTTATATGGCACCATTAGGGCCATCATATTTAAGATGACCCCTCTAATAAATAGTGAAAAATAAATCATATGATCCCGTTTCCCATTGGCTGTACCACTCGGTAAGAATTTGATTAACAAAATTATTATTGCTGTAATAAACATCTTCATGTTGCGTCAAATAATATTCCAGCAACTTCTGTCCACTTCCTAACAAATGCCAAATAACCAATGTGTTCATTTTTTTATCACCCCAAATCCAGCGCAAATGGAAAAAAACAACATGCAGTAAAAAATAATCACCTCACATGCGCTTTTTTTCTCTCGTTTTTTCTCATGCGTCACCGCCAAGCAAACCGGGAACGCCAGAAATAACCACCATTGGGGATATTTTTGGAACATGGAAGAAAGTGTCTTCGACCTTTTGATCACACCCTGGCAAATAGATTTTTGAACTACAATTATTAAATATGTTCGAATGAGCCCCCTAATATCCTATTTTGAATAACTTGTCATTTGACCCCTTTAGTGTGAAATTTTTGACCCCACCAAAAAAATCCTCCTGAAAATAAAATTTGTTGTACTAAATTTTTTTCACGTATTTGCAATGAGCTATTCTAAATCCAATCCTTGTGTCTGATGGCCATAACGAAAAGACATAACAAGCGTAACCATCCAGACGAAATAAAACACAATATCCGTATACGCTCGACTGCAATTTTCCATCCAACATATTTTCATTCTACAACAGGAAGAGTGTTAATGTATTTAGTAGCGTTAAGAAAACCGAACTTTAGAAATTTGCGTAACACTCGGAAAAAATATTCTGGTTGTGGATATACACAAATTTTAAACGTGTATCGGCTTTTTTAAGTACAGTGTAGGTGTACATCTGGAGTTATTAAAAAAGGCATACAATCGGGGGTCTCTAGATGTGCATTTTCGATGTGTGAAAAATTCACAGCTAGAGATACATGTTTTAGTTAGGGACCTGACAAATATTAAAGGGTATATTTTGTGGGATTTACATAAGGCCAAGCCAAAAAATCTCCAAATTGAAAACAAGCAATATTTTTCAAAACTAATGGGCCCTTACTTAAAAAGTTTAAATATATCGAAAAAAAGTAATGGCATATAAAAAAATACCTCTAGACGCATTACACGCAGTGACATGTTTT
The DNA here is from genome assembly GCA_004367875.1 of Oikopleura albicans. NCBI lineage: Eukaryota > Metazoa > Chordata > Appendicularia > Copelata > Oikopleuridae > Oikopleura > Oikopleura albicans. The sequence goes on from SCLG01000275.1 coordinate 51,708, forward strand.
CAGGTCAAATTGTGCCACGAGTTCTAAAATTCACGATATTATAATCAATACAAATAATATATTATTGACATATTTTTACCACCTCATCAAATCTAACGTAACATATTGACGATTCCTGGGTTAAGGCAGTCATGCTATCGAACATTATTTTTCATTTTCTATTACTTTACACTACTTATTGGGATAAAATCAATAATGCCGATCTGTGAGCTTTGTAGATAAATTAAAACTGGAAATATTAGCTCAATTATGCAACCAGAAGGTTGAAGAAAGCCCCCAATTTGGGGCTATTAATATTATTACTGTGGCACAATTTTACGCAAATAATGTAGCCAAAAATGACCTAGCCTTGTTTCGATATCTTTTTTCTTAAATGAAATTTCAAGGTTGCAAAGGTTGCAAAGGTTGATGATTTCACCATTTTTAAGGTTTTTTCCAGATATTTTGCGTTCTAGACCAATTATGCAAAAAGGGTTAGGTCATTTTTTGCGCCTTATTATTCTAAACATTTCACCAAAAACAAAAAAATCATAGCGCTTATAGCGCTGGAGGAATTCAAGCGTCAAATTTCTGTCAAGTTCAAGTCCCATTACGCGTTCGGTACTGAGGAGTATGTTACCAAAAAAAATCCCATTAAATGCCAAAAGCTATGTTTTATTGATACATTGATGAAAACAATTAAATCGCTTTAGTATAAGGTGCTCAAAAGCCCTTTTCCCAAACGTTAAGTTTGTCAACAACACGACGGATCCCTCCTTAATTAGGAAATGACAAATAAATAGCTTCCTATTTATTTTTAACTATCCCGGTTAGGTAAAAACGAATGAATTTTAGACTTTTGTAACACAGTCAAATAATCCTTTGCTATGAGACTCTAAAATCATAAATTTTCAACTAGAAGAGAGGGTCCGTCAAACGTTTTTGGCAAAAGACAAACGAAAAGATATTCCTATTTTTCACAAAAAAAATATAGTTCAACAATTAACACTGCCTGAAACCAATCCCATATTGACCGTTGACATTTTAAAATATCTGGGAGAATTTCGTTTATTACGTTTAATCTTTGCCATATAAATCTGTCAGATGTAAATCCCTGTATTTCCATAACTTTGGTGAAATTACCAAGTTTAAGGATGGGTAGATAGAGTTGCTTCCTAATAAAAATTAAAAACCAGAAAATTAGGTTTTTGGAATATTCGTTTTATAAACTGGTTAAGGTTCTACGGTGTGGTCCAACAATTAATCAGGCAAAGAAAAGTTTTCACGCACTTTTATACCGAAACAATATAAAACTGCGTGCAGAAACTTGTTCTGGTCATTTCATTGTTAGACCACATAGTACTACAATTATCAAATACAAACAGTTCAATTTTATAAAACTTCTAAAAAAGTGACATTCAAAAAATACGTTCAAATTAAAAAATAAAAAAATCACTTAACCAATTTATTGAAATCTGATATAATATAACTCTTTAGCTTCTTACGTGTTGCCATAAAAATAATGAACAAGACAAAATCATACCGTTTTTTTAGTACCGAACATCGGATCAATTTGATTTTTTGAGGCCCCCATACTGGGCACGAATGGTTTTTGGCATGTGGCTCAAAACCCCAAAAAGCCCTCATTTTTCTCCGGATGATAACAGAAAGTCTTGAAGTTAGAACAAGAAAGCGAGAAATTAGAAAAAAACTGTAAAATATGAAAATTGGAGGTCTTGAACAAACTCCGAAAAATTCATTCAGAAAAAAAAGTTCAATCAAAAATTCAACACGCGTTGAAACTTCTCTTTCTAAATATTGATTCAAACAATCGTATTTATAATATCGTGTTCCTAGAACGCAAAATCTCACTGATGATCTCTAATTGTGTAAATAATCTAATAGATTTTCTCGAAAATAAACAAAACAATCAAATGATAAACTCAGGTTATACGACCCCGGCCTCTCTTTTTCAGTATTTAAAAATCTATTATAGTGACAATAAAAAAAAATCTCCTTTATAATGCATTAAGAAAAAGAAGCTTTGTTCAATCCTGATTAAAATGAGAAAAAAATAGTGCGTGAAACGATATAAAATCGATGAGCAACAAAAAGGTGTGTGTTTTACATAAAATGTTTTTCCTTCTCAGACGAGTCGTAGTTGAACTTTTAACAATTCTTTCTTTTTTATTGATTCGCAGAAGATTACTTACAGTTTTCCTACTTACCATATAATATAGTATGACGCATATTTATGTTCTTACACGTCCCTTGGGCAATTACTCTTAAGAGTCTTAAGGACTGTGTGCAAGTTTGTTGACTACAAAAAATAAACAAACAAAAAAATCTCAAAAAGACATGATATTCAATATTTTTTCAAAAAAAAACGTAATCCCTTATCACAAACTAAATCTTAAACATTATAACTATTCCGCCCCGTGCGAAAAAGTTTATATTCTTAAATTTTCTGTAAAAAAATTATAAAACTGAAAATTTTCAAGTTTACCAATTCGACATGTGTATCCTTGAGTTAGTATTTATTATTTGCATCACGATTATGAGCACGGTATAAATTAACAATTGCGTACTCTTAATGTGTAAACAATGGCCCATTGTCAATGGGTCTTCCCGGTCCTTAATAATTATAATATTTGTTTGAGAAATTGTGAACATATGTTAAAAAATTGGAACTTGGAAAATAACTAGTAGAAATTGTAAAAAAAAAGTTACAATTAGCCATTGTCATTTGGAACCAGTCCAAAATATTGAACGTATTATATAGACCTATTTAGGTGAACATTAATCTAACCACCCCAAGGCAGCACGGAATACTTCAAAAATGTGTTTAACCAACAAAAACTAAACGTAAAAAGATTAATTTAATGTTATCTTTTTTCCCTATACGAACTATATATAATAATCGTGGCCTATCTTTCTTCACGTGCCTGTTGGTCCGATTAGTGAACAAGTTTTAAGATATATATTTGATCAACTAAAAGTAAACATAATAAAAACTTATTTTATGATCCAATATCCCTAGGGAAAGAGCCAATGACACGGAAGTGGTTTTGACGAACGAAAAACCTTAACCACGTACCCTATTTTTAATACCCGGTATTTAAAATACGCTATTTGTATGCCGAACGGGAGATTTTATATTTTATCATATCATGAAAAAACTTAATAAGACCTTGAGAAATTATTGAGTAGGTCATTTTCAATGATTACCGTTAGTATATCAACGAAAAAATGTTAGCCAAAACCTGAAGGAATATTTGAATGAGAAAAAAACATGATACTAATAATCATTTTGCAAATGTCATGATTTCAAGAAAAAAAAAAACAAGAAATAAAATTCAAGTACACTTATTTTCGGGGGCGCGCAGGCAAACTTTTACCCGAATTTAGAAGTACGTCAAATGAATTGGTACTAAACCGGTACGTTTAGAATTGGTAAAAACGACGGCGCACCCTATGGTGAAATTAAACCAGCACTGAAAACGCGTTCTAACTCTCTATCTCTGATGAATCTCATTTTCTGTATGAAACCTGCATTTTCTTCCATTTTAATAAAATGTTAAATCTCTGTAAAAAAACAGTATAATTTCATACAAAGCATATTTCAGTAATGTTGCTCATTACATTTTTTCACTCCAAGTTCTGCGGAACACTTCAACCAAGGTACTTATAAACGCCAACGTTACAAAAATATCTAATTTCCCCGGTTCATCACAATATTTAACCTAAAAACAATCTACAAATGTCGTAATCACTTACTGCATGAAAAAAAAAAGTAAAAAAAAAAATAAAACAAACAAAATTATCAGATATTTAGAATTCAATTACGATTTCTAAATATAATGGTTCATGTGGTATGTTATCAGATACGGTCCGGTTACCATATGTGGACGTGGCCGTTGAGTATCGTAGGTTCTCCTAGTGTTTTGTACATATTTAGAAAGGGCTGCAAGCGGCGCGATTTAATACCCTACACATTAATGTCTAGTAGCCCCCATGCACCAAGTACTCACTGTCAGTTACTTCGGGCGGGATTGGGAGGATAATTTTAACACGTGAATTTTTTTTAACAAGAATCGTTACCAAATTTTTAACACTTAAAAATATTTTGGTTACAGCTGTCAAACATCATTTGATATTGTTAACACGTTTTTGATAGGATTTAATTAGGCTTTTAATTAGGAATTTAGAGACCAAGTGCAAAAAAAATAACAAAAAGACCACCGAGTTTTTTAAATATTTTATACAGAGCGTGTTCTCTCAATCGTCTCAATAACAAAAATACATGATAAATAAGATTTACCCGAACTGTATAAATGTACTGTACATTGTACTGTACACAGGGCTCGGCAACAGCCAGCTGGCCTTCCCAGCTCGACAGCTGGCTGGGCAGTTCGACAGGCCAGCTCATGTTTTTTTTCGCACCCGAAAGGCCAGCACAGGACAGCTCAATATTATTTTTCGGCTCGACAGGCCAGCTAAGGACAGCTCATTTCAATTTTTTAGCTCAACAGGCCAGTTCAGCACAGCTCATTTCAATTTTTCAGCTCGACAGGGCAGTTCAGCACAGCTCATTT
>SCLG01000275.1:71817-107339 GCA_004367875.1 Oikopleura albicans
CAGATCCAGGCATTACCCAAGCCGGGAACGGATTTACTCGGGTACAGAAATCGGCAAAATTTTTTTTTCTTACCCTACCCTTCCTTTTTTCCGCGGGTCAAGCCGGGTCAAATGCCGGGTCACTACCTTTACAATTCGGTGAACGTTTTTAGAATTCTCTTTTATTTCACTGGCCTAACTTTGGGAGTAAATTTATAAAAACTCCAAACTTCACTCAAGATAAAAATCCAACAATAAAGTCATTGGTTCTCTGCGAGATGGTAAAATGAATCAACAAAACTTAGCATTTGGTATATACCAAATTATTATAATAAATTAAAAAATACTTTGGTTTCATAATTCTAGGTTCTATACATTGAAATATTATTTGAGGCGAGGCCCTTATAAAAATAATAAAGGGCAAATGTGGTTATGTTAGACATAACGTCTCTAACCTAGGTCTTATTAATTTATTTCGTCTAATTATTAACGGCTTTAATTATTAACTTTTCATTGAGCCTTCTAACCGGTAGACAAACACATTTTGCGGACTATGTTAAAACACTGAATTCAAACTGAAAAAAAAATGCAAAATTGGTATTTTCCCAAAGAAAATAAAGAAATATAATGGAACGTATTAAATTCAAACTACAAGTGTATTAATAAGTTTATTAAATTTCATCCAGTTTTCTTGCCAAAAAACCTTACCACGGACCTTACAGGGGGAACTTATAACGGACCAAATCTCAGACCTTATAACCAACTTCCTTCTACAGGGGGTCTGGTTAGAGGGTCAAGGCCAAAAAAAGACTTGACCTTAATGCACTCCAAAGAAATGACTTGTCCTTAGTGCAAGAAAACAAACTGAAAAAAGACATGATTTCTATAAAACAATTATTGCCCGTGTCGTTCTAAACGTATATGTCTCGTTCTAAATTTACACGAAAAAAGACATAATTTATCTCGAAAAAGAATACTTGACCTTATAACGGTCACAACTTGTGACCTTATAACCAGACCCCCTGTAGTAAATTGAACCTACCTCCATAATCCCCCATAAGTTCCTCGTCAAACGAATCTTCATCTTCCGACTCTCTCGTTCTTTGTTCATCTTCTTTTACTTCCTCATTAATGTCTTGTAATTCTGTTTCGTTAAATTCGCCGGTGCCTTCAATTGTACTCATTTTGGTAACGGTCCGTTTTTTGATGTCCTTCAAATTTTCGACATCAACCGGTTTAAATTTCCGCTTCTTTTGGCGTTGTTTTCGCTTAATCTCTAGATATCGGGGATTTAGCTCTAATGGCAGACGACTGTTCAGAGGGTGGTTATAAGGTCAAGGGTAAAACAACGGAATTGACTTTACCTTAAAATTAATTTTTAACATTATGAAAGTTTCATCATGAAAAACCATATCTATTTTCGAATTTTCAACTTTAGTCTTTAAGTTAACTTGAAAATCTGAAAAAAATACTAAATTTTGAACAAAAAATATGATTCTTAGTTTTGGCTTATATGACCTTAAAATCCAAAATTTAAGCCCGANCTGTTCAGAGGGTGGTTATAAGGTCCAGGGCAAAACAACGGAATTGACTTTACCTTAAAATTAATTTTTATGAAAGTTTCATCATGAAACAACCATGTCTATTTTCGACTTTGGTCCTTAACTTAAAAATCTAAAAAAACTTACTAAATTTTGAACAAAAAATATGATTCTTAGTTTTGGCTTAAAATCCAAAATTTAAACTCGGAAATTTGGTACAGGTGGTTAAGGCCTTTGAGTTGCAGATCTTTCAACCTCAAAAGGTCAGACGAGACTTTTTGTCGAAACATTAAAATACATGAATTTCATATTAAAAGGGTTTTAGCAAAAAAATTTCCGACCTTATAACCACTCTGGCCTGTAGTCGATTCGGGAAGTTTCTTTTAGTTCACTTCGCTCAACGAAACGAGCCACGTCTGGCGTGTCCAAAACTTGGGGATGAATAAAGGCTGTTTTGGGTTCAAATAAAACATATATGTAGCTTTCTAGCCGCGCCGTTCAAATCGGTATAGAATACAAACTGAGTAATGTCTATATATTATAAAATGAAAGTATAATTTCAAGGTGATTGACCGACATAGTTTTTAAAATTTTGTCCCATGACGGACGTTTGTCCAATGACGGACGCTTTTGTGGTCAAAAAGTGAGTACCCCATAAGAGAACCTACTTTTATTTAATATTTTGTGTTTGCTAATTCTATAAGGGACGATATTTTTAATAAGTTTGTTATTTATAGACTTGTGTTTATTAAAATGGTTTGTTTAGCTGGAACAATCTACAATTTTGTGATTAACTAATACAGTCATTAATTCCATAACGGCCGTTTTCGGTTCTCGAAAAAAGCGGGCGTTATGGGGTAAATGGCGGTTTTTTGAGGAAAAAACGGCCGTTATGGAAGCGCCCCTTATGGAATCAAGGACTGTACGGTAAATTCGATATAGCCACCCCTGTATATTCATAGTTACAATGCATTTATTTATTTTATACATATTCAGAAACTTAGTTTTGAGACATAGGCCCATATGGCCCATATCCCAAAGTTTTACTAACCCTTAACCTGGGGATTCCCGAAACTTTTGTTCGAGGTTGGACGCAATTAGGTTCAGTTGTTCAATTTTTGCGGTAACGAGGCGATCAGAGTAGGGAAACGGAAGCGGACAGACTTGTAGTTTTGGATATAAACTCATGTCTTTAGTCAAAATGCCAGTAAGACCGTAATCCTCCATCATACGGTCATACTCGCTCTTATTTGGCTTGAACTTTTTGCGGCCGGCTGCCATTCTAAAAAGATCAACTTTGTTATTTTTTTAAATACATATATATAACTATAACTCAAATTTAATAATAATAAAATTGGTTAATAACTCTTACGTGTATTGTTATCTAAAACCCAATCTAAAGCTACATTTGTAGTTGGTTATAACTTATAAGGTCGTATGGTCGCTTTTTTTTCGAAGACCCTGGAATTTTGCAGATCGCCACGCTTCGGGTTTACGAGCTATCGACCTAATTTTTTTTTTTGCAGGTAACAGGTATCACCCTTAAGAAAGGCATACGGAGCCACTTTTTTCGAATTCGGTCAGGGTCAGCCATAAATCAGCCGGAAGTGCCGGAAACTCGAATTAACACTACATTTTAGGTACTAGGTTATGGGTGACCTGGACCTAAATCGAAAAAAGTGCTCCGTTAATCCCTTTTTCAAGGGTTGTATCTCTCACCTAAAAAAAATAAGGTCGATAACTCGTAAAGCGTGGCGATCAGCAAAAGTCCAGAGCCTTCGAAAAAAAGCAACTTATGGTCTTTTTTGATACCTAGGTCAAATGCAAAGCATACTTTTTAGGAAAAAATGTTTAAACTCATGTCTTTTTTTACGCTTCGACCCCGATGTGCGAAAAAAGCCGGTAAGTATCACTTATAAAATGCACTAAACCGGCACTTTCTACGTTTGTAATCGCTTTACTATTACAGTCCTTAACCATTTATCGGACGCTTAGTCATTTATCGGACGCTTAGTCATTTATCGGACGCTTTTTTGGCCAAAATGGGGGTCATTCTAATAAAAAAATTACCTCTTTTGTGACGATGCGCATTTATCGGACGCTATTTTCGACAACGGAAAACGTCCGATAAATGGTTAAGGACTGTAGTAGATACAATATTAAAATATTTGTTCGGAGAAAAGCGGCGCCACGGAGTTATATATCAGTATCCAGTCTTAACTCCAATAACGTTTTCGGTTCTGGAAAAAACAGCCGTTATGGGAGGAAAGACTGTAAATTATTATTACTATTCCGAGAACCCTTGCGTCGTTTTTTTAGATTTTTCACTGACACCGCGACATCTCGCGAAAAACCACAAATGGCGACAATATCAAAAATTTCTGAGAAAATTTTGCGAGATACGTTTTCCGCGATCAACCACAAAGGTCGCTTTTTTTTCGCAGGTCCTGGACTTTTGCAGGGCGCCACGCATCGGGTTTACGAGCTATCGACCTAAATTTTTTTAGGTGATAGATACAATCCCTGAAAACGGAGGACTTTTTTCGATTTAGGTCAAGGTCAGCCAGAAATCAGCCGGAAGTGCCGGAAACTCGAATTATCACTATATTTTAGGTACTAGGTTATGGGTGACCTTGACCTAAATCGAAAAAAGTGCTCCGTTAAATACTTTTTCAAGGGTTGTATCTTTCCCCTAAAAAAAATTAGGTCGATAACTCGTAAAACGTGGTGCTCAGAAAAATTCCAGGACCTGCGAAAAAAAAGCGACCAAATGGCTTTTTCCATAAAAAAAAACTGTTTATGCAAGATGGTGGTGTCTATTTCACGTTGGTCACACGTTAACGCTATTCGTATCAACTCGCATTAGCACGAAGGCAACATAAACTCGAAAATAAAAACAAACGATTTAATCGCGAAATGTCTGTATTTTTATTTTTTCAGAATAAGTTATACAGTAATTGAATTGCAAAATAAACACCCAATTTTGTTAAAAGTCGAGGACCAAGTAGCCCTCGAAAATTGTGCAAAACCACAATTCATCATTTCGCCCGGATAAAGTCCAAAAATTTAACTTGAAGATTAACTGCAGATATTTTAACAGCTCGTTTTGGTTAATTGTAATTGAAGATTTTTTTGCTAATATCCCACTATTGTTTTTTTAACTGATAAAAACAGTCTTTTAATATTGTCTAACAATGTAAACGCGAAGTTTACATATTTTTGCTTGTAAATATAATAAATATTTGGGCGGCGAAAAAAGTCAATACTTTTTCGACTTACACTGGGTAGTGCAGAACAGTGAAGATTTATATAATATAAATTATATTATCTGTTTTTTGTTTAATAAATAAAGGAATGGAGTTACCATTATACTATGCAGTCCGAATATGTTGCCTGGGGGCGATTTAGTCCCTTGTGCGACAAAAAAAATATTAATTTTATTTGTTTTTCATTCCGTAACGTCCGTTCTAACGGAATTTCGTGAATTTTTTTTTCTCACACAGGAGATCAGAAATCATATTTCCGACTTTGGTCAAAAAAATAATTTCACGTCAAAAAATCATGCCCAATACCAGTTACAACAACTCGTTTAAACATTTTGTTAAAAAATGACACACAAAAAAAGTTACAAAAAGGGCGCAAAAAAATAGTACAAATATAGTACGTCTTTAAAGAAGTTTTACGAATAAAAAAAACAAATGATGAAGTGAATGTTTTTTTTTGTTTTGTTTAATAGTAGGTTTCGGATTCAACCCAGCCGCCTGGGTTGCGTCGGATGAGGTATTTACGTGTTTCGTCGTAAACAAAGATGATGAGGGAGAAGGGCATTGGGATGAACCACCATGACCACTCGAGAGGGTACATCCTTAACATGGCGTCCGTACCGGGACAATAGGCCAAGAAAGCAGCCAGGCAAGTTTCTTCGAAAAGACCGGCAATAAGGATCTTGTTCTTCATGCCTTGTTGGAAGATAGACAGACGACGTGTCTTACAGATCAACACATCAGCCCTAAACAAAATGTTATTATCGTTTTCCCTCACAAACCGGAAGCACCGGTAATTTCTGGTTAAAGCACAAAAAAAAACTTTTGTAATTTTTTTGGTAATAAAATTTTGGCGAAATACCGTGTGGTCCAACAATGAATCAGTCAGGAATAGAATTAAATAAATGCGTATTTTTTGCTTCATCTCCACGTTCGTTTTAATTTTGTGTATCTACTTTAGTAGATTTTATGACCGACATTTTTCTGTTATTTACAAATGATATAACAAAAGTAATGGCGATAATAAAAACTGCGGAGTTACGTAAAAAAACGTAGCAATGACCATGAACGAGTTAAATAAACATTTTTATAATCGCATTATATAGTAGAATAGACAAATTGTGGTTGGAATTGTTGGTCTTGGAATTACGAAATTCAAACATGATTGAAATTTGTGAATAAACATTGACCTTGCAAAAATCAATTTACTGAAGGCCATGATAATAAGAAGGTCCAGCTCCTTTCCTTGCTTAAAAATGGGCCGTGTAGACATGCGAAAAAAAACTACAGGGGTTGGTTACAAGGTCATGATCTAAAAACTGACTTGATCTTTTAACTCAAATTCTGATCTTACCATTGGACAATGACGATAGCGGTGAAGAACATGGTGTGGCATGTGAACTCGACGATTTTACGTTGAGAATATGTCCATTCTTGACCATATGAATCCTCCAAATTTTGGTTTTCCTTGGCGTCCCATGGGACACGGAGGCCGCAGAGGGACTCTGGGAGAAAACCGTTTTGCATCAAAATGACGACATAGCAGACGAAGCCGGCAAGGGCCTGGATCATACCAATCTGACCATAGGCCATTGAGATCAAACGCTCGTTGACCAACTTGTCCGTGAATTTGTTTCGGGGATTTCGCTTCATAATGTCGGATTCGGCCTGCTCGTAGGCGAGGGAAATGGCCGGCAACAAATCGGTACCCAAATCAATGCACAAAATGGTGACGGTACCCAAGGGCAATGGAACGGAAAAGACCTGAGAAATTTGAAATTAAGAACGTGTTTGACTTTGTAAATGATGGGTGGAAATAATGCGTGGGACAAACGCTGAATTTTGTAAAATGACCCACAAAAAGATCATATTAGATCATAGTGAACAGGTGTCATATGACATCTCAAAAGCAAGACCCTTGGGAATCCCCAGTGGGGATGCATTCAACTATACTGACGACTTTTTTTTCATTATTCCATTCATTCAATTCAGTACTATTTACATGTAATACTTTACCGGTAAAATTTATCTGTTGAAAAAAAGTCGTCAGTTTTGGGTGAATTATTATCGTCAGTGATTGAGTGAATTATTAACCAGACTATCCGAAAAAAAATCCACTTTCTCATAATAATACCCCCTCATAATATACCCCCTTTAACCCTCTGCGCAGTTATTTTCTCGAAGTATAATATTTCGCCATGTTTTCGGGATATTTCAAGAGTTATTGCCACGCATAGTTATTTTGCAGAAATTTCGTATTGCTTAGGTTTTCCGTATAAAATAACTGCGCAGGCTAGTATTCTGCTGTAATAATAAGTAATAAATTTATTAGTCAGCTTACCATGAAGATCAAGAAAGGTGTAATTTCTGGGATGTTGGAGGTTAAAGTGTAGGCGATTGATTTCTTCAAGTTGTCAAAAATCAAACGTCCCTCTTCAACGCCAGTAACAATGGAGGCAAAGTTATCGTCGAGCAAGATCATATCGGCGGCCTGTTTTGAGACGTCGGATCCGGCAATACCCATGGCAACACCGATATCGGCCTTTTTAAGGGCGGGCGAATCGTTGACTCCATCACCGGTGACGGCTACGATCTGTCCTTGACGTTGGCATCCATCAACAATAATAAGCTTCTGTTGGGGGGAGGTTCGGGCGAAGACGATTTCGGTGTGGTGGAGCAGGATCTCGTCAAGGTCAGCATCGGTCAGGTCACGGAGATCAGAACCGTGGATGACGGCAGCGTTAGCATCTCGCTTGTTCACCTCCTTAACCGGAATGCCCTTCTCGAGCGCGATGTCATCAACGGTCTTGTTGCCCTCGGAGATGATACCGACGGAGCGGGCGATGGCCTTGGCTGTGATTGGATGGTCACCGGTAACCATGATAACCTTAATACCGGCAGAACGGCACTTGGCGACGGCATCGGGCACAGCGGCGCGGGGAGGATCGATCATAGCCATGAGGCCAACAAAGACCAAACCTTGTTCACCACCTAAAAAAAATCTCTGTTAAAAATGAACGGTTGAAGTTCGAAATTAAATATGTTTTCCAGTAATCCCAACTGGCAATACTTGGATTAAATGTTTGAACTTTTTTGTAATTTTACCACTAATTTCCGGTTGCAGGCTGAGAAAAAAATTTTGCCCTAAAAACCGTAAAACCCTATTTTTTGCCCTAAAAACCCTAAAACCTATTCTGTGAGGGAGTTATTTTCCATATGGAAACCAAAGAATTCAAGTTTGGGCCCACCTTATATAATTTTTTTTCGTTTTCATAAAAAAATTACCTTTAAGATCGCCGGATGGGAAGTTCATGTTTTCCGTGTCGAAGGCAAATCCCTTNTGGATGGTCACCGGTAACCATGATAACCTTAATACCGGCAGAACGGCACTTGGCGACGGCATCGGGCACAGCGGCGCGGGGAGGATCGATCATAGCCATGAGGCCAACAAAGACCAAACCTTGTTCACCACCTAAAGAAAATCTCTGTTAAAAATGAACGGTTGAAGTTCGAAATTAAATATTTCTTTCCAGTAAAAACATCTCCCTGACAGAATAGGTTTTAGGGCGTTTTTAGAGCAAAATTTTTTTTCTCAGCCTGGAAGCGGAAATTAGTGGTCAAATTACAAAAAAGTTCAAACTGTTAATCTAAGTATTGCCAGTTGAGAAATACTTTGATTAAAAGTTTGAACTTTTATGTAATTTGACCACTAATTTCCGGTTCCAGGCTAAGAAAAAAAGTTTTGCTCCAAAAACGCCCTAAAACATATTCCGTCAGGGAGATATTTTCCAAATGGAAACCAAAGAATTCAAGTTGGGTCCACCTTATTTAAAATATTTTTTTTTGTTTTCATAAAAAAATTAGGTCGCTTTTTTTTTAGCATACCCAAGGATTTACTTTTTTTGGAACGAACATGCTGGGAAAACCAAGAAAGATATTGACAAACGGTTTTTGGCATGGAACTGGAAAATCTTGGGGCTAAAATTTTTGATTTTTTTTCGGACCGGAAAAAAAACCGGAAGTACCGGTAATTACCGGTTAAAGTACAAAAAGTGCCATATCTCGAAAAAAATTCGGTTAATTTTTTTTCGTTTTCATAAAAAAATTACCTTTAAGATCGCCGGATGGGAAGTTCATGTTTTCCGTGTCGAAGGCAAATCCCTTGGGGTATTTTTCGGCGTCCAAGTGCAAATGGGCGAATCCGAGGACACGCTCTCCCATGCCACCAAGTGTCTCGTAGGCGTGGGTGAATTTGGACTTGTACTCTTCAGTCATCTCCAAATCCTCACCGTTGATCATGATGCGGTCACATCGGTCCAGGATGCGCTCCGGGGCACCCTTCATGACGAGGAGATATCGGGGGTCGGCCTCTTCCGTCTCGTGAATTGACAATTGCCACTTGTTGGTAGAATTGAAGGGAATTTCACAGACTTTGGGATTTTTCTGGCGGATGCCTTCAACGGAGCCCATCATTAACTCGCAGCATTTGAGAAGGGCGGATTCGGAAGCGTCACCGGCGGTCTCACGCTTGAGGATGGGGCCATTCTCTCCAGCCAGGAAGACGGCACGGTTACAGAGGGCCGCGATACGGCCCAAGTTGCGCCAGGTCTTATCGTCCTTGTAGTTAATATCCGAGCCGGACTGATCCTCAGTAGTATCGGCCTCTTGGATTTTATCATCAAACCACATGTGGGCAACGGTCATACGGTTCTGGGTCAAAGTACCGGTTTTATCGGAGCAAATGGTAGAAGTGGAGCCGAGTGTCTCTACAGCCTCCAAGTTCTTGACGAGACAGTTCTTCTTGGCCATGCGCTTGGCGGTTAGGGTCAGACAGACGGTAACGGTGGCCAGGAGACCTTCGGGCACGTTGGCGACGATGATACCGATGAGGAAAATGACGGCTTCGAGCCAGTAGTAACCCAAAATAAAGGCCAAAATAAAGAAGGAAACGCCCAAGAAGACGGCGACACCGGTAATAATGTGGATGAAATGCTCGATTTCTGAAAAATATAAATATTAGGAACTTGAAACTTTTTATGTAATGAATCATTACTAATGATTGTTTGGCCTGCTGGAAACGTTAGAAAACTACTGGAGTCATGACTGACCGGTGATTACGAAAAATACGGTGATTCGTGTAAAATATACGAATATTACTGAAAGTCTGCCGGTCTTCACTATAAAATGCCGTATATATAATAGAGGTAAGGTTATCAAATTTAGGAAATTCGTTTTTCGTCAAAACTCATGTTTTAATACAAATAACTTCATATAGATACCAATAATATCGTCCCTGCTCCAATTAAGGACGTTTTGATTATCGAAAATAACGTTCCTATTGCAGTGAGTTGTTCTTACGGGGCCATTTTGGTACATTAAAAACATCTATAATTGATTTTTAACTGTACAAAAATGGCCCCTTTGGAACAACTCGCCGCATTAGGAACCTTATTTTTGATAATAAAAAAGGTCCTTAATTGGAGCAGGGACGGTATTATTGGTATCTATATGAAGTTATTTGCATTAAAACATGAGTTTTCACAAAAAACGAATTTACTAAACTTGGAACTTATTGGAAAAAGGACGGTATTAATTTAAGACTATTAATTATGGCCATATACATTTATATGCATTGAAATATGAGTTTTTAAGGGGTAAGAGCTGTAGTTATTGAAAGAAAAAGGCTTACCTTGCGCAATTGGACTTTCGCCAGAGTCGACATTTGAAGCGAGTGCGGCAATACGTCCCATAACGGTGTTATCACCGCATCGAATAACAATACCACGAGCCGATCCTTCAACGCAATTGGTGGAAAAGAAGGCGATGTTTTTGGCCTCGAGCACTTCTGAAGTAGACTGCTCGGCATCACGTCCTTGGGGTTCAGATTCTCCGGTCAGTGAAGAGTTATCAACCTTCATGGATGAAGAGGAAATAACGCGAATATCAGCTGGAATTCGATCACCACCCTTGACCTCGACGATATCTCCCAAACACAGTTCACGGGCGACGACGGACTTCTTCTCGCCATTACGCAAAACCAACGCCTGTTGAGGCACGAGATTTTTAAATGATTCCATAATTTTTGAGGATTTTGATTCTTGGTAATACTGGAAAACACCGGTGATGATGACAACAGTGGCCAAAACAACACCTAATTATAAATTAGCAAAAGTTTTTCGATTTCTAGCACCTTAAGAGTCTTAAAATTGTCAAATATTATTAAGGGGGTGTAATACACCCGGTGTATCTTAACAATTTTTTAGCACTTTTGGTCTAGATTCGATCAAAAGATTCATCCATCAAACACTACAGTGATACATATCCTTATATCTTATACGGTATAACATATAAGGATATGTATCACTGTAGTGTTCTGATGGATGAATCTTTTGATCGAATCTAGACCAGAAATGCTCAAAAATTGTTAAGATTCACCGGGTGTATTACACCCCCTTAATAATATTTGACAATATCGCTCGCTTGGGTATCTTTGATTTACTATGGTCAATAAATTATCCAATATGATCGATTTTAATGACCTTTTCTTTGCGGGACGAAAAACAAAATACATATAAATTCGATTAAAACAAATTTGCAATTAAAAAAAAATCGAAAATAGATCGACTCACCGAGGTAGAGGTTATCTTCAACGGGGTCATCTGAGTTGACACATTCGATTCCGTAAGCTAAAAAGCAAAGAATCGCACCAATCCAGAGCAGGGTCGAGAAACCGCCGAAAAGATTTTTACAAAACTTGATCCATTCAGGGGTCGTCTTTGGTGGGGTTAGTTCGTTGTACCCATCACGCTCAAGTCGCTAAATTATCAAAATTTTAGCTTAAAAATAGTAATAATAAAATTTTACAAAAACTATTCAAATGGATCTGTCCCGAATAAGTAAAAACATGGGGAACAAGCCAAATGTTAATAATTTAGATAAAAGATGGCGCCCAAAATTAAAAAAAATTGACTATTGACAATAAAATCATTTCTTTTGTGTGTTCAGTAAGAAAAAATGTCTTATTGTTACCGTTCATTAAAATGAATAAAAATCAAATAAAAAATCGAAAAATCAACAATAAAGATACGACATTAAATAGAAAAGGGAAGACATATCGATAACAATGCCCAATTGGACCTTGAATTCACTAGCTAATAAATTTCTGGTGAAAAAAAATCAAAATCGGACATTTCAAGTACGACCATCCGATCCGCACGACTCGATTACAGGGGGGTCGCCAAATAAGGGTCGGTTTCGTGTTTTGAAAAACTACCGTTATATGGCGACCCGACCCTTATTTGGCGAAGCCAGGATATGCACATTTTAGTGCTGACACTGTATGAAAATATGTTTTTTTCGAATTTTTTTTTTATTGCATTACTTTTAAGACTAAATTAGAGATTAAAAACAATTTAAATTAATTGTTTCGATAAGCGGACAAGAAAGTAGTAAAAAATATCCGTAAGAATAAATGATAAAATAAGCGACCCTTATTTGACGCAATAAAATTTCTCTCGGAAAAAAGCGACCCCCCTATGTACCTATATTTTAATCATTTGAAAATCAGGAGTTTAATTTTTGGCCAAATTTCCCGGTAGGATCCCAGTTTTACCCCACATTTATTTGATTTACCTTCTTGACTTCAGCGTCGCTGAGACCTTGTGTAAGGCTGACATCATATTGTCGACCAACCTCTTCATTGGTCATTTGATGCTCGGTCATTTCGACCTCCTTCCGGAGGTCCTTATCATCACCCTTATCTTTACCCATCGTGTTGATTTGTAACTTTTTTCGCGACCCAAATCAATTTACAATGCCGATTTCTAAACAGATTCAAAACTAATGAAATGAAGTCGACCTAAAAAGGAATAGAACAAAACATAAAAGTGCTAACTTCGAGCTTATGACGGCATGATAACTGCACAATGCGTAGGCGGAAAAAGACGAAATATTACATTGTTTTTTCAGCAAAATAACTGCGCAGAGGGTTTGGCGGGCAACATGACTTGGATAAGTGCAAAATCGTGCGTAAACACCGAAATCAACAATGATATCGAATATTCCTAATAGGTTTTTTGTATCAAAATAAAACACGCTTTGTTGTCATTAACTAAATCAAGAAAATTACAACTTTAAACAAAAGTTACGCCCTCTGCGCAGTTATTTTGCAAAAACAACGTAATATTTCGTCTCTTCCCGCCTACGCACTGTGCAGTTATCATGTTTTAGCAAGATAACTGCGCAATGGTGTACTACATCAACATTTAGCTTACTGATACTGTATCAGTGATACAAATAGTAAGATCCTAAAGGGCGATAATCCAAAGGTACCAGTCATATTTTACATAATTTTCCACATTCTTTTTTTTTTACTAGACTACAAGCAGAAACGAAAAGATCGCCTTGAGGCATTTTAGAACTAATTACGTTACTCAACTAACTAATTTTATATTATATTTCATGGTCGCCCGGTTATGTCAAAAATCGTTGCGTAAACTATCTCTATCGAAATCTCTCATAATATCAAAGAAAATCTCTTAGACTATAAACTCCAAGGGATCAAAAGGGTCGAATAAAAAAAACAAAACAAAAAAACGGGTTAAAAATGCGTCTGAATTCGGCGACAGTTGTGCATGAATTGCTCGATCGTCATTTGACTCTTGTCGACACTTGATTCGCCCCAGCGCCGCCTGTCCAATCAGCTTGCCCTTTTCTACGCAAGCAACAAAAAAAAAAGAAAAATCGAAAAAAAAGAAGAAGAAAAACACATAAAAAATGGAATTTTCCGACTTGTAAATTATTAACTTTGCGGCTTTGATTATCCTCTCTACTCTTCACGTTTGTCGCTACTTGTTCGATTATGTTATGAAAAGATATTTTATATCCTTTGTGTCGTATGCTGTGTAAATAATAATTGTGCGGGTTGGGCGTCCCGTCAGGGCAGATAAAGCAATGGTAGCGCAATAAGCTTAGTCAAGTCATTTGTCTCTAGCATTTTTCAAATCTTTGGGTCAAATTTCGGTACACCTAAACAATTTTTTGACACAGTTGGAAAATTTGGGGTTTAATAATTCGTTGGAATTATTCGACACGACTTATCCAACTCGGTCACGGCGAAAGTGGACCACCGATGGGACCTGTACTGGCCCGTTACAATAGACCCATTTGACCGAATAAATCGTAACTTATTTCGTACTAAGTTACCTTTGAAGAATCAATTACTATTTTGGAAAGGATACGTACGGTGTATATTTTATCACGATAAACACTTNCGATTATGTTATGAAAAGATATTTTATATCCTTTGTGTCGTATGCTGTGTAAATAATAATTGTGCGGGTTGGGCGTCCCGTCAGGGCAGATTAAAGCAATGGTAGCGCAATAAGCTTAGTCAAGTCATTTGTCTCTAGCATTATTCAAATCTTTGGGTCAAATTTAGGTACACCTAAACAATTTTTTGGCTAACTTGAAAAAATTTGGGGTTTAATAAATCGTTGGAATTATTCGACACGACTTATCCAACTCGGTCACGGCGAAATTGGACCACCGATGGGACCTGTACTGGCCCGTTACAATAGACCCATTTGACCGAATAAATCGTAACTTATTTCGTACTAAGTTACCTTTGAAGAATCAATTACTATTTTGGAAAGGATACGAACGGTGTATATTTTATCACGATAAACACTTCCTCTCAAAACAAGCTTGTCCGAACAATGAAACTGATTTATGTGACATAAATTGTGTCAAATTTGGTCAAAAGTCTTAGTTAAAATAGACTTTAGAATCAATGTTTAATTACTCGCTAGGCTATAAATCATAGGAAAAATGCTGAAAGCTTTGCAGTCTAAGCGTCCCCATACGGTACACGGGGCTAATAACATGTTTGAAAAACGACTTTTAGCAATTGCCCGATTCCCAGAATAGGCTATTCTGAATAGCCCTATGTCGGGATGACAGTGTAAAATTTACACGTAAAAAATACATCCATTTTCCCGAAAAACAGCAAACTCAAAAATATAGATCTAGAATTATTTTAAATATTATTTTATTTTTTCATCAAAAATCTTTACAAAAATTATCAAAAGATATACACCACCTAACACGTTATGTTAACAAAATTACATTATGTTAACACTTTTTGGGATTTGATTAACTTCGATTTCCAATTTTTTAACCAAACGCCCTACCACATTAATAATGTGACATTATGTTAACAGTTTTTGACGTTTGATGGTGTTAACATAACGTGTTAGCTGGTGTACTTTTCACTATTTAAAACAAAGTTATAAATCCCTTAAAACGCTACTGATTATCTATTATAACTTAAAATTCGGGTCAAAATACCACCTGGCCACCCTACTTATAAAGATCAATAAGGAATAATTGAAAAATGCACATTAAGTGTAAGCCGTACAAAAATACAAAAAAAACATTTCTAACGTTGTACCGTCTTACTTCAATAATATTGATCCTAATTATCTGAGCCCGCTGGTGATCAAAGAGCTGAAATAAATCCCATATCGAAAAAAAAATCAATTTTCGCTTGTCAGTAAACGCGAGACAACAAACGGCCCCAAAATAGGTGAAATCCGAATTCCTTCTCTCTCAGGATAACAACATGATGACACCTATCAAAAATTATACAGACCAAAATGTCAGACCTTAAGTTATAACAAAAACCCCCCGTATGAAATAATTGTATTACAATTATTTTAATAAAATGAAAGCTATTTTATTTACTACTATTATAGTAGTAATGTTGAGGAGTTGGTTATAATGTCCGTTATAACTTATAAGGTCAAGACAATTTCTTACAACCGAATTGACCGTCAATTAGTGACGTCTTTTTTTGGGAGCCAGGCCTAAAAAAGGTCTTCTTGTTTTTTTTTGGTAAAATACATGTATTATTGTTGCTTTTTAGGTGTATAAAAACCTATCCGTAGTTTTTTTTTTGAGTTTTTTTAAGGTCAAGGTAGTTTTTATAAGGTCAAGTGTAGTTTTTAGCTTTATCTGTTCCATGCAGTGTTTTTTGGGTTTTACCGTACCACAGGGCACTTTTAGTTTAGTTATTTTTTGTAGTTGTTTTCACCATATGTTCAACATTTTTTGAACCCACTTTGACAAGTCAAATATGAGTTGGGGTTAAATTATTTGAACGTACTTTAGTAAATTACTATTATGCTCCAGTAAATTTTCCAGTTTAAACTGGACAAGTGTATAATTAATAATTAATACACCATATAACCATGTGAGATAACACCATTTGGGATAACAGTTTGCATTTGAGATAACAGTTTGCAGTTGAAATAACACTTTTTTCGTCATTTTTTGCTCTCTTTTTTTATAGCATTTCCGCCTACGCACTACCCATGTGAAATACCAGTTTGCAATTGAGATAACGCTTTTTTAGATATTTATTACATTTTTTATCAGTTCTGAACACAAATTAACTCCAAAGGGACATTGCAGCTTCCATATTATTAATATGATATTAATGTTTTATTGTTCTGGTAAATGATAAAAATGTTTGGCGTTTCGCTCAAAGTCTTGCAAAAAAATTTAAAAAAATCATTATTTGCACCCCGTTATTTTTCAAATTTTTCCGCTCGTCCCCTTAACTTTTTTGAGAACTTTTTACACTTTATCCCGTAACACTTAGTATTTTTTTTTCGAGTTCGATAACTTAAAAAGTACAACAAACAGTTTTTTGNGTTGGAATTATTCGACACGACTTATCCAACTCGGTCACGGCGAAAGTGGACCACCGATGGGACCTGTACTGGCCCGTTACAATAGACCCATTTGACCGAATAAATCGTAACTTATTTCGTACTAAGTTACCTTTGAAGAATCAATTACTATTTTGGAAAGGATACGTACGGTGTATATTTTATCACGATAAACACTTCCTCTCAAAACAAGCTTGTCCGAACAATGAAAGTGATTTATGTGACATAAATTATGTCAAATGTGGTCAAAAGTCTTAGTTAAAATAGACTTTAGAATCAATGTAACATTGACAAATTGTCAACATTATGTTTAATTACACCAGATCACTCGTTTTAGGTTATAAATCATAGGAAAATTGCTCACAGCTTGGCAGTCTGAGCGTCCCCATACGGTACACGGGACTAATAGCATTTTAAAAGATGTCCCTATGAGTTTTTCCCTGTAACAATTGAATAGCCCTATGCCGGTATATTTATGCATATTTACCATGTAAATTTTACACGTAAAAATGCAGTAACTTTACCGCAAAACAGCAAACTCAAAAATATAGATCTGGAATTATTTTATTTTTTCATCGGAAATCTTCAAAAAAAAAGATTTATAAATCCCTTAAAACGGTACTAATTATCTCTTATAACTTAAAATTCGGGTCAAAATACCACCTGGCCACCCTACTTATAAGGATCAATAAGGAATAATTGAAAAATGCACATTAAGTGTAAGCCGTGCCAAAATAAAAAAACATTTCTAACGTTGTACCGTCTTACTTCAATAATATCGATCCTAATTATCTGAGCCCGCTGGTGATCAAAGAGCTGAAACAAATCCCATATGGGCCCATATTGAAACATATAGTAGTAGTTGGTATAATGTCCGTTATAACTTATAAGGACATTATTTAGACTTGGTTCCCATTAAATAACTTACAAGGTCAAGTCAGTTTCTTACAACAAAATTGACCGTCAATTAATGACGCCTTTTTTGTTGCTTTTTAGTTGTGCAAAAACTTATCCGTGGTTTTTGGGGTTTTTACAAGGTCAAGGTACTTTTTAGCTTTTTCTGTTGCATGCAGTACTTTTTGGGTTACCATACCACAGGAATCCGTCCCATTCTGGATGTCAATTTGAAATATGTCAATTTGTTGTGTTTATTGAGGTATTAACAAGGACTATGACAAAGAAAAAAGATTGACAAACAGTACGAAAAGCGTGGATAAACAATCTATGCAAACATATCCTAGGCGGATAAAAAAAATTGAACGGGCAAGTTTTTTGTACCATTCAAAAACAAACAAACGACAAATTGCAACAAATTATTTTTTCATTATTTTTTTTCTTTGACAGCCGTTTGTTTCAAAGAAGTAAGAAGGGAAAGTTTTTTACATAGATAGAGGAGTTTTTTTAATTGATCCAAGTTTGTATGGACCCGTTTTTCAAGTCGTTACGAACACACTCATATATATATATTTTTTTCGTAAAAAAATAATTTTTAGACTTTGAGGGCCTGAGCATTTTTATTGCGTTTGATGCACCATCTGAATCAGCTTGAACTTTGAGACCTTAATTTTTTGTGCATCGTATTGTTTCAGGTCATTATGAAAACACTCATATATATATTTGTTTTTTTCGTAAAAAATAATTATTAGACTTTTACTCCTTTCTTACTTGAACTTAAAAAAAACTGAAATCACATTTTCCCAATTTTTATTTTTTTTTGGATGACAATAATCGTAATTTTCTCAAATAAATGATAAAAAATATTTATATTTTTATATAGACATAAACTTTTATATTATTTTTATAAATTTTTATAATCCCTACTTAAATTTTGCTAGTATCCTTTCTTCAACTTTTTGCGCCGGACGTCCTGATTATGACCGTGACAAATTACAAAAAAATAATACTTTATGACATTTCAATTACACGAACAATTGTGCTATAGTCGTGTTTGCATAGTTTGTTTACTCAGACTTCTCGCATTGTTTTTCAATCTTTTTTTTCTTTGTCATAGGTAGTTCTTGTTAATACCCCAATAAACACAAAAATTGACATATTTCAAAATGACATCCAGAATGGGACGTACCTTACCACAGGGCACTTTTATTTAAGCTATTTTTTGTTGTTGTTTTCGCGATATTTTCAACATTTTTGAACCCACTTTGACAAGTCAAATATGAGGTGGGGTTAAATTATATGAACGTACTTGAGTAATACTGTAGTAAATTTTCCAGCTTGATTTAAACAAGTGTATAATTAATAATTAATATTATATAACTATTAATTATAAATTATAATTTATAATGCTGTCAGAAATATGATTCTACAGATGAAACTTGCAGCTGAAATTTATCAGAAAGAAACATATGTGAATTTTCCCCAAGTTCTCTCCAACAGCTGTTTCATATATCATGCATTAGTTATTTTACCAAATTGACCCGGTATATTTTTTTCAATGTAGGCCAAGAATATGCCTCTAGAGGCCTCATATGGTCGTTATGTGTCCTAATTGTAATTTAATTATCAGCTGTAGAGTCTGGTACGTGGTGTATAAAATTATTCCCTTGCTTACCATAAATACGCCTCGTTTACTTTTCCATTCTAAATTTCCAATAATGAATATTTTACCAAATAAACTGAATTATTTTTACATTTATTTTCTCTTTCTCTCATTTGGCGGATGCGATTCCATTGGCCAAAACCGTCTGGGCAACAACGTGTACCAATTCTACCAACGGCGTTATTCAAAAAGAGTACCTTCTGCGCCATTGGTCAACTCTCAGATATTATCGTGGATGGCAGAAAACTACCACAGAGAACTTGTTGACATCGGCAAAAGACTATTGTGGACCGGGGACTTGGGATTGAATGAAGATTCCCAAACATTCCTCACAAACAGAAAGAAATGAATTTAACTTTTATAAATTATTTATCATGCCGCTCATTTGGAGCCAATAAACAATAAATATTTAAGAACTATTGAAGACTCTTGTATTTTAGAAAAGTAATAAGGGGAATACAGACCGCCCCTCCTTTGAGGCGGTCTTGTTAGGCACAAATTTCTATCCTGAAAACTCGACTAGAAAGCATAAAGCTGAAAAACGCCTAAAGGGAACAAAAAAAACGCTCATAAATTACTCGGCATTTTACATGAATTTCCGTCGTCTTTTCTCCCGCATTTTCTAGATAGCGATATTCGAGTTTTTGACGTGTGAAAAAAACTCGAGTTTGGCTATCTAGAAAATACGAAAGAAAAAAACGGCGGAAATTTATGTAAAACGCTGAGTAGCTAATTACGTATAAGCGTTTATATTTTGGGATTCATAATCTTTAGGTTTTTTAAAAGTTTTTGTTTTCATTCATTTTTTGGGTATCAACAAATGAATACGCACTTAAAGTACTGTGTATCGCCTCTTTAATTGTCAAATTGAGGCCTAACTGCTTGGGAAAATGAAATGAAAAGTGACTAAACCGTAACATTTTATGCGCGGAAAGCTCAGAAAATCTTAGTCCTCGTTTTTGGGGTTAAAAATTCGGTGTTTTGAAAACCTGCCCGTCATGCATGAAACAAAAAAAAAACGTTCTTTCTAGCTTGCATATAGAATTTTTAGTTCAACAACTTTGAGTGGGTTTTAGTATATCATAGTTTATTTGAAAAGCAGCTTGAATAAATGCAATACGCTAGAAGGAAATAAGGGTAGTAAACCAATTAGATTATAACCCACAGTACAGTATAGTACCTACATGTACCCGTAATTGGAGGACCTTGACCCACACTTACGAAAAGCGACACTTATTTAAGTGACACCTGCTAATAACACTTTTGGTTTTTTATACATGAGGTGCAGTATGGTTGACGGATTAATCCCGTATCATTTTATACGCACAGTCTTAAAATTAAACGTAGATTACCATATTTTTTTATTCCAAAATGGTGCGTAAAAAATGATACGGACTTAATTTCGGACCGCATCTGTCAAAGTTTGGAAGGGTGGAAGCATTACGTACAGCTTAGAAATACAATAATGTTTGATCATAGGCAAATTGAGATATAAAAATATAGTTAGTATAGCGTTACGATAACTGCACACCAGTTTATATTCTTGCCGGAAGACACGGGCCATAACACGGTGCTAATAAACTGCGCTTACAACTCAAAATCAATGTGTAAAATATATCAACAGTGTTACGAGTATTAATAACTTAAGACTTTTAGCTTTATAAGTGAAAGCTCGTTTCAGTACAAACTGTTAATGTAAGAGAAATTAGTATTTAATTTTGTTACACGGATCGCTTATAAGGTCTAAGACTTCTTAATTCAGACTTTGAAAGAAGTCAAGTCTCAGATCTCATAACCATTCCCGTTTTACATTAACTATTTCTGTAAATCCACTTTTTTAATGAGACACAAAATTTATATCGTAAAATATTTAGGCATTGTTATGTTATTGAAGCACACGCAGGTCTGGGAAATTAATGGACATTAACGGCATTGGTGAGAATCGAATAATTGTTAGTTTCAGTCTTAACCAGTTAACGTATGTATGTACGCGGTTTTTCGAAAAAAAATTTTTTGGGGAACTTTCAATAAAAGGTTTTTCTGAGAAATTTTCAAATTTATGCCCTTAAGGCTTTCAAGAACTACTCTTAATTCACGCCTAATTAAATAATTGGATAAAACTTTTCGTGGAATTTCTCCTGAAGTCGTTTTCTCCTAAAAACGTTTTTTTCGAAATACCGCATTTCCGTTAACGTAACACTTTTCGGATAATTTCGAAATTTTTACGGTGGCNTATAATTAAAATGAACGTCCTGATGAAAATATTTGTACTCAAGGGCAGCGGTTTGTGCGAGTGCGCATCAAACTTACATAGTACTCAATATGGATGTTTATTGTTTGACGATAGCGGTTCGGCTCCTTCCAATCTGATAGCGGATGAAATTGTGCGACGCTTGGCACTTATTCGCGATAGTGGCGAGTGGGACGCGACCGAAACAAAATGGGGTAAAACGTTTCAATTTTGGCAGAATATGAGATCTAAGGCCAGTCGAAAGGCATGGGCAAGATGTGCGAAAATTTCACGTGCCTCCCACCCATCATATTATGCAGGTTGGCCAAAACTCAAAAAAAAAAAATAAATCATTAAAAATCCATTAAAATTTTAGTTACTGTATAAATTCCTTTTCTAAAAGCGTTCACATGGGGTCTCATATTAAGTGACACCAAATTAAGGGAAAATTATATCCAAAAGATTTAGATTAACGGAGACATTTGTTCGAAAAACAAAATTCTAAAAAGTTCAAATGAAGTCTCAAGGGTCATAGCCTATGACTCATAGGTGTTCTCATAACCCGTAGGGGTCACATTGGGACGATCGTCACAAAATCCCGTTATGACTGTTTCTAAAGGTTAAAAGTATTTGCTAAAATTGTTTAACGAGGTACTGCAGCATGACAAATGCATCTAGACCAGTAATAAATTCGTCAAATGTCTCCAAAGTCATCCCAGGAAAATTCTTGACAAAAATTTGAGAAAAATGTTTTTTTCCAATTTTTGTTCCAAAATTTTCTCCATGAAGTTTGGTTTGACCCCTCTATCAGCGACTTTTTATTTGAGTACGTTTTCACGATATATGAGGCTAATAGGCCGTTTTGTGAGGATCGTCACAATGTGACCCCTAAGGGTTAAGGGACAAAAACGGACTTTGGTCAAAAATCGCGAACCGGTCCTTAATGCAAAACCCTTATGTATATATTATTTTATATATTTTTGAACTAAAGTACTGGTCGTTCTTGAATATTCGTCAATTTTTAGAGATCCAGATGATGGCCACCGATTATTCCACACTCGCGGGATACGAAGACACAGTGTCAAGAAGTGCTGATTCAGTTGTTGAACTTTCGCGGTTGTATAATAGATGGTTGAGAACTTCGATATTCAATTGTTACCGAAGTGGCTACGGAAGTGATCCAAACGATCCAGCCGATACAAATGGAACAACCTGTTCCCGTGAAAATAAAACTGAAACATTCAAATGTCGACTTCAGTATCGTTTTGCTCGTCTATTTCAATCATACGCAAGTCAATATGGTGTTGATAATATTTTTTAAATTATATTTATCTTTCGAAAATACCTTGAACAACCATATATAGTAAGATGTACTCTGTATGTCAGTTAATAGTATTTAAAGAAACCCTAGGAAAAATACATTCTCTTAGCGTCCGTGTTTCTTGACTCACA
Organism: Oikopleura albicans; assembly: GCA_004367875.1. Lineage (NCBI taxonomy): Eukaryota > Metazoa > Chordata > Appendicularia > Copelata > Oikopleuridae > Oikopleura > Oikopleura albicans. Next base: position 94,572 of record SCLG01000275.1, read on the forward strand.
TTGTTTAACGCGCCGCGACCCTAACCCCTGCGCGCCGTTTTGCTGCATTGTTGCATTTTTGGGGGAATTTGATTGCAAAATAGCTTAGGTGAGATACTGTCTGTTTGTCAAATAACGTACTGGTATTGCAAATATGCTGGTCTCACTTCCAATGTAAAAAATATCAAATTCGGTGCAGGGATTATTATAAGAAAAACAATAATGCAACAGCTGTAAATTTCAGATGTTTATTTGTCTATGATAAGACTAGTACGTTACCAATGGTCTTCCATATCCCAAATGTTACAGTGTTTGTAAACTTTGCGACTATTATTTTTTACTTTACGTTCGGGTAGAGGCGTTTTCGTATTATTCCATGCGCGGACGTAGTCTACGTACCAACTGGCTGGAAACGTTGCTGTGTCCAGTTCACCATATACCCACTTGTTGTTGAAAATTTCGCTTGTTACCAAAAGATACTCTTTTTAGGAGGTAAGAATGCGTTTTTTCCACCAAATTTCTGTAAATTAAATGGCCGTCAAAAAATGGTGAAAGACTGAAGTGGTAGAAAGCTTAAATTATAGATTTGTTCTACCTTTTCACAATTCTACCATTTCAGTCATACAGTATGAGGTATAATAACGCACTTCTCGCATTTAAGTTTATAAGGAAATTAATCGATTAATACGTCGATATAATACAAAATTTGAGATAGCGAGAAGCACGTTATTTTACCCCGTACGATACCTGCTGGGTTGAATCGTCTCACATTTTTACCCTATTCTTTAACATCCGGTATTTTGTTCGCGTCTTTAACGTGTCTTATCAAGGTACCATCATAGTAAAATCGTAGATTATTCGCGTCCCATTGCAAGGTAAACGTATGATACCCGATGTGGATACCAGGGGTCGGTTTATCTTGACAGGCGCTCTTATGCGCGGACCCATAACCGTCCCAGTGTATATTTGTTGATATTTGATCAGTTTGGCAATTTGCTTCAACTATGTCTATTTCAGCACCATCATCGGCTAGATAGGGTTATAAATTAATCGTTTACATGTACATGCAGTGTACAGCACCTATACTAGAGGTACTGTGTGCTATGTCCAAAATGTTGACAAAATAAGGGCTGGGTTGTATCGTAAGACATCCGTAAGACAGCTGTCTAGAGCTCATTGATTATTTACATATATAATATACATTGTGTATGTAAAAGAGTTTAGCGCACATTTCCGCCTGACGGCTTAAATATCAAATTTTGACCAAAAAGTGAAGAAATAAAATACGTTTTTTCAAAAATCGGTTTTCAAAAATATTTACAATCAACTTACAATCCATTGAGCGGAGCTAGTTCAATTAATCCACCACCTAACTATGTGACTTAACCCCCAACCAAAAATAGTTAGCGGTACCCCAACCAAAAACAGGGACGTTTGTCCCTGTTTTGTATTTTCTCTTCTGAGAGTCATCTCTGATCGTTCATAATTTACACTATAAGCAAATCGATGGTCCTAAATCGAATGAGCATACTTTCGGAAGATTTCCAACCACCCTTGGACACTTTTTGGTCGATTTGACCACAAAAACATAACAGTTAACCGGGTTCACAAACGGTTAACCAGACGACGTACGGAGTTAATTTTGGTTTCATTTTGTCAGAATTTTGCTATTTAACACATTTAGGAAAAGCATGTAAGAAAAAAATGAGTTTTTAATGCAATAATTTAAAAAAAAATGTTTTTGGCCGTTTACCAAGTTCAATTAAAAAATATAAAAATGTAATCATTAATTACTCGTGATTAAAAAAATTGACAATTTTGGGGGTTAACAAATTTTTTTTCCGAAAAAAGTTGTTAATTCATAGGCAAATTGTTAAGTCAAATGCAAACTCTTAAGCCAAATGGTGTTAATTCACATGGTTATGTGGTGTATTGCATACTTACTTTACACACTGTAAACATAGTAAACTTTAAGTAAAGTAAAAAAAATCGGTATTATATCCCGGTCCTGAACCGTCAGGTTTACCCTCTGGTAGAAGCCCTGCCCCATCACATAAATCGTCGTCGGGTTTGCAATTGAGCGGCATCAACCAAAATGCACTTAGTACTCCATGCGGTTTTACAATTTCCATTCTTATTTCGAAAATGCCTGAGGTCGGCTCGAATAGGCCTTCTGTCATTAAACATCCACCATTGTAACGAGGATAGCCCACGTCATAATCCTTTGTAATAGCCATTTCGAGCTTTACATAGATATCAGAAAACCGCCAATTATTAGACTTGGGATGTAGTATAAAAAAAAAATATAAAATTTAGTTCTTACCATACGTGTTCCTTTTTAGTAATTATTGGGACGCGAATTTTATACCTATCCCTTTCCATTACTGCAGCAACGAACATTTTCTGGTCTCCAAAAACGGTGAATATCATGTTTCCATCCGCGATCACGGTACTTATTTTCCCAGCGGTTCTCGTTAATTTTTGGTCCATTAAATTCATCGCTGAATACTAATTCTGGTACCTCGTCTAAATCAGCAATATTCGGCTTTGTCCCATCAGGCGTATCAGGATCAATTAGGGGGTTTTGAGGTGCTTTTGAGCGTATCAAAAAGAGGTAAATACACCACCTTACCAGTAATCTGGTAAAATAACACTAAAAGTGCTTAAAAGTGCTAAACTAATTAAATTGTGTTAAAATAATTGGTTAGGGCGATTGGTTATATAATTGGAAACTGCGATACGTTTTGTTACAAAAAGTGTTAAGATAACTCAGCGTTGTTAAGATAAGTGGTGTGAAGATAACTGGTTAGGTGTAAAAGTTTCATACGATCGCTGTTGTTGTTGGCGTTGTTGTGGGCGTTGTTGTTTGCGTCGTTGTTGGAGTTGTTGTTGGCCTTGTTGTTGATGTTATTGTTGTACTTTTTGTTGTAGTGCTACTATCATCGTCTTCCCAGTCAACTTCTTTACCACAGTATTTGTAAGCCTCACATTTGGTTTGATCGAATTTCTTATTTTCCTCGTTCGATTTTGTTATGCTGATCACTGATTGCATAAAACACTTTTTAATGTCAGAAACTTTCACTTTTGATCCAGTAAGGCCGGTTATACTCATAATGAATGCGTCTTTGCCCTTTGAAATTAAATCACGTTTTTTGGGGTTACGTCGCCACTGCATTATGTACACGCTATCCTTGGCAAAGTTCATTTTTATTTCAATTCAAGAAAATGCGACACTCAAGGGACTGAAGATAAGATTATAAATGAGATGCTAAAATATAATTAACTTTGGTCCTCATTACACTCCTCTCGATGGACAGCTTCTCGGACATATGCAACTTGAAAATCCATAAAATCAAGTTTAAGCACCCAATTGTCAATCGCGTCTATCACATATGCTTTGCATCCGGCCAGTCGAATATGAAGTCTGTAAGCTGATTTGATGTCAGTATTTGTCAAAATACCGTCTTCCCATCCCGTATATTTCACCATTAGACTGTCCTTTCCTAAAATAGTTGTCGTTGATATTTTCGGAAAACAAAAGTTAATTAAAAAACTTAATGTAAGCGTAAGGGTATTTGCCAAAAAGCATATTTTTAAAATGGCCATTAGATTCTATTCTATTTTTTCAAAGAGTTTTTATAGATTTTGAAGATCACTAAAAATATTTACTTTTCTCTCCCTTGGAGTTAAATGAGTACGATACCTTGATACAAGAGCTTATAATTATTTTTCGCAGTCGGTTTGAGATTGCATTTTGTTTTGCATGTCCATCTAGCACTGTTACTCGAACAACCGCCAATTACTTCAGACATTGGCCGCTTGGCCCAAGCAATTCCGAGAAACAACGGACATCAGCGATCAAAATCGGGACATATCATTGCTCAAATTTATTGAAATTTTATGAACAAACTCATTATGAAACAGGCGTTAGTTTTACACAGGGTGCGCCGTTAACAGGTCCATTTGCTGTTAAGGGCCAGGTTTTCAAAAAAAAATGTTGATGCCCATTAAACAACGCACCCTGTGTATAACGATTTTGAAACAAGATAAAACGTTGTGTAGAAACGTCATACGGTCTTAAAACCGTTCTCTTGATAAAGACAATAACAGATTTTAAATCATGGTCCATAAATTTATGGCCGAAAATTTTTGACCGGTTTAATTGTGGCCAGTTCCATTTTTTCTGCGTATTTCCTTTTTAAATATTTTTTGTTTTCTAGGCTACTGCGTTCACGGCCTATAAATTGGGATGCAACCCAAAAGGCAGCGCGGTTTTTCCGAGAAAACGTTTTTCGGGGAAAGGGTTTTCAGGGAAATTCCCCGACAGTTTATTTACATACCCCGAAAGTTTGTATACATATATTGAAATTCGCCCAGAAACCCAATTTTGGAATTTTCCCTGAAAAACTTTTCTTGGAAAGATCGCGCTGCCTTCAAAAACACATAAGTTATGGCCCAGCAGTTTATGGTCTTTGATATGTCTTCATGAGGCTTCAAGTCATTGAACCTCCAAGTCCTTTAAGAGTATCAAACAACATGAAACCGGCCCGATTTCAATCTCTGACAAAAGTAGCATCTTTCTTCTGTTTAATTTGAAATGGAAATATTTAGCTAAACAAGTGTTGATATATATATAAAATTTCTATGTCATTGCTGACGCAAAAATATGTGTCAGGAGGTTTCAGTTAAACAACGTTCCAGAATAATCACACGTGTAAAACCATAATAATATGAAATTATTAATTAATAATCATTTTTTTATGTTTTTCTTATCTTTGAAGAATGACCATTTGGGTGGAGTTTGGACTACAATAGTTTATGGATGAAAATTTTAATTTCGAAACTGAAGCTTAAGTTAAGAGTTCTGCGATGAAGGACAATGTATAATGGATCAAAGTTAACAACTACGTCCCGTTTTTAATATCCTGTTTCGGCCCGACAGTGCCATATGATATGGCCCACATCATAAAATCGAAGTTATCAACAAACCAAGCGATTACAAACACCCAATTGGAGATATTAAACGTTTGTTGATAACGGCTATTTGTCGACAAAATTAATTTCCAGTTAACCGGATATGGACATCCGATAATAGAAAGAGCAAAAGTATTAAAAAAGTAACCGGATTTCCGAGTAACCGGATATTGTATAAAAAGAGACGGTAAATTCGAATTCGCCGTAGTCAAGTTAGTGTAAGGGACAATTCTGCTGATAATTGGTATAAGAAAGTATAAAAACCGGTAATCGGTTGTCCATGTCCGATTAACCGGAAATAAATTTTGACACGCAAAATAACCGTCATTGGCACACAAAACGAAAATAAAACCCCAATTGGAGATTACTCTTATCGATTTCGAGCTATTAGCGAAATAAATGAAAACCTTGCCATATAGGAGCTAAATATTATGAACCCTTCGGACCTAATGGGGCGTTTAGTAAGTAAAATGGCTCTAGGTGTGGAAATTTTCATTCATTTTTGAGCTTTTCGACGTTCCCGTGTACGGGCTGCGTAGTTTTTCTTGTGAAATAATCAGTTAAAACTGCAGTTCATAATGGCTTTTGTTCGGAAAAATAATGCGCCCTCTATGAAAGAAGAATACAAGCCGCGATAGCTCAGCTGGGAGAGCGTCAGACTGAAGATCTGAAGGTCCCGTGTTCGATCCACGGTCGTGGCACACTTTTTCGTACCGGAAATTTCGATTTAATTATTCCTAAATTTTTCAAGTTCGCTTACGAATTTTGCTGTTATGCATAGCATAACTAATTGTCATAAACATTCTACATAGTCACCAAAAATCTAAACTGAACTAAACTAAACTGATTTCCGATAAAAAACGACGATTTATTTTTGTTTCCCGACAAAACAAACACATTTATAAACAGGATAATAGAAACGCATTGATGCAATTTGCACCGTGAAAATATAGAAACACGTCTTTGATATGTCTTCGTATTTGTGTGCGATAAAGAAGGCTATATAAAGGTTTATGATGCGAATATATTTTTATTTTGGAGTATCGCGGGTTTTCGGAGAAAGACCACTTAGGAGGAGCCATGGTTGCAAAAATCGATATATGCGTTTGTCGACGCACGTCAGTTGTCGATTTTTTGCAATCCTGGCCCTCTCTGGAGCGCCTCTAGTAGCCTTTAGCTGAAAACCCGCAATATTTCTTTTGGAAGGTGAAATCCGCAAATTTTATTATAAAGAAGCGCACCCCTTGTAGGTTATGTAATTTTATGTCTAACAAATCTAGCCCATTTCTTTTACATCGGTGTTCTCTTTGATATATATTTAGAATTCATAAACTTGCTGAATTCTGTAGCAACTTCCGGTTTTAATCGACCGGCATGCATTTCATTTAGCATCCAATTGTTGATTTGTGTCTCGACAGAATTCGCTTTCTCCCAGTCTAGCCGGGAACGAAAATGATCTTTCAATGTCCGATTCTCGCCCAATCGAGGTCCAATCAACATCCTTTCTGAGGCACTGTGCCACGATGCACACATTGGAAATATATATTGCATAATTGTTATAATGTTCATTGTTTTTGTTTTGATAGTCAGATGAAATTAACAAGGCGTAGAGTCCATGGGCTCATTAGGGACGGTCAAGATATAAACCGGTGGTCATTAGCAATAATGTGTTTTATAGAAATGGCTGTACATTTAAAAAAATAAGTGATAGACCTGCTGCGCCGTTATCTTACAACTTTCACAAGAAAAAATGTGAAGCGAACGGGGAAACTTGCAAGATAACAGCGCAGTGCTTTAATAACACATAAACATAGGAATTCTTGGAAAATTGGCCAAAAATAAATACGCAAGATAACGGAGCGAACGGGAAAATCTGCAAGATAAAGGGTGTCAAGATAAAGTATACACCGCCTGTCTACGGAAGTTAACGCCCCGAAAGTTAACAAACTGCCCAGTAGTTAACGAAATTCATGGAAGTTAACAAGCGGTTTGCGAGATTTTTTCAAGATTTAGTGGACGGTCTACTGAAGTTAACAAAATTTCTTGAAGTTAACAAGACTCAACGAAGTTAACCCTTTTTTGTTTCCATCGTTTTGTTAACTTCCGTCTACCTACCAATAGGTCGCTTGTTACTCATATAAAACGGTTTGTACTCATATTTTTATTATTTCTGTTTTTCATAAGACTTCATATACAGTCAGGTCCCTTTAGATGTGCACCCTTTAGATGTGCATGTCCCTCTGTATGTGCACTTTTTTTACGAAAATTTGTAAATACCCCTAGATGTGCGCCTTTTTCAGGCCGACTTTTTCCCACTGTACCTATAGATGTGCACGTTTTTTGTCGGATTTTTTTCAAAAAGTGTCTTTAAATGTTCATTTTTTTCATCATTTTTGCCCTGAAAAAAAATTTGAGATGTTCATAATTGGGCCCAAAAGGCAAGTTTAAACTGTATTTTCGATAATGTGTGACGAATGGATCCTAAACTATATCGTTCAATAAACGACGTGGTATAACAGCTGCACAAACGTGTGGACAAGTTATTGTCGGAAATAAAAAGTGCAAAATTAACCATCTGAGACATGCGGAACCGATTTGCGCGCAAGTTTTAGATGCCTCCACTGGATGTCTTAAGTTTTAGCATATAAATTGGGCAGCAAAAATAAATGTTCATTCAATAATATGACCGGAAGAGGCCTACCTCGAAGGCCATTTCGTCCACCTAGGAATTTCTTGAGTATAAAACAGAGAAAATGCATTGTGGTATTTCTCAAAAAGTATCCAAAAGAGAAGTTTACGACGGTGGCAAAAATATTTTCGGAAAAATGTGGTCAAAAAATTGTAATTAAAACAAATTCCGATTACAAGCTTTTTCAAGCGTTAATTTATGTGTATTTTTATAAATTGTAAATAAAAAAACCATGCTCAAACGTATTATCACAAAAATGCTAATTTGGAATCTACAAAAAATAATTTTATCGAGTTTAGACTTTTTTTGATAGCATTTTTTTCAGCAGAATACGAATATCACGTTTATAGGGTTATTTAACCAACTCTTGTAGAAAAACGGTCAAATTGTCCGTGTGTACGACGACCAATGTCCCTTTAGATGTGCATGTCCCTCTAGATGTGGATGTCCCTCTAGATGTGCACGTTTTTCGGAAATCGAAAATGCACATCTAAAGGGACCTGACTGTTTTAAAAAACAATTGACTATAAATTGTATTTCAGGTTTGTTCAAAAGGGGAAAATGTATATATTTAGTCTGATTTGGGTTAATTAATCTCATCTGCACTAATGTGATTTAAAAATACTGTATTGTAAGGCCGAAAAACAAATAGGTAAAATCGTAAATAATAGATTAGAAATAAGTAAATCTACACCGCGATTTAAAATAATCGAGCAGTCTAAGAGACTTGAGATAAAAGCGACTCATTTTGTCTGTTATCTATTGACAGCGTTCTATCCAATATTGAGCGAACCTGTACCCATTTTGTTGACAGTTTTTAAGCTCATTTCATGTGTAAACAACTGGTTAGGTCTTGAATATACGGTTATTCCGTATTGAAAATGAACCATCACAATCGGATGACGATAATTAATCACAAGCGCTCCCAATTTTAATCTAGGCACTGTAATTTCATATAACAGTCTGCTACTTTAGACTATAAAATGGGTCAATCGATGTCTAATTATTTCAATAGCTCTACAGATAGTGCTTCTCAACAACCATAACGGATTCCGGCTTCCAGAAGACCAATTTTGACCATAACAAAATCCGGTTCGACCATAACAAAAAGTTCGACACGGCGGTTTTTGTTCGGATTAGATTTTTCGATTTCCGGGTTTTCTAGTTTTCACTTTCTTTTTTTTTCTAGTAATCGGAAATGGCCGGAAATAACCGCAAATGAAGGAGAATGAAAAAATATGAACACCGCAAAAAAAAAGTCAGCCAAATCCATACGTAGGAATGTTGACATTTTTTAGATTTATAAGACGAAACCGTTCCAAAATTCGCTCTTGGGACCGCCAGGATTTGGAGTGAAAAAATAATCAAAGTTGAAAAAGCCTCCAAATACGCTGAAAGTTGTATTTTAGGCAACGATCACAAATTTTTGGTCGTTGTTTTGCTCGATATCCGGTTAACCGGTAAAATAACCATTTATCGGTTTTGCATACTTCCCAGAAGCAAAATACCGGCAAAATTGGTCTTCTGGAAGCCGGAATCCGTTATGATTCTCCAGGAGCACTGTGCTACATAATAAATGGATGACTTCTAAATGGGCGGGGACTTATTAAACACGACTACGCGAGATATCCTGAACGTTCATTGTAACGACCTTAATCCATACGTCTGTCCGCACTTGGCGGACAGTCATATTATTTCATAGGATGTTTACTCAACTATATTCTTGCCATTCTGGATTCCCTTATCGCTATAGGTCATACATACTGTATAATCTGCTTACATTCTATATTCGACAGTCACTGCTCAATGCACATACATATCACATCGTCATATACACACATACGTTGTCGTTTATCTAGACCTTTATAATGGTTACTTCCATAGGAACCCTTTCAGAGAAACATGAAATCTGCTAGTCTCATCCCATTGAAGCTCAATATACACCTTACAAAGGAATTTCTATTTTCCCTCGCAGAAGAGTGGAGTGTCAAAAGTATCAGATTCACAAGAAGACCTTCTGTCAAAACTAAAAACTAAAGCAATCGAAAACGGCTCTAATACAGCATCTTTAAGGATTTCTCTATAAAAAAGAGCACCTCATATATCTACTTCCTACCGAGTGCCCAGGCGCAGCGTGGGACTCGCTTATCGGCGAAAAACGATTTACGGAATATCGGCGTTACGCAACAAAGCGTTCGAAAACTATTTATCTATATCGTCGGTGGTTAACAATAATGACACAGACTTGTCTAATAAAAATCTACTCCAAGACGTAGAAAAACTACAGAAAGACCTACAAAAATATTTGGTAGTCATGGCATCAAACAGCTCTTCAGAACCACAAAGTAATTCTGGTACAAAAAACGAGCCCAGTCCAGGACTAAGCGAAGAAAAAAAGATCCGGCTAGAGCTTGAAAAATTTGACCCTCAGACAAAAAATGCGGGAACATGGATCGCAGATGCTACATATTTATTTGATCTAACAAATTTAACCGACGAAAAACAGAAATGCGCGAAATTGTTAAGCGCACTTGAGCCAACGTCTCAAACGCGCGTTAGAAAAGGCATAGCTGCAAAAATTGCCGAAAACCCATCTACAGCACCAACCGTTGCACTCTTCACGGAAGTACTAGCCTCGTTGACTAAAAAATCAGGCCCATAAATTGACTCGTTAATTGAACATACGAGATTTGACGCCGTTAAATTCCCACATTTTCGAAGTTTCTATTTTCACCTAGAAAATCTCGTTAGAATGAAATACCCAGATTGTCAACCGAATCAATCGTTGCAATGTTTTTATTGCCAAAAACTCGGGCACAAAAGCTCCAACGCGATAGAGATTCCAGTGAATAGAACCCCGCAAATGTTACAAAAAAACGTTGAAATAATGTAAATATTTAGTTGGAGAGGTCTTGAGTCAAAAGTCTAGGGCTAAGATTTCTAGAAACCATTTTTCATGATGAGTTTGGCTGGGCAGCAGCTTCCAAATGTGAGCAATTTCGCACAGCATCTGCTAATCCGCCCCATTTTTGTGTATTGAAGTATGCGCACGCATTTTAAGCATGTTGTCACGTTGCACATTGTTTGTCTAACTGTCTTTTCTTTTTTTAGCATATTTCTGGACCAAGGTTGAAATTTTGGGAAACGCTCAGATTTAACCATAGAAGAGAAAAGCGACAAAATCAAAGATATATTCATTATTGATAAATGGATCTTCATGGTTCCATGGTTTTATTCGAAAAACTACCTTAATCTAGAAAATTCTTGCAGATTATTACATTGTTTTATTTATTAGTTCCTAACCTTATTTGGTATACTGTAACTTACATGTAATAACAGTGCTTGAAAAATTAGTGTCATACGGGTTTCCTAAGGAGAATGGAAATACAACACAAATGCCCGATTACATCATTATACATCTGTATCTATAAAATTTATACATTTAATTAAGGACGGGTCATTAGCGTTGTTTACAAACTTCACTCTCCGAAACCGTTATTAATTATGTTTTACAGAATCCAATTCATTATTCTGTTTTAAACAGATTATATGTATTCAACGTAAAAAGAGTAAACTGTTAAATGTGATTATTTTGGGAACCATAAATCTCTCCCCAGGACTCTCACGCGTGGCCACGACCATGAACCGAACACACTTAAATATTTTGTTTTATAATTTTCGCAGTTTTTATTCGATTAATTTCATTTTGTTCTAAACTGCTCTACACCGGGTGCGCCGTTATCTGGCCGACATTTTCGCCGAAAAAACATTTTGTTACGTAATAATGGCCAGATAACGGCGCAGAGCGTAGGCGGACTGTCTGGAAAATTTTCCGCCAAAGACGGCCAGATAAGAGCACGAGCGGGTAATTTCGCAATAACCTTTTATTTTTATCTAATGGGAGGTAGACCAGATAACAACACGAGCGGGGAATTTCGCAATACCCTTTTATTTTTATCCAATGAAAGATCGGCCAGATAAGAGCACCAGCGGGGAATTGTGTAATACCCTATTGTAATTATTGAATGAGAGACCTGCCAGATAACAGCACGAGCGGGGAATTGCGCAATACTAAATATTTTGAACGCTCAGGCCAAAAAATTTAAGGCCCCATCATATTACTCATTATTTAACTTACTAGTACGATAATTGAACTAAAATATACTTTATAACTAGGTTTTATTATTATATCTTATTCGGGAAAAAGCGACCAAATAAACCAACGAGTGAACAAAATAGTTGTATTTATCTCTTAAATTTAAATTGTTTTGTTCAAATTATTTTACAACCAAAATTTAATAAATAAAAATTAAATGAGTAAAAGTTTAAAAAAAATTCCAGCAGGAGAAGCTGGAAAATTTGTCCATCAAATTCTGGCCAGATAAAGGAACGAGCCGGAATTCCGGCCAGATAACGGTTGGCCAGATAACGGCGTACCCGGTGTATATGACAAAACTAAACGATGTACAATTATTTTCAATTTTGTAAATTTCAAGCTTTAAGAAGTTCTAGAATTTTTAGTCCAAGGAAGTTGATTGTAGTGCTTAAGTTAAGTGCACACAGTCCTAAACTAATTGAAAAAAACAAGTAAAAACTACTATTAAAAGTGCACTTTTGTAATTTTGGGTTCTGCTTGTACACAACGGCATTGACCCGTCCTTAAATCACGATTAAATTAACCATGGTTAAACAAGTAAATCATTGGAAAATATAACAGATGTAACGGAAGTCTTGGAGTACCGACTGGTGCTGGCCAATTCTGGATGTACCACAAAATGCCATATTCCAGAATCTGTATAAAACTGAACTCTTTCGTTTACGTCGATATCTATTAGTGAAAATATAGCAATCCAATTATATAAAAATGAGTTTAAATAACTGACCTAAACTTAAGTTTTAGTTTAGGTTTAGGAACGTTTGTAAAACATTCAGGACTTTTGTCGCGTAAGCAACACTTAGTACGTGTTACAATACATTGCCGGCAACTCATTCTTACGCAAAATGCTTAGAACTTAACAAAATGCCTGGAACTTAACACTTTTTTCCCCCAACGTTTTGTTAAGTTTCGTAGCGAGGTGGTATAATTAAAAAGCGTGTATGGTACATACCTCTGAGGAATGACATAC
>SCLG01000275.1:107828-121066 GCA_004367875.1 Oikopleura albicans
GACTTTTGTCGCGTAAGCAACACTTAGTACGTGTTACAATACATTGCCGGCAACTCATTCTTACGCAAAATGCTTAGAACTTAACAAAATGCCTGGAACTTAACACTTTTTTCCCCCAACGTTTTGTTAAGTTTCGTAGCGAGGTGGTATAATTAAAAAGCGTGTATGGTACATACCTCTGAGGAATGACATACAAAATGCTTATTTTTGTTTCTACTTCTAAGTACCGACTGTTCCCGCTATAGTTGCCGTGATACAATTAATCCCAGTAAGAATTAAACACAATTTTTAGTTAGCTCTCAATCTGCAGATACCAAAAATAAAGTGCGAATTAGCGGCCCCTGTATGAAACGTATAAATTTTTATTATAAATCGTATTAAGAATAAACAATTTTTTCTCGTTTTTTCTCGTTGTTCATAGTTGCTCTTTTTTACATCAATTGTAGGTATAACCATCAATTAAGGTACACTTGTCGAGTATGCATTTTTGAAAAATCGTTTTTAACCCTTTCGTGAATTTTGACGTTAAATCCGAATTGAGCGTGGGATCTGAAGGATATTAGTCATATATTAAGTTTATTTAACAAGTGATAGTTTATAAATTATAAGCATGATTGTGAAGACCTGCATCCAGGAGGGCATTGGCTTCTTAGGCTCAGAATTAAGATCACTAAAAATATTCTCTCAAACTTGCAAATAGCCAAACTAACCGTTGAACATACTTCTCTATTAGTTAAACTATTCCCTAAACAATTTGGACATTTGTTAATCAGTGTTGGGAGCATTGGGATGCGTTGGCCAACGCCCAACCAACGCGTTGCAAACGTCGAGCCTTGGGGGAAGTTGGAGTGTTGGCTAACGCTTTTTCAACACTGTTTGTTAATCATATTTGAACAAAAAATGAAAATATTTCATTACTTATTAATGTAACCCGAAATCTCGGTGAGCAGTGTTGGAAAAGTTGACCAACGCTCCAAATTTCCCCAACGCCCAACGTTCCCAACGCGTTGGTTGGGCGTTTGTCGTTGGCCAACGCACCCCAACGCCCAACAATTCCAACACTGATGCTTAACGGATAAGTGGAACACTATTTTACACAAGAAAGAGACATGTCGAAGGAGCGTCTAAATTGCGTTAATTAAGCGTTGGCGAAAATTTTTCCCCACGCTAAACGCTTCCAACATAATGTTGAAGCAATTTGCTCGGTGAGTGCCGCGTAGCACTCCAATTATGGTCTGAACTTAACCATCAAAGGGTTGAATTTGATTAACCCTTGCATGACGACCAATTTTAATACATCATACTTCACTTGCACCCATCAAAGTCATACTTTTGGCCATCTTTTGGCACTTTTGAAAATCGACAAAGGTGGCCGTTAATTTGGGGCCCCCTTTAACACAATTAGCTAGACTAAGGACTGANTTTTTCATCTTGAATAGTCAAAACGGCAATTGAAAAAATTGCCCGCCAGTTTTCAGCCTCGGTCTAGTAAATGCCCGCCAGTTGTTAGTGGGAACTTTTCAGGGTGAAACGAGTAAATACGGTATTATATAAATGAAAAAGTACAATTTTCCAGGTTATTTTTGACAACTTTCTAGTGGTCGAGAAAAAATTTTAAGCACATTTTTGGAATCGCCGGATCGAGTACTTTAACCTCAGGTGATAAAAAAAAATTTGCCCGCCAGATCGAATCCTCCCTTCCAACATTGCTCGGTGAGTGCGGCGTAGCACTCCAATTATGGTCTCAACTTAACCATCAAAGGAATGAATTTGATTAACCCTTGCATGACGACCAAATTCAATATATCATACTTCACTTGCACCCATCAAAGTCATAATACGATTATTATACGGATGCTGAGCCCTATGTACGACATCGTTGTCCATCAAATTGAAATCGCAAGAATCTCGAATAAGACAGTCTGGTAAGTACGCCATTAGACTCACAAGATGTACTTTTTACCAAGTTCGAAAAAGTTGTCAAATAAACTTTATTTTGTAATTGAATTTGAATTAAACAGCAATTATAAATTTCGAACCCTGCTTGTGACACTAAAAACGTTGCACATACGGAAAAATAAATCCAAAAATTCATGAGTTCTCTAGCTTACTTCGAACACAAATACCAATAAATGTATCTGAAAATGGACTTATAAGTAGCATGTAGGCACTGAGATGATCCGCCAGTCAGACGTCTATTATGAATCTTAACGATTCATTTGAAATTCACCACTGTTGAAGCAAAGTTGAAAGTAAATGATGCTAATTTCAGACATTTTGTCCAAAAAACGTGATGTAATGCATCAATGATTTTGAACCTGATTTTAATTTCTGATTTCGTAGGTCCATATTGGATAAGGATGTTTAGGACTGTCACTTGCGGGTACCGTCTTAAGTTAACTCCCTAACACGATTATCTAGCATATCCCTGAGCACGTGGTCGGACGTTTGTCCGAACTTTTAATTTACTCTTTTTAAACGGCTCGTACAGCGTAGTAAGCGTTTTCTTATATTATAAGTTATATACGTGTTCTCCTATTTTATATAATACAGTCCTTACTCGTCTTTGGGACGATTTCGGTTCTCGAAAATAGCGTCCGAAAAAAGAGCATCGTCACAAAAACGATCATTTTTCTACTAGAAAGGCCCCATTTTGACTGAAAAACGTCCCAAAAAGAAGCAATCGTCCCAAAAAGGAGTAAAGATGGTACACAATTTGTGTATCGAGTCTAGGTATTATCACTTGATAAAATGAAATCTAAATAAATATGAATATGAATTTGTCACTTTACCGGTTCACAAAACGACTTTAAAGGTTTTTTTTGCTCAGTCTGATGAGTGGTTTGCTAGTTTACACTTTTGGAAAAAAAGTGTCAAAAAGACTGTGGAAGTTACTAATTGCTAATCATCTCTTTTTTTGCGGTTTACATGGTTCAATTATTAAATATGTATTATTGATTGCTGAAATAAAGTTGTTTTTCTTTTCTTGGGATTCGGAATGGTGGTTTTTTTTAAATTACCGATATTTCCTTGAAAAACACCGGAATTGACATCCACTAGAACCTAACAATTTTCATTTATAAAAAGGATAGAGCCTAGAAAGTTTTCATTCACAAATTATGTCGGGAAGAGGGCTATCTCGACGGCCATTCAATCCAACACGAAAAAATACTTATCTGACGCTACAACAAAAAAAAATCATTGTGGCATTTTTGAGTAAAAATGTGAAATTCCTTCACAAAACGTTTAAGCGTATCTAGTTTAGATTTATATGAAAGGATTTTGCGAGTTTAATCCGAATATTGAACCTAAAAAGTGGTCGACCATGGTCTGATAAACCAGTATAACAAAAAACGTAAATAAAATTGCGTTATGATGTGTACCATCTTGTGCCACTGCCTTGTTCTGCACGACTGCCCAGTTGTACACGTTTTTTCGGAAACGCACAGTTGGAAATTGCACAATTGGAAGGTCGGGACTGTATATAGTTTAAAATGTGAAACTAAGTTGACGCGGCGAGTTATTAATCTAGTAGATTATTCTCGAATTGAATACAACTTTGGATATGGTCAAATATGAGGCAACAAGCGTTGTTCTTTCGCTCATAATGACCTTATTTCTCCGGGTCAATTGTTGTTCACTTCGAGAACAATCCATAAACGATTACTAAGTGTACAATTTGTTATTTGCAATCAGATCATATTCTCGTTGTTTGCGCAAATTTGCACGTCATTGATAGATATTTTGAGTATTTTTTTAATATTTTAAAATAAGCCGCGAAAAAACATAATTGGTGTAAAATGACGGACCAGGTTGTTATTGGAGC
This sequence comes from Oikopleura albicans, assembly GCA_004367875.1. NCBI lineage: Eukaryota > Metazoa > Chordata > Appendicularia > Copelata > Oikopleuridae > Oikopleura > Oikopleura albicans. Next base: position 111,655 of record SCLG01000275.1, read on the forward strand.
TGGATTTGGTAGAACTGGTACCATGAGTAACTGGGTTACAATTTTATATAATTTCTGTAATTTGGTCGGTGATGTGAAAAATATGAGTCATGTTATATGAATAATTGTATCCCCGTAAGGGACGTTTTTATGGATTGTATTGAAGCGAGAGTATAGGCTATAAAGTAAATCACATAATGTGTAAATAACATTAATTTAAGACATTTTTTTCCAAAATTCACTCTTTTCGTATCAATCATTATAATATTTGTAATTTTTTTGTTATAATAACATAATTCGGTAATATCAAAAATTGAAATCTTTTAATTAACTGTCATGGTCCGTTCTGCCCACATGTGGGCTGATTTCATTTCATCATTGCACTAAAACTAGTAAATAAATTTTTAAATTTTTAACGGATTATGAAGNCCTATATTACATTATGTTACCAGAAAAAAAACTTTTCCCAACTTTTCCGCCTACGCCCTACCACATTATGTTAACAAAGTTACATTATGTTAACAGTTTTGGACGTTTAATGGTGTTAACATAACGTGTTAGGTGGTGTAAATAACGACGGTTTTATACTCATTTCTAACACATGTGTCAGCTGAATATGCGCATTTTGCGCATAAACACATGTTGATACTAATGACGTAATCTACGGCATTCACCCAACCCCTAGTTAGTAAAATGAGCTGTACGTCGATATTTCAAAATTTTAAATTAGGTTAGCAGGAAGAGGTGTACAGGGTTACTAAAATGTAAAAACAGTGAAGTGTGTTTCTACTAGCCCCTCCCCTACTTTTTTGAAACAATATTTTAAATAGTTTTTTATAATTACTCCTAACACCGTCTTTTCACCACTGGTTGTTTTGTGTGCCATTTGTAACTTAAGAACATTCGGTGTTTTGTCATGTTTATAATAAATTTTTTCTTCCCAGGATCCTTGGGATGTTTTCGTTGTTTTTTGTTGATTTTTTTTTCTTAACCTTCTACGCGCCTCCCGGACTAGCGTGCTGTCGACATTGATCTTCGACTTCATTTTTTTTCGATCGATTTTGTTTTGATTTGTCAGTATTTAGACATGGGACCCAACATACGTCGTGGGCATATGGCGTCGGAGGTTGAAAATTGTAAATGAAACGACATTTGTGACTCTCTTTCTTCAAGCTGGGATCACTTTCGACTTCTCTGGAGAACCATTTGCGATAAATGTTTCGGACTTCTTTTGTCTTCGGGGGGCCAAAAAAGTCTTTTTTTTTTTTGAGCGGATAACCGGTAAAAAACAGTTTTTTTTTACTTCATTCACCAGTGAAACATAGTAGTTTTGCTAGGTGTATTGATCATACTGAGCCGGCACAATGTGATACAGATAATATAAATAACGACGGTTTTATACTCATTTCTAACGCATGATGTGTCAGCTGATTATGCGCATTTTGCGCATAAACACATGTTGATACTAATGACGTAATCTACGGCATTCAACTCGACGGCCATTCAATCCAACACGAAAAAATACTTATCTGACGCTAGAACAAAAAAAAATCATTGTGGCATTTTTGAGTAAAAATGTCAAATTCCTTCATAAAACGTTTAAACGTATCCAGTTTAGACTTATATGAAAGGATTTTGCGAGTTTAATCCGAATATTGAACCTAAAAAGTGGTCTGATAAAGCAGTTAAACGAAAAAACCTAAATAAAATTGAGTTATGAATCATAACTTATGATGTGTACGATCTTGTCCGACTCCCTAGTTGTGCACGACTGCCCAGTTGTGCACGTTTTTCGGAAACGCAAATTGCACAACTGGAAGGTCGGGACTGTACATAGTTCAAAATGTGAAGCGAAGTGGACGCCGCGAGTTGTTTATCTCGTAGATTATTCTCGAATTGGATACAACTTCTGATCTGGTCAAATATGAGGCAACAAGCGTTGTTCTTTCGCTCATAATGACCTTATTTTTCCGGGTCAATTGTTGTTCACTTCGAGAACAATCCATAAACGATTACTAAGTGTACAATTTGATCAATCAGATCATATTCTCGTTGTTTGCGCAAATTTGCACGTCATTGATAGATATTTTGAGTATTTTTTTTTAAATATTTTAAAATAAGCCGCGAAAAAAACATAATTGGTGTAAAATGACGGACCAGGTTGTTATTGGAGCTGGATTTGGTAGAACTGGTACCATGAGTAACGGGGTTACAATTTTATATTATTTCTGTAATTTGGTCGGTGATGTGAAAAATATGAGTCATGTTATATGAATAATATAATTATGAATAATTTTATCCCCGTTAGGGACGTTTTTATGGATTGTATTGAAGCGAGAGTATAGGCTATAAAGTAAATCACATTAAGACATTTTTTTCCAAAATTCACTCATTTTTTATTCTTAAGATTGCACGCGTGTCCAATTAAGCAATCAACAATAACGATAAGACATTTTTAATACGAACAACTAACACGTTTTTAACATTAATTTGCGTCAACGTAGGTTGAACGAAAAATGAATGATTGTAATTAATGACTAGAAAACAAACACGTAGTAATAGTAATTTGATCCGCAAACTGTAAAAGCCAATCAGCCGCCGACAATAAACCTACGTTGACGCAAATTGATGTTAAAAACGTGGTAGAAAAATAAAAGTTTGTTTTATTTGGTTTATTCAGTGAAGTTTATTTAACCTTATTCACATAAGAAAAGAGGATAATTATATTTTTGTTATCGAATGAAAATTTGTGAGCCCTGCTTCAGTCTTAGAACGGCCTTGAATATGCTTGGTGTTGGGCCTACTTATCATATGCTCGACTGCATGAAAAATATTGATTTTTTCAAATTTAAAAATCTTCAAGGAAAGTTGAAGCATACACTCGTCCATAGAAACTCAACGAATAATACGTTGAGTTAAAATTTATTGCACTAGTTCGTTAATTTCATTGATTTAACTACAGTAAATTATTGGCTTCTTCTCTTAAGTTGCAACAACAACCGCCGAGCGTCAAAAAATTATTCGACAAATTCTTAGTGACAACGGTTATAGATCTTCTCTGGATTTTCCAACGTGCGTTTGGTTTAAAGAAATTTTGGAAGTAAGTCCAAATGCAAAAGTTTTGCTTTCGGTTCGTGATTCGCCAGAAGCTTGGATCAAGTCGGTGAAATCTACCATTTTCTCCGAAGACATGAATCCAGATTAGGGTTTTAAAACTGAACATAAATGAACCAACTTTACAGTCAAAATCGTGCTGTTAAAATTCACTTTTCCGCTTACACCCAGCGCAGTTATCCGGCAAGGTTTTTTCCATGATAACTGCGCAAGGGTTTTACCATGAGTTATTTTTATCTGGCTTATGTTCTCGGGCAAGAACCGTAGGTTTATAGAGCAAATCAGCGGCCGCCATTTGAACCAGCGTCCAATAAGCGCGCCAATTTGAAGGTAAGTTTGATGGAGCAAGATTTCAGACCTTTAAAACATAACTCATTGTATTTGGTATAAACCACACGTTAAATACTAATTTCCAATTAAAAAAACTATTTTCTGACAATTTTATTTTTAAATTAAAAGTTTTAGCCAATTTTCATTTTAAATAAAACGTTTTGGTGGAAAATTTTACAATCCAATTTATTCTTAAAAAATATACAATTACAAATTTATGCTTGTGGTAACTACCGTTCAATTTATTTTTCAAAAGAAGTCAATTTGTTGATTGATCTATCGGTAGCTACCCTAACTAAGCGTTATTTATTTACGGGTAACCCGTGATGGGTTAAGCCATTTGTGTAATTTGTAAACTACTTTATCTACTTAGATGTCTTTGGTAACTACTGTTCAATTTCTCGTTGAACAGAGGTTAAGGCATCATTAGTTTTAGTTGTCATTATATGAGTCATACTGTATGACGGTTAAAATGAATAGTAATTACCATATGTAGCTAAGTACGTGAACTAGTTTACACATCACGCGTCTTGTACTTTAGTTCTTCGTGAGATGTTTTAAGGGACAAAAGTTGGCACCAAATTCGATCGAGCTTTTTTGATTATTTTCGTAAAAACACACAAACCTAATATGCTGATGAACAAATTATACCTTTCGATTATACTTGCTGTAGATTTTGTTTTGAGACTTGTTCTCAAAATAAAATTAAAGTATATTTATACAAGATTTAATACCCTTAAAAAGACTCTGCTCCATTTTTTAGAAAACCGTTTTGGAAAGAGCTTGCTGAATTTATTCCGTGGTTATCTTTTTTCCGAAACTTTAGCTACATTAAAAAGGTAAGTAGGTCTTGCTCGATTTGAACCCATTTTTAAAATTCCGCAGAATCTTTTGTTGTTTCTGAATATGGCAAAATAATTGTCCCCAAATTTTGAAGTTCTCAACTTCTGCGGAAAAAACAGAACTTTTACTTCTCTGGTCTGAAAGGTGATCGGACACAAACAAATAACAATTGGATAAAAGCAAAAGTTGAGACATTATACCAATTCAGTCGGTGCCGAATTACCCTGTAAATGAAGAAACAACACCAGGTTCTGTTTTCAGAATCAACCCCGTAACCAGTTATCTTAACAACGTTGGATGTTCTTAAAAGTTGTGGAATCTAACCGAACCCCATAACCAATTATTCTAACACAATTTAATTATTTAAACATTTTGGAGCATTTGAAGATAACTGGTTAGGTGGGTATTTAAAGATAAATTTGTCTATCAAATGATTCGTTAAGACCATTACGCGCATGTTTTTGGGCGGTAACGTTGACTGGAGCGATGATGGCATGAAAAAAATGTATCTTAATTGGATTGAACATGTGAAAGCAAACGTACCAAAGAATCAATTGCTCATTTTTAATGTTAAAGAAGGATGGGAGCCACTCTGCAAATTTTTAGACTGTCCAGGTTAGTGAACTTCCCAGGGCTCGGACATGGCTCACAAGTAAGGTAAAACAACGACAGTTGTATAAGCCTAGTTTGCCGACCCAAGGCGCCGTCTTGTAAATTTTGTGGGCATTATGAATAGTCATTTACATCTACTGTTTTAGTTCCCGCAGAGCCATTTCCGCGCACAAATGACACGGAGCAGTTTAAAAAACGACATGGTTATATGAAATTATTTATAATATTTAACTATCTTGTGTTTTATATTGGTGGTCCACTTCTTCTATATCTTCTGTATTCTTTTCTGTTCGGCTGAAAAAAACATCTAGAATTAATGAACCATAGATTAGTATTTACGGCATCAAATAAAATTTTAATGCGTCATTTTGGCCTGCTTGCGAAAATGATTACAAACTTCATTATGATTTTATGATTTTCGTTTTGTAGGGCTACTGTGGGGGTATCACTCGACTGGTACTTTTTGTCGACTGGTACCATTTTCCAGTCGAATTTCGTACCAGTCGATAAAAAGTTCCACCGGGACCGCACACCAGTCGAGTGATACCGCTACTGTGGACCCTTCAAAAATTCATATTTTTGCGTTTCAGAAACACTTTTTCCACAAACCGGTGGTTACAAAACTGCTTTAGACGGGGTTAAGCAGTTTTTGCCAAATTAATGACATTTTAGGCGAAGATAAACCCCATATATATGTTTTCTAGTCTGCGCAAGAGAAAAGCTAAAACTAAGCTAAGGTTAGAAACGTTGGTCAACACACTAATTTTTTGACGCCTAACGACGTTAGGCTAACGTCCTATGACGTTGTGTTGGGCGTTTTCTACTGCACCTTACGCTTCCAACTATGCCGGAAGATTGGTAACGTTTTGCTGTATGGTATGTTATTTAGAATCGACCTAATTCTGGTCGATGTGCTGATTATTTTCGTTTGAATACAAAAAAAAATGTATGTGAACAAATTTTACGTTTTGACCGAAATTGGAACGGATTTTTGTTAAGATTATCACTTGTTGTCAAAATAAAACAAGTATACTAATACATGATTTAATCCCCTTCAAAATATTCAGCTTCTTTTTCAGAAAACCGTTTTGAACATAGTTTGTTGAGTTCATTTCATGTTTGTTTTATTTTTGTTGAAAGTTTCGACAGATGGAAAATCTGATCCACGACATTACAAACCAAATATAAATTACAATCGTTTATTTCATACGAAACTTTGGGTTTTCCTGAATATACCGGCCCAATTAGCTCTATTACATTAAGGAGGGGACATAGGTGTTGTTTACAAACTTGTCTCCCAGACAATTTCCTATAACCACTCTCATGTTTAATTTTAATTCAGCGACTTATAACTTTTGTCAAGTACATCATACAGAACGTTGAACTTAACAAAAAAATCGAAATTTATAAACGCTACTAGCTTGTTAATGGTTGTTTAACTAATACCTCTTAATTAATTAATAAAATTTAATTGTCAAGTTAAGGGCTTAGGATAATTGATGTTGCAGTACTTGAAAATAAAATGATCTCATTTTGGAGTCGTATTTGTTAACCCATCAGGGCCATGGCCAGGGATGAAAATCCTAATCACGGATCACACGTTTTTTTCCATACCTGGTCATGACCATCCTTCAAAATCGATTTTGCTTTCAGGTTGGCGAATAAATGTGTTACTAAGTAGAGGACTTCGTCAGAACCGAACAAGAATTTTGACAAACAAAAATTCGATCCACGATTTTGTCAACCAGGAATAAATAATAGTCCTCTACTCTATGAGAACCGTTTTTGGTGTGAATATAGGCGGTTCAGAGGTCATATGTGAGTGTTTCAAAAACACTTTTTTGTAAGGCCCTATAGAGGTAAAACTGCCTTGAACAGAGTTTAATGATTTTTTTCCAATTATACAAAAATAGTATCATTTAATGCACCGATTCTTAACGTTCTATCTAGTGTTATAGTCTATTAATGATGAAACATGAAAACGCTTATTTTTTATTTGCAATCGCGGGTAATACTGTATAAATATTCGCTTGAAGTTACACTCGACCTCATTCTAGACATGTAAAATTAGATAAATATAAAAATGATAAATAATCATTTGAGTTGAAGCATTTTGATACAAGCATTTTGATGCTCGATATGTTCTGCATAATCTAGTTTTTTGCTCGAGATATCACCTTTGATTTACCACAGATGTTCAAACGTTATTTATAGTTGTATCTTATTATTTCTATAAAAAATGTTATTTTGATTTCCGGCCTTCTTTACCACTATAAAGTTACGAAACGTTGAATTTAGAACCTCGTTTGAGATGGAAATATTACAGTTTGTTCCTGGAATTTCTGTTATCAATTACCTCACAAACATCATACTGATTCTAAAATTGCATAAGGGTGATGTCTGTATAATTACCAAAAAAGAGTCTGTGGTACATCTTTAAGATAATAACGCAATTCGATACGCTGCAGATATTTCAAAACTCAGTTTATTGATGAAATATCAATGAAACTGTGATGGAAAATATCTGCACAGTTCAGTCCAGTGTTCAAAATCATCGCCAACTTTGGCTTGCGTTGCGATGGCATTGGTCAATTTTTTTTTTCACGCATTGTTCCTAATACAGAAAGTTAAAGGGTCACCTTTGATGTCACCTTTGATGTGGCGGCATCCCCGTATTTCCGTCCGAAACAAAATTTGGGAAAAATGTTTAATTGAATGTGTAAGGGTATGAAATGGCCCCCAGGTTCTGGTAGTTTTAATAAAATTTCATTTTATAGATTCTGAGAAAACATAGTTGCATTATTCTGAATAATTTATTCAAATCTAGTCCAAATTTGGACTAAGTGTCCCCTGGTAGAAGAAACACTTTTAAGAGTGCCATAAAAATCTTGTTTTTATAATTACAAAATGCAAAACTATCAAAATAAGGAAAAAGTAGCCCCATATTACACAGGGTGCGCAGTTAACCGTCCTCCAAAAAAACTGGACGTTCAACTGCAAATTGCGCAAAACTGGACAGTTAACTGCTCAATGCTCAAGGCGAAATTTTGAACTCTGGTTCAGCCTGATACACGAACCTGCTTAAATGTGCACCTAAGCAGTGTAAGGAATCGCATATAAGATAATTCGGAAATACAAAATCAAATTAATTTTGTAAATTGCTAATATGGGGGGTAAATTGCTCCATTATAGGTATTGGTCTTACATACTGTATGTTGTCTCATTATTCAACAAAACGAAAACATCTCGAAAAGTCACAAAATCTTTGGGTTTCCGGACCTTCAAGGGCAACCCAATAAATTGACATATAAAAAAACAAATCGTTTTTACCCATTTTATTGTTAACTCCTAGGGGGAAGTGCGTGTATATAGACACGCAACTTGTTTTTTCGTCGATTTAAGGCATATGGAGGCCCCGCGGGGGCCCGTAGGGCAAAATGGGTAGTGATGACCCCCCTCAACTTTTCGAGAAAATTCGATTGACGGTTTTTTGCGTAGGTTGAAAATTTCAAACAGCTCTCTAGGGGGCCCTGGTGGCCCAAATCAATTTCTGAATAATCAGATAGACGTAGTTTGACGAGCTCTACAAATTGGCTTTACGAGTTTTTTTTCAATTATTGTGAATTTTTTAAGTGCGTGTTTATTTACACACATTTTCCTCCTATGGGTTCCCAAAAACTCCTCCCCCCTGAGAGTTAAATTTCTTAAAAAGACAAAAAAAAATAATTATCGCAAAAACAATTCAAAAAATTTAGAAACTGCGTGATATCTTGGTCAAACGTGACCGAAAATAGTTGATTGGAGCAATTTCTAAAGAAAAATGGGTGTACGGTCACAGTAGTACTCAGTAGTACTGTGACCTAAGTTGGGTATACAGATAAACTTTGATAAGCGTCACGTTGATTTATTCGTACTCGAATAACCGATAGCCCAGTGCATTACGAATTTCTAAGGTGATACCGTATCATTTTGGAAAATCGTATCACAGATACACTTTTAGAGTAATATTTTTCTGTATTACTCAGATCGGTATCTGTTCGTTTTCTTATCTGTTGATGCAAAATCGTGGCAACATCGCCGTGACTCGTGTCTTTTAATAAAAAATAATCAGTATATTTATTAATTTTGAATGACACTTATGGCCTTTAGTAGTACATATCTGGTAAAATCGCGTGTTCATTTTTGTCCCTATACATACGTTAGTTCACTATCGTTTAATTTGAAGTTTTTTNTATTTTAGAAAGTTTGTCAGGCAGTTTTTAGTAAGTGTTTTAGAAAAAAAATTAAGAAAGGTTTTTAGAAAGTTCTTTAACACTTTAAAAAAGTTCTTTAAACACTTTAAAGAAGTTTTAGAAATTTTCATAGAAACTTTATAAACTATTTTTTAAAGAAATAGAACGGCCTATCATTTTTTCACATATTTCCTCCTGCACTTTCTATACCATGTGACATAGCCTTTAGCTGCTATATTATATAGGGTTAGATACAAAGTAATTTTTGTATTGAACAATTATAATGTATTTGTTTTTGAAAA
>SCLG01000275.1:133895-158417 GCA_004367875.1 Oikopleura albicans
AAATATTACCGCCGACCGCCCACGTGCACTTGAACTTCTCAAAAACGGCAAATTGAACTGAACTTCTACTGAACAGTGTTGGTGGTATTGCTTTTGTTTTTGTGGTCAACTGTTTCTACAATACAGGCGCTCAATCCTATGGAGGATATTTTTTGTCCGAAGTCTAGAACAAAAATAATCTAGAAAAAACTGGAAAAGAGGGACAAAAAATTAACTTCCTGGCCTTGACATTTAATGAACGAAACATAGTATCGCAAAAAACCTCCATAGAAATGAGCTCCACATTGTTCTTAACAATACACAGAAAAAAAATATATCAATAGCACCAACACTGTTCAATTGAAGTTGTTCGATTAAAAAAAACTCGGTGTAAAAACTCAAACTTGTTAAGAAAAAGTGTGTTATCCGTTATGATTCTGATTCAACTTTGCAACCAAATTACGTTTTACCATATCTTGGAACATTTTAGATTATCATCATCAACAAAATAGATATTGAAAACCAAGTTTACAGTATTTATTTCTTAAAATGTATATGAGCAATTTTTTAATTCAAATTTTGATAGGAATTTTCAAACGTCGAAATTTCTAGAATTCGATGGTCAAATAAACTTGACCTTACTTGATAACAATAGCTAATACCTAAAATTGTAATAAAAACATCAAATGTTTGACAAAAATGGACTTTTCTGGTTTTCGGATTCAGTTTGTACACAACATGACTGACCGGTCCTTAACGTCTACGCACTTTATTTATTGGCTAACGGCTTGGTTCCGAAAAAATATTCTTTGTTCATGGTGATCTTTCTTTAACATGCCAGGCGAATGCTGGTAACATTGGTGAAAGTGAAACTTTTTTTAATATTCTGAAACTATTTTTAAATATTCTGCGAAAAACGATGAAACGTATTATCAGAAGATTAATCACAAATATGAAAGTAGTTAAAAGTCGAAAATTAACGATATTAATTGTTTCCCTTTTTCTATAGTGCTGGGATCATGAAAGCGAGTCGCTTTAAGCGACCCATTATAGCTTGATTGATTTTGCGTCCAGTTATTTTACTAAATCGCAATGCCAATTTGCCATATGGAAACATGTTAGTTTTCGTTTATTAGATCTTTCATACAGATTAGAGACTATACTATACAGTAAGACTTCTTATTTTTCTGTCGCAGAAAAAAATAGTCAATCAATACCGCCAATAAGAATGCATTACTTTTTTCACCGAAAATGACGTTTTCGAGACAAAAATAAACGATTATCGATCAAACGAGACTGTATTATTGTGTCTCGGAAAAACAGCCCTTTGATAATGTCTGACCAAAACGCAATAGTCGGTCAATAAAGATATGAAGCAACTTCTGATTGAAGATTATTTTCGGTACATTTAAGGAGGGGACATACGCGTTGTTTAAGCATTTCTTACCAGAAAATTTACTACAATACCGTATCGTCAATAAGGCTATAATTTAAAACTAATTTCAATCGACTTTTTCATAAATTATCACCCACATAGCCGTGATATTCATAGCCTATTAATATTCAATTTAAAATATGTTTCATTCGTTTTTTCGCAAACGAAGTGTATCAATAAAGCACACAATCGTATTTCCGATTTTTGAATTTGGGTCTGGGAAAAATATGACATAAATAATGTTGATCAAGATTGAGCTCTAAAAAGAACCACCAAAAAACCCAGACAACTACAATCTTCAAAGAATAAAATGGGTTACGGCGGATACGGCGGTGGTGGGGGATACGGCGGCGGCGGAGGCTACGGCGGTGGTCGCTCAGGTGGTGGTGGGTATGGCGGCGGCGGAGGTGGTCGCTCATACGGCGGTGGCGGCGGCGGGGGTTACGGTGGTGGCGGCGGAGGATATGGCCGTGATGATCGCGGAGGCGGAAACTGGGATGTTGCCGGATCCTTCTCCGACATGAAAAAAGTGGACTGGGGATCAGTTAACAACTTTGTGCAAATCGTAAAGAACTTTTACCAGGAGTGTGAAGCCGTTCGAGCTCGTACCGAAGCCGAGGTCATGCAATGGCGCACCGACAACGAAGTCTTCGTTCAAGGTTCTGCCAATTTTAAGGAACAGATTAAAAAAAAATAAATATTTTTTTGCAAAAAGAAGGCACTTATTTCACCTCAATCATCGGCACATATTTTTTAAATCTATATAAAGCCGATTCTTGAATTTATGGAAGCTGGAATTCCCGAATACCTTATGACAACAGTCAAAGCCCAAAAGTACGAAAAACCAACGGTCATCCAGTCCCAGTCATGGCCCATTGCCCTTTCCGGAGTGGATCTGACTGGCATTGCCCGTACAGGGTCCGGTAAAACACTTTCCTTTGTCCTACCATCCATCATTCATATAATGGCCCAGCCCGATTTACGATCCGGTGATGGCCCAGTTGCCGTTATCTTGGCACCAACGAGGGAATTGGCAAAACAATGCCAAGAAGTTGCCGAAACGTTCGGCAATCCCTGTGGTGTTCGCTCGGTTGCCGTCTACGGTGGTGCCGATAAGGAACGGTTCAAAATAAACCTTTTGAACTTTTTTGGGTGTAAATTTAGAACGACGCGTATACATTTAGAACGACACTGGTAAAAAACACGGGTAATAATTGTTTTATAGAAATCATGTTTTTTCCACTTTTATTGGGTTTTAATTTAGAACGAGACATATACATTTACAACGACACGGGTAATGTATTTTTTCCTAAAAATTCATACTTTTTGGATCCAAGGAAAAAAAATTGGTTGGTTATAAGGTCAAGTCAGTTTTTTAAAATGCATTTTTTAGCACAGTTAGACAGTTTTTTTATATACATATTTAACTATTTAGAAATACGTTACAGTTAGACAGTTGTTTAGCCTTGACCTTATAACCAACCCCCTTGTACACCGTTACCTCATTATAAGCCATGGAAAAATGTATCTTACTAATAGTAACATTTTCCAAAATAACTACTCTAGTAGATTAACTTTAGCCTTTCAGTTTGTTTTTTATGGCGATATTTTGAACTTGTATAGGGACAACAAATCCGACAATTAGACCAAGGTGCTCATATTGTTGTAGCATGCCCAGGTCGTCTGCTTGATCTCATCCAATCGAAAAAGACTAATCTTCATCGAACCACATACCTCGTGCTCGACGAAGCCGACCGTATGCTCGACATGGGATTCGAGCCCCAAATTCGAAAAATCATCGGCCAAATCCGAAAGGATCGCCAGACCCTCATGTTCTCCGCCACGTGGCCCAAAGAAATTCAAAAACTTGCCAACGACTTTATGAACGAGCCGACCCAAATCTTCATTGGAAATCAAGAGTTAACGATTAATACGAATATTACACAGCTTATTGAGGTTGTTCAAGAATACGAGAAAAACAAAAAGTTCATGGAGTTTTTCGAAAAAGCATGTGCTCAAAATCAAAAGGTATGCCGTAATTGTAACTGATCATTTTCGGAAAATAAGCTAGGTTTTTTTTACAGACACACTTTTTAAAAACTATTTTTCCAATGATTACATGTATAATGTCAGTTATTTAAAAGCGTATTAACTTAATACTAATAAGGTCATGTCAGTTTTTTGGACCTTGACCTTATAATCAAAATACATGTTATTTTCAAATATAATTTCAAGGTCTTTTAGTTGAACATATATTGTTCACATTACTAGTCGGGTTATTAACTCGCAGGGGCAAGTGTGTGTATATATGCACACGACTCGGTTTTTCGTCGATTTAAGCCATAAGGAGGCCCCGTAGGTCAGAATTGGTATTGTTGACCCCCCTCAACTTTTCGAGAAAATTCCATTGGCGGTATTTTTTTGCGTAGGTTGGATATTTCAAAAAGCTTTCTAGGGGGCTCTGGTGACCCAAATCAATTTCTTAATAGTCAGATCGACGTAGTTTGACGAGCTCTACAACTTGGCTTTACCAGTTTTACCAGAATTATTGTGAATTTTTAAGTGTGTGCATACGTGCACAAAATTTCCCCCTACGGGTTATCAAAAAGTCCTTCCCCCTGAGAGTTAAAAACAAAATTATTCAGACATTGGTTTTCACGGATACAAAAAGGGAATGTGACAACCTGGCATATATCCTCAATCGCATGAATCGCGCTCGTTGTGGTGCCATTCACGGCGACAAGGATCAACGCGAGCGCGAGAGAATGTTGAGCGACTTCCGATCCGGTCGCATCACTGTCCTGGTCGCCACCGACGTTGCTGCTCGAGGACTTGGTTAGTATTCTATGTCGTCATCTTTTTCAACGCTCAAGCTCATTATGAAATAATTATCAAAACACAAAAAGGTGGTTTTTGTGGAACAAAATTAGTCGTGCATCACCTACCTCTTTTAAGTCTGGACTTAAAAATATTTTGAATTCGAAAAAGAAACCGTACACTTGGAATGAAATCTGAGTTATTTTGCTAATGCAACACATTTTAACTAACAATTTCAATATTTTTTAAAAAGTATACTTGCTAGTTTACCAATTTCGTTTATATTTGGATAGTTGGACATGGGAAAAATCGTTATTTGTAAGGGTAATTACTAGGCTGGTAAATTTTTGATTTGACGACCCTCGAAAGAAGCTTGAGACAGCCTAGTAATTACGTCACTTCGCAACTTATTTGGGGAGGGACTGTAGTTTTTTTTAACTATTTGTAATCTATATTTTTCACAGCGGATAGAGTTGGTTACAGATAACTTACCCGTATTTAACCCGATTCGGGTAAATACTCGAGTTATAACCTGTCTGGGGTAAATGTGCAAAAAAACTCACTTGACCTTACATGTATAATGGTAAAACAGGTTGACCTAACCGGTATAACCCACAACCAGTGTAGCAAATTCGATTTTTTCCGACCAAATTAATTATTTGTTTGTGTTAACTGACTGAAATGAATGAGTTCAATTCCCTGGTAGAAATATGTGTTACCAATAAATCAAAAAAAAATGAACAATTGTTGAAATTGCAGCCAGTTTTGACTGCAATAGATACGGAGATACCAAAAATATAATTTGCTTTGCTTTATGAAAACTGATATCTTACTAATTGTATTTCATTTTAGGAAAATGACGCGGGCATTGTCGTGCAGTTGGTTGTGTCTCCACATTCATGTTTGAACACGCGCTAACGAGTTAAAAACTCAGAACTTCTGCGATTATAGAATGAAAAAAAAAACTAGAAACAAATCATTTTGGTCGTCGGTGGCGTCCAAAATGATGCATTTTTGGTCTAAATCCGATGCTCAAAAATCTAAAAACTATTCAGGCGTGATCGATTTCAATTTCTTCAAAAACAGGTTGGTGTCAGAAATGAGCACTAGATTTTTTTACCCTTTTCAGTTAAATCGCAGAATGTTTTATTTGTGTGAAATGCGTGTTCCCTGTTTGTGACTTCTTTTCCGCTTTCATTTTTAGTTTTTGTAGCTAATCAAAACTATTGCTCAAATGTGTGCGCCCTCAAAATATATGCGCACTTTCTCTTGGGAGTTAACGAGGCATAGTTGCTGGCTAATGCCCGGGATTGTAGTGAATTATGTCGAATCTAATGCAAAAGCTTATTTAATCGATGCATTTGATATATTACTAGAAAGACTTTTTGGAAACTTATCAAAAAAGTTTCAAGTCGAGGTACATGTAATTTATTTGCATAAACAGTAGTATGACTCTGAGTTTGACAAATGACCATAGCAATAATAGTACACCGTACAGTCCCACAAAGCGGGCTGACCAATCAAACGTTGGCTGCTGCATCCCCGCAAAGCGGGTTCAGCTGAAGTCCAATTTAATACTGCGAAAGCCAGACTAACGGACCACTGACATATCTTGTTCCCAGGAACCCCAATCACTACTGGATTTCGAAATTGATAAATTAAAAATGAAAAATAAGGATGGACAATTTTTCACAGTCGAACACTATTTATATACGAGGCAAATTTGTTGAAAACTACTTTCATAAGCTATACTAAATTATAAAACACTAAATGGTTCGCATCGATATCTTCAGCAAACATTAATATGGTGTTTTATGAGTCGTGTTAAGTAATAAGGTTTATTATATTACGTCTTAATTTGGTATTGGTTGATGGTCATGGGGTGTTTTTTGTACAAAAAATAATAAAATATTCATCGCACCGGTAAATTTGGGCGAACAGCTGATTGAGACATAAAAATTCTTTCATAAAGTCTCATGCCGTATGAGACCGTAGGTACCAAAAGTTTAATTCTGGGACATCTTAGTTAATGTGTATTCAATGGTGCCTTGAGATACGACCTGTTTAAAGTCAGTTTGACCTAAAATTGTGTTCCCTTACCTTGTATCAAATTATTTTTATGCTTTCAGATCAATGTAACTGATTCCCATTTGGTTTCAGAACATCGACACTATTTTATTTGTATGATATTTCGGCATGAAGCCATTTTCAAAGATTTTTGCGACTAAATGATAAAAATAAAATTTCATCATTTAGTCGCAAATATCTCTGAAAATTCCGTCATGCCGAAATGTCAGATGGATAAAATATATAATGAAAAATGGAAATCTCAATTACGACCATACAGTTCGTAAAAGTATCTTCTACTCCGGAGTTACGTAATACGTCTATTTATATACCTCAAAGTACAGCACGAAAATTAGGCCTATCATATCACAGCATTTAGAATGCACGAAAACAAACATATTCCCGGGTACTATCCGTTCTTTGGTAAACCAGAGGAGTTAGATCTAAAAAGTTACTGGACTGAACTAAAGCGGACAAGTTATTTGACACACTTCTGTACTCGGCCCAGAGTGAAACATTTTTTTTCATGTTTAACTCTTCGCCACTTGCCACTAGTCGGTTGTCATTTCCCTTTTTATCCGTTTTCTTCAGATATCGACGACATTGGATTTGTAATCAATTATGATTTCCCGACTCAAATTGAGGACTATGTTCACAGGATTGGCCGAACGGCGCGTGGAAATAATAAAGGAACTGCATTCAGGTTTGATATTATTTTATTTATTGAAGAAATTCAAAATTAACAGGAGATCCAAAGATAAAAGCCCCATTTCGTGTACTTATTTTAATGGCCCAAAATTCCCTGTGAAACCTTAACTCCTCACCAACCATGACAATTTTTGGAACAATAAAAGCTTCGGTAAAAACGGCACCTATTTGAGTACCTAAATTTCCGAAACAAAAGTACAGTCCTTACTCATTTATCAGACGCTCATTTGTCGGACGATGTCACCTTTTTCGGACGCTATTTTCAAGAACCGAAAACGTCCGATAAATAAGTAAGGACTGTAATAGATATCGTGCAAATACAAATAATTATTAAAATATACACAAATGTATACCCTTCGGAGTTAATTTTAAGACCTACCTTGGTATAAATTATCAATTTATTTTAGTTTAATTACCGAGAAACAGTCGAAATGTGCAAAACCACTGATAGGACTCCTGGAACAATCTCAACAATACGTACCCGATCAACTCCGACAGCTGCAATTCTGTGCCCCAAGCGGTGGTCGCGGTCGTGGCGGCGGAAAGCGCGGCCCCGGTGGCGGCGGTGGATACGGAGGTCCAAACAAAAGAGGTCGCTCAGACGGTAATTTTTGGAAGGTCGCCTTGATCATCATAAGTTTTGTGTTTAGGCGGCGGTTTCGGTGGAAGAAGTAGCGGTGGCGGTCGTGGTGGTGGCGGCGGTTTTGGCGGTCGTCGTGATGGTGGCGGCGGCGGAGGAGGTTTCGGTGGTCGCAGTGGCGGTCGAGACGGCGGCGGCGGAGGTCGTGGCGGTGGAGGATTCGGCGGCGGTGGTCGCAGTAACGGGTTTGGCGGCGGTGGTCGCGGCGGACGTGATGGTGGTGGCCGTGGTGGTGGTAGCCGCGGTTCTTCAGCCACATTCGGTAGCAACAACTTCGCCGGCGGGCGAAACGGCGGCGGACGCTTTTAGATTAAATTTTTATTTTACTGCCATTTTTTCACTTTCTCATACTCACATAAAGAGTACCGTATGAACTGACCGTTATCGTTCACACACACACACACAAAATAGGCAATAGTACACGCCCCTACAAGTACATGTATTACCACTGGAACAATTGTAAGCGTGCAGCTGAACCACCAGACACCATAAGTGACACCTGGTCAATTAGAACAAAGGCCCTTCAACAGCATATGTATTTCAATTAGTCAAAATTCTCCTAAATGGCCCACTTTTAGTAACCCGGTCGCTTATAATACGGTCAGTTCATATGGCTCAAATCCTTATTGTTCACATACAATAATTCTAGAATATTTTTTTTGTCCCGTTCAAGGTGATTTTTAGATCCTTCTTTCTTACATTGAGTGTTATTGTTAGCTGTGCAATTTAATTCAGTGCTCAAACATCGATTTAAAAACATTTCAAATAATAAAGATAAAAGTAAGCATGTAGAATAGCGTTTTGTTATGTATTTGTCTCTAGCATGATTCTACCGGTTGAGTTTCATGAAAATCGGCCGAGCGTTTCTAGATTGTTTGAAACGTTTCTAGATTGTTTGAAACGTTTCTAGATTGTTTCTCTCGAAAATGTCTTTGAAATTGTCTTTGAAAATGTCTCTGTCAGGCTGTATCTTACTTGTGTCGCCCGCTCTCCCAATACAGAAATTTACAAACAATCTAGAAACGTTCGACCGATTTTCATGAACTTCAACCGATATTTGGTCCGCAAGTTCATCATTTTTACTCGAGCAATTGTATATGAGATAATCCAAATTTGCTTACTGATAAATTATCAGTGATAATGGCTTGCATTTTTTTTTGACCAAGCAATACGTTATGGGGTGAACGGCCGTTATAGAATTAGGGACCCCCGTGGAGTTAATTTGGGACAAATTCAAATATTACGGCCGTTATGGAATAATCACTTTTTTGACTGTACCGTATGAATAATGCCGTATCGTCTTATTCGATGAACCAATATCTATTTGTGTGTAATTCAGTCCTTAAGCCCATAACGGCCACTTTTTTATAACTAATTTTGTCACACATTAACCCCATGAGAGGCTATAAATTATAGCCTATTATCCTATATGAGCCGCTTTTTCGAGAACCAAAAACCGCCGTTATGGGATTGTGGACTTTATTGCGGGGAGATGCGTTGCCAAATTTTATTATAAATAATTTGAGATAACTGCGTTCTTCACCTCATTCAACCTAACTTCTTTCATACTACAGTAGACATTGGTCCATCGAATTAGGTCCATCAAATTATTTCTTGGACTCATAAGAAAAACAAATGTGCATCATCATCAGTATTACACGGGCGCTCCCATTAGGGCCGTTTATCTCATTACGGCCGCTTTTTCTGTCAAAAAAGTGATTATCCCATTACGGCCGCTTGTTTAAACGGCCGTATTTTGGAGGTCAATAATTCTATAAAGGCCTTTTTCTCGACAGATTTGGCGTAAGTCATTTATTTTTACTCAAGTATGTATTGAAATGGCTTATTTAACTCCCAGGGGGAAGTGCGTGTAAATAGGGGGCGTTATCGAATTGCCGTACCAAAATTCATTTTTTCGTTTTCGCTGCGCCGGGGCAAAATCCATTTTGCCGTACCCGCTCAGAGCTCGAGGCAAATTTCTATTGAGCGTAGAGTGTCTCAGAGGCGCTCAAGAGACATCGATCTTGGTGTAGTACATTTTTTATCCCCAAGAAATATAATAAAAAGTGCCGAAATAAATTATTAGACCACGCCCCGCGAGTTTTATATATTTTGCTTGAGATCATCTGGATTTTTTTATAAAGGCAAATAGCCGAATTTTTTCGTATTATAGGCACGATTATTATTTTTTTTTCATATAATAAAGTNGGAAGCAAAGGACGATCCGATCGTACAATTTGAGATAACTGCGTTCTTCACCTCATTCAACCTAACTTCTTTCATACTACAGTAGACATTGGTCCATCGAATTAGGTCCATCAAATTATTTCTTGGACTCATAAGAAAAACAAATGTGCATCATCATCAGTATTACACGGGCGCTCCCATTAGGGCCGTTTATCTCATTACGGCCGCTTTTTCTGTCAAAAAAGTGATTATCCCATTACGGCCGCTTGTTTATACGACCGTATTTTGGAGGTCAATAATTCTATAAAGGCCTTTTTCTCGACAGGTTTGGCGTAACTCATTTATTTTTACTCAAGTATGTATTGAAATGGCTTATTTAACAAAACCAACTAAGATATTTTCAGAAAAATATTGTCAAAAATAAGCAACACTTTTTTATAAAATCAAACATAAACCCCTCGAATGCTAAACCGTCACATAAATCATGGAATAGGTCGTGAAATTAACATTTACGAGTTCAATAACTTATTGACAATAAGATATTTTTGATATAAATCCACCCTATTAGGGGGAGTGCCTACTTTCGCGACCATTTGTGGTCGCGAAAAAAACAACATAGAAACAACATATTCCCTTGCGGCAAGGGTCCTGGACAGGTCATCTATCCTTACGCAATAAGGACAATTTCTTCCAATTGAGACACTTTTTGTGAATACAGTGTTCCCAAAACACTTAAAAATGGACACTTTATGACATTTCATTCCAATTTTGACGCTATTTTCGAGATTAAGGACTGTTTATACAGATAAGGGCCCCGATTATATACAGGATGTCTTTTCAGTACAGTACCTTTAGTACTTTTAGTGCAACTATATGTCAAGGACTGAAGCGATGACTCGACAAAGAAAGACCGAATTTGTAATGGACACAATATGAATCGCATAATATTTAATAAGTTATGGTTTTATGAAGTCATTTATTGTTCTCATTTAATGATGCATAATTTATTTATTTCGCACAGTTCGTTGTAGTCGACGAGTTTCGCTCAAAATGTACAGCGCACCGCTATGAGAGATTTACCCCAGGCACATTACTCAACCATTGAAACCATCGATCGCGGCAACAATCGGCAATTGACCAACGAAGAAGATAATTTTGAAGGGATGGGATCTTTATGAAAGTTACCAAGGGCAAACTTTATCAAATCATTGGCATATTACTAATCCAAGATTAGGTACAAATGGGCAAATTAAAAATTTTTCGTGAACAAAAACTGGCGAAAACGGTATGCGCATACAGTCCTTACATCCAAAACGGACGTTTTTGATTCTCAACATTAGCATCCGTATTAGATCGATTTGTCATTAAGTGTTCATTGTTGACATTTGTCGGGACATTTTGTCACAAAAAGCGTCCGTATGGAGTGTAGTTAGTTAATTTCCAAACTTTTAGGAATCGACATAAAGTAACCTTTTCTAAAAAATAAACTTTGTAATTTCGCTCTTAAAAACGACTTAGTTTTGACATAAATATTCCGAAATAATGATAAAACATTTTGGCAGCGGCTTTTTTCCAAAAAGAAGAGAAAGGATAAAGGTAAACCGTTAAATATAAAACTTCAAGAGAATTTATCAACATGATTTATGTTACAAAGTTTTTTTTTATCCAAACGTGGTAATTTTGTTGAATTTTTGTAAACATTTCCTCAAAATAAGAGTACGAATTTGGCGAAACGGCCTTTTACGAAAGTTGTTCATAATTTACGATTCATAATTACGATTTTTATTTTTTTTCTTGATGGGCCTAAAATGCATCTCCTGTCAAAATTTGGGGTTCTGGCGAGGACTTTCGTTTTTTACCGTGGATAGCCGGGAAAATAATAGTAATATACTGAAAAGATTATGAAATTCAGTAATCACACATTAAGAATTTTGTAATAAAATAAACAAAAACTAATAAAGATGTTTATGAAATTAAGGATGTGGACCCGATTGTGAGTGTGTTTGTCACGAAACAAAAGCAGTGGTCGCTGTCGCCATCGATTTAGCTTTGCTCTCAGCGAATGCCGATCAGGTTTTTTCAATGATTAACGTTATTTCGACGGTGTCAGAAGTCCAGTACCCATTGCGCAATGAACTGATTAGTATTCTAATTTACAGCCAACTGAAAAACTTATTTAGCTTAAATATATAAGCATATATAAGCATATAAAATGCCTAGTTAAGCCTAAGCTGCTTAGATGAGTGGGAATGAGTCCGCGGTACCGCCAAATTTCAGGGAATTAACCGCTTTATTTTGAATTCTTTATAATACTATACTGAATAGGCTCTGATGTATAGGGATTTTTTGCCAAAAGTGTCCAGAGCTGCGTGTCTCAGAAATTATTTACTAGAAGTACATATGTGCGGTGACTTTCAGTGTTTTTTTTTTATCGATTGGCATGCTTTGGGAGGGTATTTTTGACCAAAAACAACGTATGGCATTTTGGATCGTTTGGTCGGTTAATTTGACTGAACTTGAATTTTTTAACCCGACCATCTGATTCACCATGCTTGATAATCAATCATAAATTTACATTTTTTGTAATTTACATTTTGTAATTTACATGTAATTTACATGTAATTTACATTTTTTGTTTTAATTGGCTAGTTAAATTTTTCTCAAAATTTTCTGGGATGCGTCCTATCTTATAAGTTATACGTACCTATTAGGGTAAATGAATCGTTGCGATCAGAGGATCGTGGAGTCCTGTAAGAAACAATACCGATTTTGTTGACTAAATTTCAAGGGACTTAATTTGTAGTATAATTATTATTTAGCTACGGGTGCTGATCGTACAGTACGACTTGTGTTCAACGATCAACTGGAATCAAACGTGGATCGATTCGACTGGCGACATTATCGACTCGGGATGCGAACTTCAATTTTTCACGTGGCAAATATTACTACTACTTGTGACCATTTGTATCGCTGGCCAGGTTCGTTATATTTTAGCGAGAATTGTCATTTGCCAGTTAACGTGAAAATACCCTGTAAAAGTCTTCAAGAACGATAATTGTCAAAAATAAAGACTTTCCCAGAAGTTTGGACGTTTTTTACTTTGTTTCCATCGTATTTAACTCAATAGTTTAGATGTTAAATTTTGTCATTATTTGACCGTTATGTTAAAAGCGTGCAAAGTGAAAAAGTTTTTGTTATGACTCACCACCTGTTCCCCTTGACAGGTAACACGTAAAGGTTATTGCTGGAATTTTTGTAGCACAAACTTGATGCTGAACTTCTGGTGAAATAATATCTTTTTGAATAACAACAATACTTTGAATGTACTAGCAGCTTAATTTAGATTGTGGTCGGACTGTTCAACAATTTTATATTTTCTTACATGCAAGGATTTCACAAGAACTGTCTTCCCATTTTAATAAGAAGCACATCGTTGACCTGTATTTTTTGTATCACCTGCATTAATGTTATCATGACTGGTATGTTTACTGTATAACATCTTGATGTTAAAAAATAAATTCAAAAAACAGATAAGTTCTGAGCTCGTAAAAAATACCGATTGTTTATTCGCTGCGATTGTTAACTGCGATTGTTAACTGCGAAACTCGGGCGGTAAAAGACCGGCCAAAATAATGGTCGGGTTGAAAATAAAATTGTTATTCTTGAGTTATTTTGCCGTTAATTAGAACTATCAGAAAACGCGACGAAGTATTATGGAGTAAAAAGTATTTTTATTTTCATAAGGGCCCCATTCATGGAAAATTTTTCACAAATTTGAAAAAACCTCACCCGCTATTTCGAAAGCCCTATCCTTTAGGATACCAGAGAAAAAAAATCAGCGAAAAAAAATTTCGAAAAGTAGGTGCCAGGGGTCCTAGAGCGCACCGGGGTTCATGCGCCTATAAATATATAGGGACCGTTTGGTGAAACCCCGATTTTGTTTTTTTTGGAGTTAGACCTTGAAATTTCTTAGAGTAACTAAATCGAAACTGGTGAACACGATAGAGTATATTTTATACGAGAAAAATACACCCCTACGCTCTTATCCGACAGTATAGTGTGAATTTGCTTTTCTTAGGAGTTAGACCTTGAAACTTTCTGGACCTACTGAATCAACCCAGCTGAAAACGATTATTAACATTTTAGACAAAAAATACCCCCATGCGCTCTTATCGTACAAAGTAACTCCAACTAGGATACGAACGGAAAAATCCGTAATTGACGGTTCATGACATAAGAACTAAAACTTGGCTACTATACTAAGTTCATTGCCCTGAATATTATGATGCTAAAATTGGAACTAATTTTTAACCCCTAGATGCCTGAATTGCCAATAAGAACAAAAAAAATAATATTTTAGATGCAAGGGTCAAGAACTGAATCTTGTGAGGGGTACTAAGTTTAACACTCCAACAATTTTGGTGCTAAAGTGCAATCGATATTTTTAGATGTAAGAGTTAAGAAATGAAACTTGGCAAAAATACAACAAGGAATACCTCGAAAAATTTAATGCTAAAATCAAAACAGTTTTTAACCCTTAAGTGTGAGAATCGACAACGGGAACAAAAAAATTAAGAACCGTTTGGTGGAACCCCTATTTTGTCTATAGAATTAGACCTTGAAAATTATTGACCTTATTAAATCGACCTTGGTGAATACGATGGTAGTGATTTTATACGAGAAATATACCCCCTGATTACCAAATGAATTACCGACAGGGCCCTCGAAGCGGGTATACATAGGATGCGATAGCCCTATTGGATTACCAAAAGGGCCCGCGGAGTGGGGCTACATAGAGTTCGACTAGCTTATTGGGTTACCGAACGGGCTCGCGAAGCGGTTCTGAAATTGATGCGAGGACCCTATTGGATTACCAAACGGGGCTTCATAGGATGCGATGACCCTATCGGATGCGATGGCCGTATTGGAGTACGGAATGGGCCCTCGATGCAGAGCTGCATAGGACGTGATGACTATTGGATTACCGAATGGGCCCGCGAAGCGGGGCTATATAGGATTCGATGACCTTATTGGATAACCGAATGGGTCCGCAAAGCTGAGCTACATAAGATGCAATAACCATATTTGGATTACCGAATGGGCCCGCGAACTGGGGCTACATAGGATGCAATTACCCTATTGGATTACCGAATGAGCCCGGGAAACGGGGCTTCATAGGATGCGATGACAAGAATGGATTACCAAATGAATCCGCGAAACGAGGCTACATTGGATCCGATAAACCTCTCTTTTCACATTAAAATGGTCTAAATAACCAAACTTTCGATGGAAAAACCTTTTTTCTAATAAAAATTCGAATGTTATGGAATTTGGCAGGCGGTTGGGTTTCACGAAAATCATGCTTTGGGTCCGAATTTGAGATATGACTTGTGACTAGTGTTGTGTTCCTGGTACCACTTGCTTGTCGACACAGTATCATATTATTACGAGGCCATATTCCAAACTAGCGCTCCTAAGTGGTATAGATGGTCCCAGGGACTCATTCCTTATTAAAAATTACAAAACGACAATTCGCGGTTTGGTGGACTCAGGCTATTGTATAAATGTGAACTAAACGCAGTTGAAAATGGTTTTCGGTTCTTGTCGAATTTAAAAATGGGATATTTCTTGAGGAATTGGGTCGCATGAGTATGTAAAGATGCGCTTTGTTTTGTGTATATGAGTTTACTTCGGACTTGACCATCCCGTTCTCGAGCGATCATGACAACAAGGATTTTTCACAATCCTCTAAAATTGGTTTAACAGTTTTGCGGGTTGGTTTATTGTCTTCGATTAATGGGCGGTCTCCTTGGCTTATAATAGATGGGATGAGCTACGGTATGGCGGGCCTCGACGACGATGCTGTCTAGGTGCTGACTAGGTATTGTCGCCTCAGATGTTGGCGGAGTTAGCGTTTGGTCACGGAAGAACTCTCGCAGATGGTATAGAGGGCCCCGTTCTTTGACACTTTAGGATCGAAAATTGTCGAAACTATCTCGTCTTGGCAAAGCGGGGCTGCAGAGACAGGGTTGATTGCAGGCCCTGTTAAAGATTTAACTCCAGACCTTGCAAGGTAATTCTAGTCAGGTTTTGGTTTTCTCGGCTCATATGCTTTCGATTTTGTTCACCGCCCTTTCGATGAGAGTAGTTAACTGTACCTTTTTTTTTAACTTTTATTCAAAATTTTACGACCTTGAATTTAACGACCATCCCAGTAAGCACTTTTAGGACTTTTTTTGAACTTGCTGATTTTTTACGACCTTTAATTGAGAAAAATGATAAACGAGCGCGAATTGGCCACAATTGGTTGTTATGCAGAAGATCAATTGAAACATTTATGTATTCGATCTTTACCTGTATATTTAATTATTAATTTTGACCATAGTGGAAAAACTGGAACTCATTGGGTTGCCGTCAGAATCTCTAAACGGCGACTTGAAATTTTTGACCCTCTAGGTTTTAACATAAAACGATGGCCAAAAATACCATATTTTCTTTTAAACTTTCTGCATAAATTTAGTTTGCATAGAAAAATTTATATCTCATCTGAAATTCAATCAAAAAATTCCACATTTTGCGGGTTTTACTGTATATATTATGTTTATTGCCGCTATTATTCTACTTTTCAGTCCTGTACATCACACTTCTCCTTAGATTTGTNTTATTGTTCATGTGGTTGAAGCGGCATATCGATTATTTCAACAGCTTTTATCAAACAATAAGTTGCCGATTGGTGGCATATTTGAGTATTGTACATAATATAAATCAAAAATTTTGCATATAGATTCTATTCTTCACTTAGAAAATACAAAATTTTCCGTTTTTTTTGTGGCCTGGTTTTTCAGTTATCCATCAAGCATGAAAATCGATTTTGCATTGTTGTTTCGATGGCGACCATTTGTTTGGCAATTTTGTTGTGGAAAAAATTATCCTTGTCGTCGCAGTTGACATTGTAGACACTTGACCAGCGAATAAAACTTTGGACCAATTGGCTGACCGCCAAACAAGGATTGTCCATGTTGTAACTGAATTAAAATAATATAATCATAACTCATGAATTTGAGGACCAATAAAGCAAATGAAAAAGTGTGGTGTTTGGCCACTTTTGATGATCACTTTCGGTGATCTTTTGGTGATCATCTAGTGATCATTTATTGTAAATGATCACTAAGAGTATAGTGATCATTCGATGATAATTTAGAGAGCATTTGGTGAGCATTTGGTGATCATTTGGTGATAATTTGGTGATCATTTGGTGATCATTTGTTGGTCCATTTGTTGATAATATTTATATTCGTTGAACGGTTTGCCATTAAAATTCTCAAAAATCACATATTATGTGAACTCAATTAAAAAACATTCTATTTCAAAACTACAGGGACTGGCTCCAATTTTTCGAAAAAAAATTATTGTTCCTCATTATTTTAATTCGTTTTCGACAAAACCCCTTTCAAGCTTTTTTTCAATCAAACTTTTAAGACAAACTATTAGTATTACCTGTCGTCGTTCCACTCAGAATCTGGTAGACCACATTTGGCAGCTTTATTATGGTAATCTTTGTCCATAGCGTTAACTCGATCGGCAACTTTTCCTTTCATTCTGTTTGACCAACCGGGCCATTTTCCGGCGAAGTGACTATCAATGACCTCATTCATACTTGACTGAATCATATAGAGTGGTTTTTTATGATTATACGGTGTGGTACCGGTAACCGGTATAGTTGTAGTGGTCGAAATTGCATCGCAGCAATATCGAACAGTAAAACTGACGCATTCGTCATTTTCGTTCTCTTCTGCACACCGAATGGTCATCCAAGTGGGTGGGTCCAAAGCCCGACCAGAATCGCCACTAGCGACCAGTGATGCCACGTCAAATCGAACGCCATCTCGGAACCCTTGACAAGTGGCCTCATACGTCTCCGATTGGTATAAAATTTTCAGAACCTCGGGTGCTTTATCTGATGTGGCGAATTCTGATGGAACAAATGGCGTCCAAAATTGTGCCCAGTCTTTTCAGATTTTTGAAAAGTTTTAAAAATTACTTGAGGCACTATAAGAAAATGTTCAATTTTTTCATCATTATTTGGCCATTATATTAATAAAAAATATAGTATTGCCGGTTAACTAATTACCTCTTTGAAATAGACCACCTGACGCGTCATGACGGGTTATCTTACCAAGATTAGATTATCTGATCATTTTTTGGACCACAATGTATCGAGGTTTCCAATTATTTTACCCAACGCATTGACCAGTTATCTTACCAAAGTAAGGTTAACTTACCGCTTTTTTAGCGTTTATTAACAAAAAATAATCCGTTAGATGGTGTATACGAAAATTTGGGCTAATAATTTTAGACTTCACAAAAAGGATCATTTTTTGACTAGAATGGCCCCATTTTGGCTGAAAATCAGTGGAAATCGGTGGGAAAAGGAGCGTCCGAAAAAGAGTAAGGACTTTAATTCATTATTCTAAAAATGAAAACAAAATAAGTGAAAAATCTTTCCTGGAATATTTCCGGCTGATGCCGCATCGCCGTCAATTGGGTTTGCCCCACAATCGGCTTCCTGAAGTTGATTCAGCAATGCTTGTCCATTTGAAACCGAGATAATAGAGAGTAGTAATTTCTTCATATTTTTTTAGTTGAAAAATTTCCAACTGATGATTTGGAGAAAACGGCTTTTTATCTTTATTTAAAGATCGACTCGCTGCTGCCACGGTTACGTTGCGTCGATTCGCCGGATTAAAGGGATCAGTTACGCAATTCATCGTAAAAATAACATGCATCACAAAAAATTGGAGAAAGTGACACATTATTTCTTTACGAATCTTAAAGGCTTAGTTAGAAATGTAGTCGAAATTATTTTTAAAATAAATAAGCCGTTAAATTAAAGGTGCTTGTTATTTTAGACGAAAGTTCAGATGACGCACGATGGCGACAAACACCAAACGATTTTGTATGCGGAGTTTTTTCTCCTAAATTAGAGGGTTTAAATTTATTATTCACACTTTTTGCGGTTTAAACTTTGAAAGTTCATGCTAATAAAAAGCATTGGTTAATGGTTCGACGTCCCAGTACGAAAATTTCGTACCGGTAGGCGGACAACAATCACATGGAGTCGAGATCAATTTTAAGCGTTTTGACGTCGGTTTCATATTTAAAGTTTAACTTTTAAAGTTAAATTAATAAAAAAATAAAATGAATCTAATAGCCTTTAACTTGACCCAAAGTTGTCTACATTTTTTGTCTACATGTACTTCATGTTTGAATTCCCAATACCATTTGTGATTTATAGCCTATAGTCTATAGACTATAGACCTATAGGGGCCCATCGTGAAAATTGACGGAAAACTTACCTATTTTCCAATATCCAACCTGGACTGTTACATTTAAGTAAGCTTAAACAGCCGCCTAAATGTAACGGTCTAGATTGGATACCCGGTAGTTCTCGAAAATGTTATTGCGTAACATCAATTTTTCGTTTAACGTAATACGTTCATGATAACATACGGTAGCTCAGACGGCGTACACGCAAACCCGTCGTCCTGAAAAAATATTTTTGTCTTTGCGTCGAATGAACCGAATAATTGCGTTAACGTCAAAATCCACATAGCTTTAAAATTTTTCAGCGTAGAATTAAAGACGACCACTGGGGACACGGTTCGATTCATTTACCAAAAGACCTAAGTAGGGTCAAGCAGTCGAAGTTAGGCGTAACAGTCATATTGAATTATCTTACATATGTTTAACATGTCTCAACAATGGATTACAGAATATGTGCGTAATAAGGAAAGCCCCAGTAGTAAAACTAAATCAGTAAAATCTAGTCCAATTCCAGAAAATGTAGCACAATTCGATGTTTTGCTTTAAGCATAATATATTGACCGATATTCTGTTGTTGAAATTACAAAGATAAAAATGTCGTCTACCAGTTAAACAAATCTCCGACGCGCATGTTCCGAAAGGGACCCGAATTTGGCGCAATATTTTTTTTGTCGATAGGAGGCGAAACCGGCCCTAATTTGTCCATGAAAATCTTTATTCGACAGATTTTCCATGAAGCCACAAAAGTTTCCGTGTTAGCGAACAATTATAGTATGGGGTAAAATAACGTGTTTCTCGCTTTTTAAATTTTCTTTTCTAAAAAGCTTAATATCTAAAATCTCAGGGGAAGGAGTTTTCGGGAACCCGTAGGGGTAAAATGTGTGTATATAAACACGCACTTAAAAAATCACAATAATTCGCTATAATTCAAAAAAACTTGTAAAGCTATTGGCTACAACTTGAAGTTGTAGGGCTCGTCAAACTACGTCGATCTGACTATTCAGAAATTGATTTCGGCCACCAGGCCCCCTAGAGAGTTGCTTTAAATCTCCAACCTACGCAAAAAAATACCTACGGGGCCTTCATACGCCTTAAATCGACGAAAAAAACAAGTTGTGTGTCTATATACACGCACTTCTCCCTGGGAGTTATAAAACGATTATGTCGTTTTTGGAATATTTCGGGGGAAACCTTAACTTGGGTCACACGGTGTGACTCACACCGAGTTATTTTTCATGAGTTTTTTCATGAACATTTATTAAAACTGTTCGAGGTGAAGTTGGGTGGATACAATGGTCTTCCGAATCGATTTTTTTAATCTCAGTTTTTGGTTTTAATAATCTCGTTTTTTTTGTTGCTTATACGTGACAAACAGAAACAGAAAGCGAGGCTACTTTCGGAAACCGGATGCAAGAATCCGTTAAGTTCACTGCAGCCAATAACGCCTAGAACTCGTAT
The DNA here is from genome assembly GCA_004367875.1 of Oikopleura albicans. Classification (NCBI taxonomy): domain Eukaryota; kingdom Metazoa; phylum Chordata; class Appendicularia; order Copelata; family Oikopleuridae; genus Oikopleura; species Oikopleura albicans. The sequence continues at coordinate 154,511 of SCLG01000275.1, forward strand.
GAAACTGTTTTTTTTTTCTAGCATTGTTATAAACAAGTTAAAATTCATTATAAACCCGACTGTTACTGAAAACTCGCATACACCCGAGTTAAAAAGGAGTTTAGTTTATTTTTAGAATAAATCGCCGATATTACCGTCGCGACGCATCGTAGTTCCTTTCCTATGGAGATGACAGCGCCAAGAATGTATGATTTGTTATTATGACGTCTGACGTCGTCAAAGCTACTAAACCGCTTTAACAAACTTTGTTTTACGGAAATTTGGAATTGTTACGGTGACGTTTTTTTCGTCTTCTGTTTTATACGATATTAATTAAAATTGTTCCACAAATTTTTTACTCCGTATAATGATAATATTATAAAAACAGTGAAGTTGAATTGTGTCATCGGAACCTACCAGTTACCATATTTGGATATCATCTTATTCTTTTGATTGAATTGAGTGTTACTTTAAAAGCCCAATGGCCCATTGGCAATGGGGAAAAAGTGCAAATGATCGCAATACGACCTCTGGAAAACAATTAACACTTGCGCTCCCGTTTTTAATCTCCTGTTGGGCTCCCGACAGTGCCATATGACACTGCTCCTTGATACTAAAGGTCGTCTGACTCAAGCGGTGTGTAATTATTCCTATAAGTCTACAAAACTAAAATCACGGGATGGATTTGACACCGTCGGACGCGCAGGAGTTTAGAGTTAAGCGCTTTGGTTCTAGTTTATTTTATATATTTTTTTATTGAGATTCACAACAATTAGAAAACATGTCAAATATCAGATAAATTGTCCCGTGCCATACCTTTAGACATGGGCGTGTTTATGTCCAAATTAATGCGTTTATATAGTCCGTGTCCGCGGTTTTTTCCAGGCGCTCTCATGAGGAGCAGGTTTTTTAAATCGGTTAATAGTGATCTTCGTACTCTGTCAGTGGCGTCTTAAAATAAAATTTTAGCTCAAACATACTATGCTTTCTTATATATTCACATCAGAGATACCAAAGTTCTGTTCCAAATTTCAGAACAAAACGCTCGTTCTATTTTGTGATGGTTCTCCAATTTTCGTGTGATAGCAATAGAACGTTCAGTTCATGCGATAGGAATTTTCGCACGCAGAAAACGTTCTATTTTAGAGAACGTTCGTTCGTTCTTGACAACAAGAGCAATTCAAAATTTTATTTTATTTTTTCGTTCTGACGTTCTTGACCGTTCGAATGCGTTCTGGAGCGTTCTTGTCATGGAAAAATGCCCAGAACGCATTTTGAACGTTTTTTAAATAGGACCAAAAATGTTCTAAATGGCCGTTCTGCTCTGTCTCGTGATGGGAAATGCCCCAGAACGGTGTTCTTGCGTTCTTTTCTTCTATAGCCGTTCTGTTCTCAAGTTCTCAAGTTCTGCGAAAAAAACAGAACTTTGGCATCTCTGATCCATATAACTTATAAGGCCAGCATATCATCAAGCTGAAAGTGAAAAGTTTTGATGAATCGTTGATAATAAGTCGCTGAAACAAATTAATTATTTCCAGAATTGAATTAGCCAATGAGGCTCATTGAATGAGCCTAATCTTTTTGACTTGATATTTTTGACAAAAGTACCAACAGACCGATTCAGACGGTGTCGTTTATAGAACGTTCACATAAACGAGAAGAATTAACCTTTAAGGTTACTTAAGGACTAATAGTCGTCACGGTTGGGTAATTTGACAATTCTGTTTATGAAATAGTTCTTGAAACCCACAAAATACGGTAACTGTGACGGTGGCACGGTGCCCATAAATATATGCATAACTGGTCTTGATTTGCAAAACATAAAATTTTAACCAAAATTTTAACCAAAAAATCTGGTTGTCATCCCACTCCCAAAAAAAAAATATCTGGTTGACTTCCACACAGCATTTTTTCGGTTTCTTACGCACTTGGGCCGATTGTTTTGCTCGTTAATTTTTTTGGTCGTTTTTTATCATTTTTTAAGTATATCACTTTTTAACATTTTGAATCAATTCGCATTATACTCTTACCACAAGACTGTAAAACGCTCACAATAATAATCGCGACGTAGACTTTCATAGCGACGTTACGAACCCCTAAAATATACATACAGAAAGTTTCTTACTTTTATACACAAATTCAGAAATTAATATTTAAACAATTACCTTGATATGAAATGTGTGTATAGGACGTCGATTATAGGAGATGGCTACTTGAATAATCTGAATGAATTTTAATAATTCTGTTGGCTCGACAAAAATTAAATTATTCCGTCAAATCACAATGCATTGTCAAATAATTTACCACTGTTTAGCTGAGCGGTTCACCTGAATACTGAAGATAAAAGTTTAATATTGAAATATGATTGATCCACATTTTCGCCAATATTCATTAGTACCGGTCTGATAATAATTTATGTGTGTAAGTTGAGATAGTAGGTGTTTTTGGCAAAAAATTTTTCTCAATTTTTTTCGATTTGATTGTTATTAAGAAAAAAATGAAAACCGTACGTCGCAAATTTTTTTGAATGCGAATCATTTAATCAAAAAACGAAACCATTATTTTCAAAATTGTAGGACTAGATAAGTTTCTTCTTTAGGTTTCTTGAGTAGCCAATACCGTAACCAAATATAATTAAATGATTCTCTATTAAACACAATTGTATGTTTAATCCGATGGTATAGAATGTCTAGTATAGCATGTTTATGATATGTCTTTTTTGTATACAAACGGTATGTACAGTGGTAAACGGTATGTACCCCCTTAAATAAATAACGTTCACCTGGAAGATCGTGAATTACAATTTGTAATAAATAAGTTATTATTTGATAATATATTCGTTCTAAGAAATAAACCTATTTTGTTGAAGTAAATATTGACTAGCTCGGCTTTAAATTTTCTATCCACAAAGCAAAATAATTGCGCAACCTCTCACAAAATCTAAAATATCGGTGGATTTCAATAGATACTGGTTTTTCGCAGCTTACATTACTAAAAAAATCTGTTATGTCTACAGTCTGTATATATTGAAAACCATTTAAAGACATACCAGACTCTTTTCTGATATTGTATGCTGCAAAAAAACCGTTATTTATTGGAACCGACTAATATTTTGACGTGTTCAGAACACGGTGTTCTATCTGATAATCGTCACAATGGCATATTGAAAAATCTTGAGAAATGAAACCGCAAAAACAACTCCATTTTGACGAATATGAAAAACAATTATGTATATATTATAGTAATATATACTATGTTCAACATAAATGTGAGACGAATTTCGTCAATAATTCTGTTAGTCACTAAGAGTTAGTGCCAATAACTTAGCACAGCATCCGTACAAAAAATGTTGAAGTAAAATGTTTTATCACTATTTCGAAATGTACTAGCTTGATTTGTAGATTCTGAAATATAATTAAAAGCCTATTGAGACCAAAAAAAAAGAAGAAATTAGTGCATCCGAAACGCTTTACATTTTGGGTCTACTAGGTTCATTTATGAAAAAAATTAATAGAGCAAAATAATGTGATCAAACAAATCATTTGTCACAAATGAGTATTAGAAATGTTTTTTGCCTGTGTTTTTTATTTGAAATAACATATGGGTGCCAGTATAGCGAGAAGATTGCGGGTAAAATCACCGTAGAATTTGTGGTTAGACATTAAACGGAGTCATTTCGTAATGCTTATACATAGATAGCCAACTGTAGAATGAAGATAAACCAATATCACCAGTTTTTCGAAAATGCAACGACCGCTACCGATGACCGTCCAGTTTTCGTCGGTCGACAAACGCCGGTCGTCCACGGCCGCTACCGCTAAATTTCACGCATTGACGTCCGCGCCACGACCGCTACCGCCAAATTGGAGGACTTTTGGAACACTGAATATCACAAGCTCGTCCGAAAAACAAACAGTGTGGGGGGGGG
>SCLG01000275.1:158423-180915 GCA_004367875.1 Oikopleura albicans
GGGGGGGGGGGGCAATGGCTAAATTATCAGAAAATTAACGGCCTAGGTTTTTAACCAATAAGCGGGAAAAGTGTTCCTATACACCTTTAGGGTGTACTGGCATCAGATTCACAACAGTGTTGCCAGGCGCTAAAAGAGCCCAATTTTTTTTAGAATTTAAGTATTTTTGATCACTTGAGCTTAGTGATAAATGTCTGTAGAAGAACAAAGATGATATTCTTTGTAATCTATCACATGAATTACATGTCTACAAAAGCGCCTCGATACATATTTATTAAACTCCTTAAATGGGGACCAACAAGGTGAATCTCTAATTTTGCTAATCTGACAACGTTTTGAGCAACACTCCTTCGACTGGCGAGGATAAACCCTACTCGTTTGATTAAACTTGTATTGAAGTGGTTATGAAAACCTTTAAATAAAATATAGGGCAATTTGCCCGCGAAATATAAAAAAAAATGATTCAAGCAATTGTAATTTGATGGAGACTGGAGATCGAATTGGTTCCTGATTAACGCTCGCGCATCGCACTAGTTTATCTAACGGTTAGATTCTAACCCGCCCTCGCACTAATGATAGGGTATATTCATATATTCAGTCACCCAAATCTGCTATTCCGTATATTTTCAAAAATTAGATAAAAACTGTTTTGGTTAGATAATTTTGTTTCTAGTGTGCTAATATATACAGTAGAAGTTTATATAGCAGACAAACCATCTAAAGTTTGTTTCGGCACATGGTACGGTTTCGACAAAATATTACACTGATAATGGCAATTTACTATCAACTTTTAAATCTGGTTTGAGATAATGTATTACTTTAGTGGTATTGTTTTTACTGGACATTACCGCCTCTGAAAACATCGACTTTATTTAATAATATCCGTGACATTAAATTAAGGTCGAGTCATTTTTGATGTACTTACTGAGTAGTACTCAAGGTGTTCGTCCTATCAAAACTTGTCGGATACATTCATCATGAAAATGCATTCGACCCACAAAAACACGCGGAAAGTCAAATTTAATAATTTGTTAAAATTTGGCACATTTACTTTGTGAAATACAGAAATGATATGAAAGTAAAACAAAAATCTTAAGAGCCCTTATAGGTACAGACGGTACAAACATCAAACATCTTTCATTTTTTATTATTTTTAGCCACAAATTTTTTTTAGAATTACTTTTTGTTAAATACTCTTCAGAAGATACAATGCCAAGGTAAACAATGGTTGGTGTAATTAATTTTTTGTACTATCTCGAATAAAAAATCAGAGTGTTACAAAAATAACTCTCATGAGCATGTAACAGTAGTCCAATACCGGAGTATTTTCTATCACGTTTGGTGTCAGAAGTGGGACAATCTGTTGCATATTTAGTCACGTGAGCCCACGTGAGACCAAAATTCCAATTGAATGCAAAAGTTTGGGGTCATTTGAAATGTATCATTAGCGCAATCATTTAACTTGTATGATGAAAGTTATCTTGATATCATTATCTTGTACATATATGTCTCGTGTTTGAATCTTGGAAAGAAGTTATGAAATGTTTCATTAAATTAACCTGCCAGTCACTAGTAACTATTCATATAATTCAATAATGTATTCTGATAGCGGTTGTCTACGCTACCATTTAATGAACTCGAGTCTCGAACGTTACAGAATACATTTGTTTAGCACAATTTGAGTGTACTGAAGGTTGACCTGAAAAAAGTAGATTAAAAAAGAATTTTTTAAATTGTGCTTCGCAAATAAAAAAGACATCATAGTCATCAGAATAACAAAAATCTAATGGTATTTTTTCAACGAATAACTCATATACAATACTTTATCTACTGTATTTGTGCATAATTGACCAACGGTCGTCATACTTCACATAAATATCAGCGGGTAATTATTAGTTGAGGTTTTTCTGCAATATAAGCAGAAAATATTCAAAAGGTTTTTTGGTATATTATTGAACGCGCTCTGAGAGTTGAAAATCACGAATGGGCGACCCTTAGCAAGAGGTAGTCGGTGCATGTATCTAACGTAACTCTTTTTAAACGGTAAGTTAATTTTAAAATTTCAAAAATCAATAGCAACGCGTGGTTCGCCAATATACCGGTAATAGTTATTTATAGGGGACGCACAATTGAACCAACATTTCCCGAACCAAAATTTCCTAAAAAATGGCTGATTAACGGCTCTACACATTGGCGAAAAATCCACAATTTCGGAAAATGGCCGGTACTTTGTGGTACAATTTTCAAACAAAATAAAGTGAATTAAGGGGCAAATGACAGTAAATTTTGAAAAAAAAAAATCGACCACGTGGACGCCTTTTCCTGGGCTTATCTAAAACAGAATAACCCCATGCGTGGTTATGTGGTTACTTTCTCGCTCTTGCGATTATTGGCCTAGTGTTTTGATAAAACCAATTTGTCCAGGAAATGTGAAATTATCCGCCCCTGTGCAGTTATGGCGCCGCCAACTTTGCATGAGTATGAACTTAAACTAACCAAATACATATATTTAGGTCCAAAAGCTGAAAATGGCCGATCATTGCTTTCAGAAGAGTCTTATTAAGGGATCAATAAAAAAACACAACTGAGTAAAATATTGAAATGTTTTGAGAACGGTTTGTGAGAACAGGGATTTGAAATTTGAATCAACCTTAAAAAATTACCCACACGAAAACGATCTCTGTTTTTTTTATTTTTTCCCTAATTTGCTTTACAATCCCGTGGTATTTCAAAACAGTTGTAGGCGGTTTTTAGTGTTCAATTATTGAGCCCACATTGTATTCTCCAAATATTTTGGCTGTATGGTTTTATCTATACGGTTTATCAGATTTCTGGAAATGTACGGACTTACTTCCGATATAAGTCGGCTATTGTGCAAAGAACATCGGGCGAACGTGAGTGTTTTCGGTAATACAGTCCCTTATCCGAATAATTGTAGGGTAGGCTTAACCTATTTAAGTAACTGGACTTTTTGGGAGAAAATACAACCTTGAATTTAACACATTCAGGTGATAAATACACCATCTACCTAAGTAACTTAACAATCTTCAAGTAAGTTAACAAAATATTTTGTCGATCTTGGAAAAAACAAACTAAGATAACAATTTCTTCACGGTTTCTGCACTTTAGCCTACGCCCTACTCGAGTAAGTTATCAATTTTCATGTGAGTTAACAACCTTTCTTCAATTAAATTTTGTTTACTTACTTTTAAGTAAGTAGGTACATGGTAAAAGGTAGGCGGTACATACCGTATGTATGTAAGCTGAAATTCATTTTTAGAGAGTAAAGGTTTTTTCCCGCTGATTATGGTTTGTCCAGACTCTTTACACTCCAGGAAGAAAGGAGAGTTTATAAAATTGGTATAGTTGTGAGTTATGGGCCATATAATATGGCCCATATTATATTACTTATAGCCAACGCCAATATTGATTCAGAAATAAATAAACTCGAACAAAGTAAACCTGAAATATCCATTTATTAATCAAACAATGATACAACAATTATATGGCCTCGGAGTGGACGAAGCTTCAAAAAAAGCTTGGACAAGGATTTCATAAAAAATATCGTGAGTCGACTAGGATATACTGTAACAGTCCAACATATACATTGTTTTTAATGTGATACAATACGTACCGGTATGTAATACTTACAGGTACGTAATACATATTTTTTTTTCTAGATTTAACCGTTATCTTGAAAACTTTTCTTGCGGTCCGAGATTTGACATCTGTCGGACTCCTCGGAATCGTACGGTATCAGAAAACGGAAAAAAAACGCAGTGCTTTGCCGGGGAGTCACTTTTTAACACGCTTTTTTAACAGTGAAACTTTTAACACGGAAAAAGTTCTTATGTGATTTTTGAACCCGGAAAATGTTTTATACGATTTTTTTTAACGCGAATGAATTTTAACAGTTTATGTTAGTGAAATCTCGCACAGATTTATAAAACTTCCATGCCCGAGGAGTATTATCGCCAGATTGATAAGGATGAAGAAATTTGGCGAGATGTAAATAAGGTGAACTTGAAAGATTTTATCAGGTATACGTCGCCCAGTTTCTACCTCTTTTCCTGCGAATTGGAACAAATGGATTGCTCTGAGTTGTGGACTCTTCACCGTGGACAATTTGGATATTGCCTTGAACTAAATATTACTGAAGTTGGAATTTGTATGACTAAAACATGATCCCTAAAAATAACTTTTCAGAAATTAAAAAAAGAGTCCTATTTCCAAGGCAGGGCTACAAACTGGCGGTCTATTACCTCAGGCGTTTTTATTTTTAACTTTAACCGCCAGTTCGATGCCCCTGTTCCGATTGTTTTTTTCCTGAATTCCATGGACAGCGTTAGCTCAGAAACACGTAATGTCAACAATGAGGCAACTTCTCAGTAGAAAAGGTATCAATATTCCATATTGGTATAAATATTTCCTTAAAATTTGGTGAACAGTATCGTTAATTAGCGAGTCTACTTTAAAAAAAAATAATTATTATACACCACCGACCTTCCAATTATGCAATTTGAATTTCCAAAAAACGTGCACAATTGTCATTGTCACTACTATTTTTCTAGCGCGTTTTCGACTCATAGATATACCGAAAGTTGATTCCTTTACCGTTTCGAACAAATCATGTTTCAGGTAAACCCAATGAATCAGAAACAATGACGAAAGATCCGGAGGAGTTTAAAGAACATAAAATGTATTATCATAAACAAGAAGCGGTTAAATTTCTCAAATTTTCTATGGGCATAAACGAAAGCGATGTTACGTACGGCTGGAATGGATTCCATAATACATTTACCGTTTTTTACAGACATCCAGGTTTGAATATAAATATACAAACTTGTCATTTTTTGTGATTAATAATTCAGATCGCGATGAAATGTACTCCAAGGCCCATTCATACTCCTTGGTTCCAAATCAGATACGGTTATCCTGAGTTATTTCCCAATATAATTCATCCCAAACAATTTTAATACCTAATATAGTACCACAAGTACTTTTTCTAGTATGATTTTAAATTTTTTTAAGCATGTAACTTTTTGAGATAACTATTTGAGATTCCGACCGTCCAAATACAAGAGGTCACTTCGCGATATTTGGGGTATCCCTACACATCCTGTAATAGTAACACTACATACACGAGGAGATTTTGTCATTTCCATGCAATGATGACGGAAGTAAGGGTGACTATAGTAAAAACTAGATGCGCCGTTATTTTTCACGTTTTTTGCCGCTCGTGCCGTCAATATGTCTGAGTTGTTTTTCAGTTAACCCGCCAACGCCCTGCACTATAATGGTGTAACAGCAAAACTTAAACATTGTGCGACGTTACGTTTCCACCAAATTTTTCAAAAAAAGAAGCGGAAACATAACGGGACCTCCGTGGACATAACAGCGCAATGCGTAGGCGATTTAAAATTGTGTAAATATTATTTCATCCTTTGATAGTTATTGAGACTTGTCTGTGTATTCCTGACTTTAGTCCGAGTATCCGTGAATTGCTAAATAAGCCTGATGCAAAATCATGCAATTGGTACGAGCATGCTACTTGTGCATCCAACATCATTCTTACTTTTGATTCGGTTTTAATGTGTTAATCACCTTAATTTTATACATGAAAATAGTTATCAGGGGTTAAAGTACAGGTCCGACCTCCAAGTTGTGCAATTTGCGTTTCCAAAAACCTGCACAACTAAGCATTCGTGAAATACCTTCATATATGGTGACATGAAAACTAGTTTTTGACATAGTTTCAAATGCATACCAAAAATTCATTGGGTAGGTTATAAATCGTGTTGGCTTAGCTTGACTCACCGTGAACGGAGTGGGGTACTTTAGCAACCCTTTGTGGTCGCGAAACAAGTTGTATTTTGGAAAATTTCGCGACCACATGGTTTCACGTCCAAATGCTCGCGAAAATACCCTTCACCAATGAAACAACACAAAAACCGCGATGAAAGACGGTTCACACAAAAAGTGTGAACCAGAATGCGAACGAAATAGCGTTCACCAAGAAAGCATAGATGTAAGGACAATTTCTGCTTTAAAAAGGATAATCAAACACTTTAAAAACATAAATTATTGAATATATTTCAGTATACCGTTATGGGTTCTGGGTACGAAGAATATTTACTAGATTCGCAACAGACTGATAAAAACAAAATTCGGGACTATAGTAAGTAACCTAAAGTAAGCAATCCTGGAGATTTATTTTAACTCTCGGGGGAAGGACTTTTTGATAACCCTTAAGGGGAAATTGTGTGCACGTATGCACACACTTAAAAATTCACAATAATTCGCAATAATTCTGGTAAAACTCGTAAAGCCAAGTTGTAGAGCTGGTCAAACTACGTCGATCTGACTATTAAGAAATTGATTTGGGCCACCAGGGCCCCCTAGAGAGCTGTTTGAAATATCAAACATACGCAAAAAAATAGCGCCAATGGAATTTTCTCGAAAAGTTAAGGGGGTTCAGCAATACCAGTTCTGCCCTACGGCGTCTGCTTATGCCTTTAATTCACAAAAAACCAAGTCGTGTGCATATATGCACACACTTCCCCTTGCGAGTAAAGCAATTGTCATCCCAAAATAGGGCAAATAATCCAAAAAAAGGGTCGGTATTTCGAAAATTGAGTATATTTATTTAATAAATACCTAACATAAATTTTCAAGGGATTTTATCAACCGAAATTAAAGTTGCTGAAGTTCCTCACGTTACATTGGAAGAACAAGCGGAGGTTTGTTAGAAAGTTGCGACAACCTAGAAAAATAGTATGAATTTTTCCAACAGTGTTTATCAAGACCCTGCTATGAGCGGGTGTACAGTACACCGTGTACTATCATACGATCTCTGTGAAATATGTTTTTTGTTAAGGAAACGTTCCAGTCATTACTCGCGGACATTGGTGGTTCCCTTGGACTTTGGCTTGGACTTAATTGTTTCGATTTATTATTACTTGGTCTACAGCTGGTTAGAGTTATGTACAATTTTATGTCTGATGTTGTAACAAGAAGTGTTGATTTGGCTGACATACGAAGGAAATTGCTTTTTAATAATTATTTAGTAATAACCGCTACCCATATCATTTTTCCACTTAAAGTAGACGTTCATCGCCGATACGTCATTTTTCTGACGTTATCTAACCCCAATTTTTTACTATTGTTAGGTCGGAACACATAAACTCGATCATAAACCGGATCATAAGCCGGACTCAGTGATCTGTATTGAAACTACTTTTACCGAAATCTACCTAATTTCCTCAAAAAAAAATTGAAGTGTCCTTCAAATAAATTTTAGTGTCCTCTTATACGAAATCAATCTAAGCAATATCGAAAATAGAAACTCAAAAAGTAGAATGCAAGATATTTCTATTAGATTTGGGGATCCCAATTTGACAAGTGGAATTACTCGAAGATTTGGCTCGAATCGGCGATATTCAATCAGACGTTTTTCGGCGCCGACTATCACTTACCAAACTTTATTTGAAGAACGAATTGTAAGTACAGAAAATTCACCGCAAAATAGTTACAACGACACTTAGTACAGTAACGGCACTTAAGAGGCAGTCATTTAAAGGGGTGTGAATTGTATATAAATTACAGAATGTGTGTCAAAAATGTATGATAATATTTTTCAATTTAGATGAGAAATCAAGATCATTTTGGAGAAAACGATGCTTTTGCAAAAGACGTTGCTTACTGAATTATTTTTTTGACATACCTGTACTTCCTGACAATAAATGTATGATAGTGTGCTAGCTGTAAATTCCCATAAAAGTTAGTATTATACTAACTTTTATGGTAACAATGGCCTTAGTTGCCTTGAATGCATCAATTTAACATAGAATACCTAGATCTAGAGTATACCTAGAGTTTTTGACGCAACGGAGCCTCCGTTACGGAGTAACACTTTCGTTACCCAACATGTTGAAAAATTTTTGTTAACCTGCTTTTCCGTTTGGCTAATTAACGGTGGAATTACGTTAACGGTCTCACGTCGGCCAAACATCGACGGTCGTTAAGTCCACTAGCCAAACTCATTTTTTTCAGTTTTTTAGTCCCACGATTGAAAGGTTGTTATTGAAGAAAAATGTTTGTTTTAGAAATTATCTAATTTGTTTTCTAATTATCTACTAAATAGGCTCGAATACAGACAATCTGAGCTCCAACATGCGGTAACTCCACACTATTAGTCCGTTATCTCACCTACTGTATAAAACAACAAACCTGTGACTGTAATTTGTCGAACAATTGTCGTTTATTTCAATGGACAGGATTGATTAATCAGTAATCATGGATATTTACAGATTATTGAAGTCAAACACGAGAGCAACACAGCATCCTTCGAATACTGAATAAAGTCATCGTTAACCCTAGACCGCGCACTAGGTACTATTCAGGGACCGCGCAGTGGGACCCAATTGGGTCCCATACACAAAAATGCTTGTAATATTATTAGAATATTATTTTGTTAAAAAATGCGGTTGCATATTTGTGAGTACCTAGTCGGTACTACCGACTGTTAAAAGCACTCAGAAACCTGCTATTTGAAGGTTCGATTAACCGCTAGATGGTGCGCATCCTAGTATAAAAGATAAAATTATCCGTTTCAGAGGTCGGCACATTCGATTTTTTTTCTACCAGAAAACCACGGGTACAACACGGGTTTTCAAGTAGGGTCGGGTCTGTGAGCTAAATTCGAGGTCAAATTCCGGGTCGGGACTCAGCCCAGCCATAAACTCGGGTAAAAAACCTAGGGTCTAGGCACGCGCACAAAGGGTCCACTCAACCCGGACTCGTGTGTTGACCGGAAACAAATACCCGGGCAAAAACTATACTGTATTTCTCATTTCTATATATTATTTTGTTCGAACAAATTATGAGCAATTTAGTAGCCTTTAAAATGCTATTGTATAAAATTGGACCGAAATTGGACAAAATTCGATTTCACATCTATCCAGTTTTACGCTCATTGCTTGCTTTGATCTGATCACGGCTTTGACCGTGTTATGGGATTATCGCAATAATTGAATTGAAAGATTCTGAAACGGAAAGCCTTTTTGGAAATTAATGCCTTGACCATTATTAATAGTTCATGGCCCATAATTAATGAGCCATAAATCATAAGTATTAACGTAATTCTATTAAATTCTATTACTTTTTTGTGTTTTTGATAATTAATAATTAATCGTTGTGAATTATTATTGAGAAGTCCCAGTACAGAAATGGACCATTTCAAATGGTTCTATAAGACAAGTCATGTGGTACGCTCGGGTTGACATACACTATTTACGACGAAAATTTTACGTACATACAAGGGTACTAATTTGAAATAAAAATTCTAGATCTAAAGAACCTGAATGCTAGCGAAAAATTGTCAATTTTGTTAATTCGTGTTGTTATGATAATCGCGGTTAAAATAACGCGTTTTAACTTCAATCTGCGTCAACGTATGTTGAAAAAAATGAATGACTTCGTCAGGATATCCAATAAAATAGCCCGATTTGGTCCGAAATTTGATCCGCAAACTGTAAAAGCGCAGTCATTCATTTTTTTTTCAACCTACGTTGACGCAAATTGAAGTTAAAAACGCGTTAGGTTGGTAGTATAATTAAATACAAACCTTTTTATAATATTTAATTTCTTTGTTTTCTTGGTTTCTGTCTTGAAATTGATCATAGTAATTGAATTCTAGAAAACCAAAAATGGTTATTGGCTCATGAAATCATTTTATTTTTTCGCGGATGTAACCTGAGCCAGGATTCGGCACAATTGGCCGGAGCCGAGCTAAACAAGAGCCAATTATGCCGAGCCCTGGCTTGGTCACCCTTTACGGACAAGACTTTATAAGGTTGCTATAAAATGTCTGTTTAATAAATGTCTGTTTTGATAAATCACCACGTGACATAACTTGGACAATCATAGCACATATGTTTTATGTATCAGAGAAAGTTGATTATATAGCTTTGGTACGATTGAACATTAATGAATACTATGAATTCAAAAAGACGATATTTTCTCTCCTGAGCCAAAATATTACTGATTTATACCGTGATTATATAATCCTCAAATTTGGAGCTGCTTATCAATTAACAAAAATTTGAATCAACTGTGAAAATAACGTCAGCTTTCCTTGGTTTTGTTTAATTTTCGGATTTACTGTGTCTTATCTAATAAAATAACAAAGTTATTTACAATTTTATCTTGTCGGAAACGTAACTACAACGGCTTTAATTCACAAAGCATTCAATAGGATTTGTTTACACATTTATTACTACACCCCCTGCGCTGTTATTTTGTCACCCGTTATCTTGCAGAGTTTCCCGTTGGCTCCGTTATTTTGCAGATTTTTTTGGGCCAATTTTCCAGGAATCCCTATCTTTATGTGTTCAGCCTTGCGCTGTTATCTCGCTCCGTTATCTTGCGGATTTTTTTCAGGCGATAGTTGCAAGATAACAGCGCAGGGGGTGTATAGTATATCATTGAATATAATTGTACCGGGTATCCAACCTCAACTACTACGTTTTTGTCGCTATTTAGGCTTACAAAAACGTATCAATTGAGGTTGGACACCCCGTATATACGATATATCTTTAGAATTTTAAAATTTTCAACATAAGAAACTTACGTGCTCCGTGTAAATCTATGCCAGAGTTGGAAATGGCGTCAGTTCCTTAAAATCACGCGTGTTTTTTCTAAAACGAGTTTGCCTATTTGACGGCTTCCGGCACCGCATACCGACCTGCACTAAACCTATCATATTCGACCTTTAACTGGCATACTCAAACTAACCGTACCCTACCCACAATTATTTTCCCTATCTCAACTCGTAATATACCCCACCCAAGTGATACTTCCAAAAGTGATAAGTTCCCTTCGTTACGTAGGCTACGTGGTAAAGAGTAAAAAAACAATTTTCTGGGAAAAATTTCAGATCTTTTTCTGATTCAAATACTGGTGCGGCCCGCACCGTGCGGGTCGTCAGTTTGTCACCCAGCTCGACGCGGGTCTTACCATAGATAAGACCGAGTACTGTTTCAAACCTACAAACGAAATTTTTTCGATGACACTTTTTTGCTCACTCCAGTACCGCCGAGCAGAGACAGTTAAATTATAAGTCGCATGGTGGCATTTTTCAATTTCGAACTCTGCCCGGAGGAGAGGTATTTGAAGATAACCAGGGTCTCATCTCATTCGATTTCGATTCGTTGTTCAGTTTTCGACGATATTCATTATAGTTGTAGATTGATCCGCGACGAGAGCTGTTAGAAGACGGCCGGCGAGAAGCGTTTAGTGAGAGGAATGAGGGATCTAGTTCCATCATATCATCAGATCTAAACAAATCGGTTTGTGTTGGGATCTTTTTATTAACGACTCATTAGGCACATTGTGCGCACAACACTTTAAATACTACACTTTTAGTCTCATGAAAATCGGCTGAGCGTTTCCAGAATACAGAAATTTTCTTTTTTTTCTTGCAATGGGGTGCTCTTATTGGCCAATATCACTTTAAAATATGCCGACACGGTATACTAGAAACGCGCAGCCGATTTTCATGAGACTAAACCAGTAGCATTATTATTACTACACCCAATAAACACTATTATTATAATGAACCGACACAAACATTTGTAACGCCAATAGGCCCCCAACCCAACGCTAACGCAAGTTTTAATTTTGCCCTTAACCCAACTCTACAAATGCCCCGATTTGCTATTATGTGGGTTAAAGGCTTCAACTTAAAGCCCCCTGGTTTTACAAAAAAAGGAGAAAAAACATTATCCGGAACATGTTTTTAATAAAATGCGTTCGGAAAAGGGATAACATTTATAGAGCTAAGCTGTTATTTGCGAAACGAAATCGTTTGGCAGAAGTAAATATAATTTCAATTTTACCCTTTCGGCATAAGTGAGATTGATTTTGATAGAGTTCGCTCCACCAAATTTAGTGACGCTTTCTTCTGTAACATATCCAAATCGGTTTTGCGAAAGATCGGAGAAATCAGACTGACTTTTGACCCGCCGCCAGGATCACTTGTCATTGTTTGATCGCTAAATTTTACAAATAACTATTCTAACAAACTTGTATTGTACATTTTTTTTGTTAGGGTTTTTAGACTTTTCGGAGCCTTGTAGCCTACAAGTTGTAGGGCCTGGTGGGGCGGTATGAACTAGACAAACCCAACCTCTTGCAGCAAATAGCTTATTAATAATATGCAACTAAACAAACCGTCTTATATTTTCTCTTTCCTTTCCGGTGTAGTAATTTTATATATGAAAAAAATATTAAACCGGGGCTAAATTTTAGAAGATACTCTGGATTTTTTCTGAACGTTAACACAATCGTATTTATGAATATCAAATCAAACCTGAGATTGAGTGTACCATGACTTATTTTTGGTGGTATAAGAACATTAGGTGCACAATGGTTATGGTTTTTTTATGAGAAAATATTCGAAGAAACAATACTTGATACTGATATTTAGTCTCATCTCGGACCTTGTGGCCTTCCTTCCCTTATATCATAGCTCGAGGTAGCTCTTTTCCGATTTCTCAATACAGGGGGTTGCAAATTATAAACCACTCAAATGTGGTTTGAATAGGCCAAATAAAGGTCCTCACGCCAAGTTAGAGTCGCTGTTTTGGAGAATTTTAATTTCAAATTGTTTTTAAACTCAAATCTAATCTAAAACACATTAAAATCAAACATTTAAGTCAAAATTATTTTCAAGCATATTCTTATACAGTTAAAGGAATAAAATTTGGTTATTCTGAGTTAGCCAAATTAGAGTCGGGTGCCAAATAAGGGTATGATTAAAAAAAGAAAGGATCCAAAGTTGGCGAAGCCCTGTATGTACTTATTTTTCTTTTAAATTTCTTAAAAAAACCGCGACCTTTGTCTCATTGGCGGAACGTGCTTGTGTGGTCTTTGTCCAGGAATTATAAAATCATATTGTTTGTTGGTCATCGGCGAGTATTTTTTGTTAATGGACATTTTAGTCTAATCCAATAGCTCCTAATTCTAGGCTATTCATGGCTTAGTCCTAACCCAACAATTAGATAGACAAATATGCTTTTAAACTCTTTTAAATCGACCCAAGCAGGGCTTTCGACAAAACCATTGTCTTCAAATGGAAAACTAAAAAAATATTTAGTCTACATGGAAGTAGTTCAAAATCGTTATATAATTTATACTACATGAAGTATGCCTCAAACTTTTAAGTGCCTGAAACGGAGACATTTTTTCGGATTCAATAGGTAAACAGGTCTGGAAAGAACATTCAGAGGTGTCTTAGTTCAATACACCGGGTGCGCCGTTATCTGGCCAGCCGTTATCTGGCCGGAATTCCTGCTCGTTCCTTTATCTGGCCAGAATTTCAAGGAAAAATTTTCCAGCTCTTCCGCCTACGCACTGCGCCGTTATCTGGCCGGAAATTTTCAAGAAAGAAAACATATTTTTACTCTTTTTTGTGTGTTTTTAAATAATTTTTACTTACTTTACTTTTTAAATAATTTTTACTTATTAAATTTCTATTTTATTATAATAATTTATCAAAAAATTTTACCTTGGAAAATTGTGGAAAACTTGATTTTTGCACCGATACAAAAAATATTGGCTTCCAATTTGGTTTCCACATTCATACCAATTGAATATTTTTAATTAAGGTATTTTAAGTTCAATTAACGCAAGTTTAACAATGAGTAATATATGATCGTATCTTGAAATTTTCGGCCCGTACGTTGACCATTGCACAATAAAAAATGGGTATTGCGCAATACCCCGCTCGTTCTGTTATCTGGCCGGTTCTCATTAGATAATAACAATAGCTATTGCGCAATTGCCCGCTCATCCCGTTATCTGGCCGGTCTCTCATTGGATACTAACAATAAGTTATTGCGAAATTCCCAGCTCGTGCTCTTATCTGGCCGTTTTTGACCGAGAAATTTCCAAACAGTCCGCCTACGCCCTGCGCCGTTATCTGGCCATTATTACGTAACAAAATGTTTTGCGACGAAAATGTCGGCCAGATAACGGCGCACCCGGTGTATATTACAAAGCGTTAAACGGTTTAACTCCAACGCGACTGCGTTTCGTAAAGTAAATATGAATCCCAGTAAAAATTACGACTTGGCAATTACAGATATGGTCTATGACGTCATATTTATTTCACAATCGTCATATACAGGTCAAACCAGTGTTGAAAATAACCACCACTTGGATGGTAATATGGTCGATGGCCGTCGGATGGTCGACCATCGATATTGGCTCAGCGACCATCTCCAAAATTCCGAGTTATTTCCAACACCGGGTCAAATTGCATCAAATATATGAGTTTAAGATAAATCTATTTTTTCGTGTGTCATTGTCAGTTAACTGGAATTAAGACACCAAAGCGTTGTCCATTTATGAAATACTTTAAGTACACCACTTGCGCAGTTATGTTACCGGCAGTTATGTTACCGATTTGTAATATTTCGTCATATTTTCGTAATGTTACGTCATTTTTTTGCGAAATTTGGTCATATACATTTTAGCAAACCCGCCTACACACTGCGCAGTTATGTTACCGTTTTTTCTGCCTGCGCAGTTATGTTACCGTTTTTTTCCTGCCTGCGCNTTGCGAATTTCATGAATTTTGCGCACGCCTACGCAATGAATTGCGCAATTATTGCGCAATTTTTTTCATAATTTTACTTTCCGCCTACGCCCTGCGCAGTTATGTTACCGTTTTTTGAAAATACTTCGGTAACATAACTGCGCAAGCGGTATATTAATAGTTTGAAAACGTGTTTTATAATAAATTAATTTAAAGTTCAAACAGGTTTGAGTTTCAAATTATAATTTTTGAATTTTCAATAATAGCACCGAGAATATGCCAAATTTGGTCTCTCGAGGTGGAGAAGTTAATGCTTACAAATTCCTTAAATTTGTTGTAAAAATAATGCTTTCAAGACAAATTGCTAAAGGTTATAAGACTTAATAAAGAATCGAAATAGGTCAATCACTTTAAATAAGGGGTAATAAATGTGCAAAATCTCGGATTATGATCGGCTAGAGCACTTCGACGTAATTAAGATAAAAGATCAGTTCATAACAAGCTCCTATTATCCAGAAATGAACGAGAAATATGCACGGGATTTAAATCGTCTAAACTCTCATGGGACAACGTGACTTAAAACGTCAATGTAGGGGTGATCGTGCTTCGGTAGTACTTGTTCTTGTCACATTCTTTACGCTATCTGTCGTTTTGTAAGCGAAAAAAAAGACAAATTACGCTCAAAATTTGTCAGGAGCAAAGTTGTGACTGAAAAGATCTTACATGAAAAATTTGTAGTTTTAGGAAGATAATTTCCCGATAACATAACTTTCATTGAGAATATGGTCGATAGAATCAGTTTCGATAAAGTCCTATGACAGGTCTGTTTTTGACAAACCGTGAAATAGTCCTCTTCAAATATTCGAATTATTGATCGACACGAACAAATTCAAGTACACTTGAACACTACCTTGAGAATTATTAAATGTCATATTGGTTGCTTTGATAAAACTCGGCAAATCGAAAAAAAAAATTCATACAAAACTGGGTGAGAGTAGGTCAGAACTCCCGAACAAATCTTTTGCGTTAGCTAGAATCTTGGAACAACCCTGGTGGTCCAAATTGACTTCTGAATAATCAACGTAGTTTGATTAGATCTAGAACTAAGCTGACCCATTTTCCCCAAGGATGGACTGATATGGGTAGGTCGATTGGTTTACTAATAAAAACTGATAACCAAAAAAATACAATTTAGTAATACTTTTGGTTGTTTTCTCCGTGGGTCAAAGTTTTACTGCAATTTTGAAATACAAACAAGTTCAATTTTATGAAACTTCTAGAAAAAATGACGTTCAAAAATGCTTCGCCGTTTGGTACCAATGGAGACCCATACCAGTCGTGTGATACCCATATTATTAATAATTGGAGCTTTCTGAGAAATTTCGAGAAATTTTGCTGACTCTAATGTTTTCCCACAGGGGGGAAATACGACTGACCCCTCCTTAACCGATCGTACTTAATTATCCCGTTATTCCAATTATTTGTGGACGCTTAATTAATTATTTTACTACTGAGTTTACTTTCTTTCTGTTGAACAATAACATGTAATAGCCTACTACAAAAATCTCTTCTGAAAAATGTATTTATTTGAAAGAATCATTGAGAAAGATCATTCTTGGCGTCCCTTCTTTTCTCTTATCCCCATCTCAATGCAGTAGCGCCGAAACGATAAATTGAAACAAAAATATGATTATTTGACAGAAAAAATAGCTAAAAACTAACAACGAAGAAGGAAAAACAAAACTGGAAAAAAGAAAGAAATAGGGTAGATTACCTTTAGGTATTTAAAATCTACGTGGGATTAATGTCGGATTCGACGAAGCGACATGGGTCATCCAACACAATGTTTACCACGTTTTTTTGCTTTATTTATGTGACCAAAACTATATTGGATGAACTTGGGGGTGTCTTTGGCCGTTTACCGAATTAGGTCCGAATTTGGTGCGCTTTATTGGGTAGATTTATAAACACCGTCATATTAAACCATCCAATACTAGCCAAATATTGAATTAAAATTATAATAATTGCGGTATGAACTTAATTTGTTCGTCTGGGTTTGTTTCATACCTTGCGCCCAAAACGCAAAATGTAAAAGTGGGTGTGCATCACAAAAGTACGCCCACAATGTTTTTGATGCCGTGGAAAGTGCAGGCAGAAATCGGAAATTGTCACGATATCTGCGCATGGGATGTTAACTTTTATTACAGCAAAAACAAATTTAGTTACCTTGATTTGTTTTTATTATACTTTCATTTTTATATTTAGCGACGTTAAATTTGTTAGCTAATGATAACGTTTATTCGGTTAACGAGTTCTATAAATGCCAAATTGCCAAACGTTGCATCCACTTTAAAAATGCTCGAACAATTCCCTATAATAAGATACAACCAAAGTTGTCTCTTTTAGACTAAGTTTGGAAAGATTCCATTTCGAAACAATCATGGATGTCATTTCGAATAATTTATGCCCCATAATTTATAATCATTTTATGACCCATAATTTATGGCTAATAAGACAAAAATACCCAAACACTGTGATATTGTTTGGTAATTATCGCTGGAAACTTCTGTTATTCGGTTGATGAGAAATTTTTTCACATATGTCACATTAGGTCACATAGGTCACATTGGGTCACATTAGGTCACGTTAGGTCACATATGTCACATATGATATATGACAAATCTAATGGACCAAACTTTACCATTAAACCGTTTTATATATAGATTTCAGAAGGAAAATATTAAGAATCATTAAAAATATTACTGTTTATATAATAAAGTAAGATAACACAATTATTTAGAATCAACAAAGACTACATGTATTCATTTGACTCAATTTAAACCTTGATTTAGAGTGGACTCTGTGCTTATTTATTTAAAAGCCCTTTTAGCGGATCAGTCAGGAAAAACGCTTTTTAATAACAACTTAGTATAGCCATATATGTGCACACTAGCCTGTTTTAAAGACATTTTTGGCTCACAAGGCGTAACCTACAAGGCCATAGTATATTTTTATATATATTCGTGGTTAAATTGTCCCGTTAAATCTCGGGTTAAGATAAAATTGAGCGTGTAATGTACACTCTAATTCAGAAGGTGATACAATTTTTTGTAATTTATTTTGTACCAAAAAATCTCCTATTTATAATATTAGTAAATCCTAAAACACAATTTAAATTAAATGATTACGCAAGATTTGTTAGAAGTGACAAATCGTAAAAACTGTCAAAAAAATTTCTAGAAAGGAAAATAACCCAGTTTTGTCGCAAAAAAATAGTGAAAGGGCGCGCGAAAGCCATTCGGGCGAAAAAATTGAAAATAACCCAGTTGTGCCGCGAACAATTAAATTATGTACGACATGCGTCGTAGATAAAACATTATTACACAGGGTGCGCCGTTATGTTTCACAAAAACATTCGAAAAATAGTGAAACATAATGGCGTAGGGCTTAACATATAAAGATATGTATTAGGGGAAAATATTTTCTCAAAAAAGTGAAACATAACAGCACGCTCGGGAAAAAGTGAAACATAACGGCGCACCCTGTGTATCGTGAAAATAGAGCCCGATTTGACTGCTTTTGCATGCACATTGTTGAGACAGTGAATTGATTCATTCAACTACCAAAGAGTAACTGGGGGACACACATCAGAAAAATAATTAGCACGGAATACGAAATACTTCACCTTAAGCTACCTCAAACCCGTTCTCCCAAAACTATTTTGCGGCGCTTGCTCAGCCCTCAATTTGAGTTCTTGACCACACACCTAACCCCCTCATACTCAAGCGAGTAGCATCCTAGCTCGAATAAACTGTACTATAAAATACTGCAAGCCTTAAGCATTCAGTTGTAGTTACTTTAATCTCATTTGGCTGAATAAGAAAGCATCGTTCTTTTGCGTAGGTTGAAATTTTCACGCAGCCTTCCAGTGGACTTAAGGCAACTATAGTGGCTGAAATCAATAATTGATTTATTTTAGCGACTAAATTTTTGAAGCTCTAAAACTTGACTATGGCATTTCTTTTAATTCGTCATTAATCATTACTACTAAATCTTAAGAGTGGGCACCACCTATACTTGATATGGTAAAAACACCGTTGTGGCGGAGGCCGCGCGAAAATAAAGTGTGTTCAAAAGGTTTTTTCTATGTTACGTAATTCATTTTCAAACATTAAAAGGAACTCTTCTATTTTACCCTGAGAAATAAAAATTAAACACTGAATTTTACAGCATTCTTACCCGCTATTTCTCCGACTCATTGCGTTAGTGCGTCTTCTTCTAAATATCTAGGTCAAAAAGCTATTTAATTACCTAAAAAAGTTAATTAATAGCGAAATGACAAGTTCTCAATTATATTGTTTTGTGAACTCATTTTTGGCAAATTATTTTTGTTTTTTATTTGTTTGCTTTTGAGAAAAATAAGCCATACATGTAACCACCAAATTTTTTTCCAAGAAAGTAATTTGGCCATTCGACGTAAAATTTAAAAGTGGATTGTAGTGGGTTTATCCAGTTTTGGCTCAAGTTCACCTTGTCACGTGATAAATTTGATGCTAAGTGACACGGTGGACTAGAACCAAAACTGGATTAGCCCACCACAATCCACTTTTAAATTTCACGTCGAATGACCAAATTACTTTTTCGAAAACATTTGGTGGTTATGGCTTATTGTTTGCTCTCTTAGGCAAAAAGAGCATAAATAAAAACGAAATTTTTTTTTAATATTCGTGACTGTGGAATTGTTTAGTAACTGACAGTTGTTATTTCGTCATTTTTCAGTGTTTTCTGTCTCTAAATGCGGCAATGTATTTATACGTCGTAATTTTGACACATTATTTATGTAAAAACCTGCGCATTAATAGTAATGCTACAAATCTTCACGCAGAATTTGACATTTGTGTTAATTTAAAAACATTTCGCATATTAATTTTGTGCGAAAGCCCATGTTGATCCGATTAGTATTCGAAATGGGTTAAACTTGAAACGTCGTGAACCAGAAATCATTCGTTAAAATCTTTATTTTGGATAAAATAATGGAACGCTGGAACAAACTTCTGGAAAAACGGAAAAAAATTTGTGCACTGAATACAGTCGAGAAATTTTAACTTATACAAGGGTAGTCCAATTCTTCGATACCGTATTCCATGCCGTTCATTGAGAATCTGGATGACTCGTAAAAAGTTTTCAATCATGCTATTTTAAATTCATTGTTAGTTAGTGGCATGAAATTCAGTCACAAACGGTCTCTAACTGCTTATTCTGGGACACTTTCCAAAAAAGTCCCTTTTTTATTTCAAAAACAAAAAAAAATTAAGTCAAAAGCGGGACACACAGCCCATTTTCCAGACGGGTTTTTGGGATTAAATGAGACGAAAATTTCAGTCCGGGACAAAAAGGAACTTCAAATCATAATCGTAAAGCGTTCCGGAGTTAAACTACTCCCTGTATACCTATTTTGAAATTATACCTAAAGTATACGGGGTTCAAAAGAAAGTGTTCTTATTGACGGACCCCTTGAAAGTTTTGATACACTTTTAATTCACATCTTTTATTTGTATTTTTATGTGAGAATATGAGTTTAACTATCAAATTTAATAATCTATATATATTATTTTGCTTATATAATTCGATTTAAGATTTTCAAGGTCATTGAAATTACGTATTAAATTGTTACGTTTTTTCATCTCGTGATTTTTATGGCGTCAGACGTCAGACAAGATGCTGCTTTTCACGCGTTTTTTGTTTAAATAATGGCCAAATATAAGGATTTTCCTCAAACATTCAAATACGAAACTGAGTAACCGAAAAGTACCATTATGAAACTTGGATTTTATTTTGCTGTCGCTGCATTTGCCGAAAAAGTCTGTTTCACAGATTTAGGAATGTGTTTTGAAAATTCACCAAAAAGTTTCTGTTTTGCTTTTTTTCGGACCAGAGGTCGGCACTCGGTTGGGGTACGGGTCTGGTTTTTTTTGGGTAATCATTTTTTTTCGTCAAAACTAGTTTTTCATGGAACTTTTCAAAATAACTTTTTCTACTGTTTCCAAATAACAAAAAATAAATGTTTTCATAATTTTTCAAAATAAATTCAAGATTGCTTCACGGATGAATTCCCTTGGTCCATTACCGGAATTCGCCCATCCCGTTTGCCACAATCCCCGGAGATTATAAAAACTGAGTTTCGTCTTTTTACACGCTACCCAAGTCAATACGAACTGTTGGACTATCGAGCTGGTGACGCTCAGAACAGTTCGTTTAACCCTCAAGCTCAGACAATTATTCTGGTGCATGGGTGGCAAAGCACCTCAGAGGACTGGGTGCAGTCGGGAGTCGAAGCGCTTTTTAAACGTGGAGAACCTGATTTAAATGTTATAGCAGTTGATTGGAGAAATGGAGCACAGATTTAGGATCATCAATTTTTGTGGCCTTGTTTCGTGATTTCTACTTTCGCGAGTTTTACTTCTTTCGCGAGTTTAACTTGTTTCAGCAGTTTTACTTTTTTCGCGAGCGAAAACTGCCGAAAAACAAATTATTGATTCTTAAAATTAGATATTGGATTATGCACAAGCCGCTTCAAATACTCAAGTTGTGGGCCGTCAAATCGCGTTCTTAATCAAACAAATTGTGAGGCGTGAGCTCCTTAAAGACGGCAAAAACGTCTACATTGCTGGCCATAGCCTCGGCGGCCAAATTGCTGGATACGCTGGAAAGTTCTATCAAGATTTAACTGGTGACAAAATTGGGCGAATTACCGGCTTGGATCCGGCTGGCCCTATGTTTGAACTGCCCGAGTCGATAAGTTTTGAACATAGAAAGCTTGTGCACTTGTGGAAGGATGATGCAGAATTTGTTGATGTAATTCACACAACAGCCGGGAGCCTTTTGGGCGATACGTCTTTGGGAATGTCATCAAATATAGGGTTAGGTCCCACAACTGATTGAATACAAATAAGTTATTTGAAATAACATTTCAATTCATTATTTGAAAAAGTGAATAATGAGCGTGTTTAACAGTTGATAACTAGTTTGTAAAGTTAAATTATGTACCATTTTGGATATTTTCAGAATTGATAAAATCATAAAAAAAGGGATCTGTATTAGATCAATCTGGTTTCAAGGGTAGTTTTTGAACGAACGCTCGTTGATAGATTTCCTAGGTACTAATAATACATCATATCACAAATTCAGGTAATGAACTGTAGCTGAACAAAACTAAGTTAAGAAGGGGCAAGTCATATTCAATTTAAAACAAAACGCCTAACATTACTTGGCGACCTTTCTGTGAAAGTATTTTTAACAGTAATGGGACCCGTCATCCAGGACATGCAGATTACTACCCCAATGGCGGTAAAAAAAATCAGCCCGGATGTCATCAAGTGGCCTGTCACCACGGTCGGGCGCATCAATACTGGGTTGCGTCAATCACGCGAAATTGCTTTGAAGCCTTTGCATGTGATTCTTACGAATCATTTAACTCAGACTGTGAAAAGACTGTTTTTAGTACAAACCGTATGGGATTTTACGCCACCAAACCGATCACGCATAAATCATACTACTTAGATACGAAAAGAAGACACCCTTACTGTAAAAACTGATTTTACGTGAACAAAATAATAAAATGACATTTCAAAGTATTCGTATTTGATAACATATCAGAGAATTTATGACATTCTTTGAGGTATCAAACGATCCCCATAACCCCTACATCGTATGATTTCAAACGTTACAGAATCGAAAAATTCTAGAATTCACTACAAACATTTCTGGGAATCAATTTTTCAGATTTTTTAACAACTTTTCGATCTCTACAATTTAGCCAAAACAGATTTTTATTATATGGGCCAAAGGTCCCTAGGCTTTTTTCTTGCTTTACATATGTACGGTGGTTATGTA
>SCLG01000275.1:181440-193800 GCA_004367875.1 Oikopleura albicans
GGGGGGGTAGTGGTTAAGAAAACCATTTTGGGCCACTTCAGTATATGCTGAAGTAAAAAATTTGTATTGACGTTTAGTGTTATAGTCAAATTGAAGTTTGACTTTCTCCACAATATCTAACCATGTAGGCCAATAAGGGCTTTGACTGTTTGTACATACGATAAGAGACTGATCAGGGTATAATAAAGTGTCCCAAATTAATTGGAGCTCTTTTGTGAAAAATATCCAATCGTTTTTTAACTTAGTGTTAAGCACACGGGTTAAGGTGATTGGATTTTGAGATGCTAAATGTAAATCGCCCTTTTTTAGACGAGATGGGCCATGGTGATGTACACCTTTTATGGCAATTTGTAACATGAGTTTAAGTTTTAAAGTAGGTTCCAGTTTTTTGATTTTATTTGTCAACTTGTCAACGTAAAAATCATTGAGGTGTTCTGGGACTGTGACATAAATAACATGCCATTCGTCAATGAAGGGTTCCGGGCTGTACATATCAAAATTAATGGCAAATTGTGATAATTTTGTAGCTTTATAGTCGCCATAAATTTGCGTGGACATTCTAAAAGTTTTTAATATAATACTAACTGGTGTTCATAATAGTGTATATGGGTTAATCCATAATGCGGGTACGTCCAATTAGATTGCCATAGAACAACTGAAGATTCTGCTGTAAAACGTTTACCATCTTGGCATATAGAAGGTGTGAGTCATCTCCGCAAGGGTGCATGACTACTGCCTCATATGCTTGAATGACTCCGTTTTTTGTTANTACTCTCAATACGGACGATTTATTACAAGCAGCGCGGTGAGTTGTTTGCGTGGCTAAACGATGCTAGCCAATAGGAGGCGCCTATAAAAAAGCATGAGCCAATAGGCGCGCTTGTAATTCAGTTACAGACGCCAGCGCCGCTTATTACAATACGGATTTGGTAAAGGTTTCCAACACTGCATATAATCTGGTGCATACCTCAAGAGTTAATGTTTCAACCCCTGGTGACCATTTGTGGGCAGAAAATTTTTCAAGTTAAAAAATGTCTCCGATTGAAAAAAGTGAGTATACTAGGTTGTACAGTTTGATCCGTTGAACAATAAGTCTCATTATACGAAACCTGTATTTTAACCCCTAGGCGCAATTGTCTTTTTTTACAAAAAAAAAAAATCAACTTTTTTTCGAAAAAAGTCGATTGTTTCCGGTTTATAAAATATGCCCTCTCAATTTTTTCGGTTATGGTAAGAAGTACGTATCCCTCTTTTATTTATCCAGTCACAAAACAAATCATGCAGCATGAATCATGCTGGATGTGGAAAATTGAAAATTTTGACTTTCAAATTTTTTCCCACGCTCAAAAATTTGAAATTTACCGTATGACTCATACAATTTCAAATCCACTATACACTTAGGTAAGTTAAAATTTGTACACGCTGGTTTACAACCTATTTCACCCTAACTTTGAGGCCTTGTCGGAACTTTCCACATAATTCTATGTCCAGGACATCACATATCATGACGCCATTTTACCAAGTAATGCCGTATTAAAATACAAATTGGAAAACCATCTCCAGTTCCAACCTCATTATTCATTCCTCTGAAATAGCGGTTCTACAGGATAAAAAATTGCCTCTTAGTTGAGAGTCTCAACTACGTCTCAATTGCATTCAAAAATGTGTGTTTTTCTTGGTTCATTGTTAGCTTGGGTGTCAATTCAACATCAACCAATGGGGAAAGAGTGTAAAAAATAAGAAAGAGATCGTGACTCATTAACTGACTTTAGTTACGGCAAAGCGTAGATTACGCTTACGGATTATCCGGTTATTCCTAACCCAAATAATGGTCACCGATTGAATTTATATACATAAAAAAATTCAAAAATTAGAAAAAAATATGTAGATTTATGTCTTGACTCTCCTTCGCCGAACTGACTATAAATAATCAGTTGCCTTTTGGGCTTGAATTTAACCACATTGGGTTAATAATATTTTGAAAAGCATAGTAAAAAAAATAAAGGCACATTCAAGCTACGTCTTTTGGTCATGAAACATTATTTTATAAATTTACAAAACTGGGAGAAATCGTTTACAATACTAGTAGAAGTCCAAATTAAAAAATTTTGGTAAAAATTGACTTGTTTTGCCTGCCAGAAAAAAATTTAGCAAGATCAACAAAAAATCTGTCGTTGAGTATCATATACACATTTTAACAATTGTTAATCTCAATTTTCATTCAATAGAGAAACTTGAAAATTGCTGGGCATTTTCGACTCGTTGGCCCATCGGTCGTCCTAGGGGTTGATAAAAAAACTTGTTTGTTAAATTTCCTTTCCATAATGCAGGTAAAGAAATAAACTTGGCGACTAAACGTGGTTAAATCAGATATAAAAAGGTTAAAAGGTATCTTTTTATATCTAACCTTTAAAAGATATAAAAAGGTGAAACTTGGCAACCTACAATAGTAAAAACAATTAATGCACCTTTTTATTAATGTTACTGCGCTGCCTATTCTCCTCTCTTCATATTCATATTATAACAAACCGGTTAATATATGTGCACCTACATGTAACTGAAGTTAACCGTGAATGGTTGCAACAAAACATTTTTTGACAAACGTTTTTTGCAAATAAACTTACTGATGCGATACGTTATAAATTATAACTTATAATACGAAGTAGTTGAATTCATGTGAACGGTTTTTCCCCTAGCTCGATTTGATTAGTTAACATCAGGTATGGCCCATACCGTATGGGCCACTATTTAAATTTCAAAATTTCAAGAAATGTAAAATGTCAATTCTCTATCACTCTCAATGATCATGGTCTAGCTACTTATACTGTCCAACTTATACGAAAAACCTAATGTCGAAGTTTCGTTCGTGTGCTCATCGGAGCGCAGAATCGATACAGTATAATATACTGAGTATATTATATATTATATTTTTAAATTACATTATGTACTGGCGTTGACTAAAAATTACCGAGCAAATTTGACTCGAAGCTTGTCAATAGTACTCTCTCGTAAATTTCACACAAAGTGCGCAGTTAACCGCCACTTTTACAGTTAACTGTGGAACTGTCGCGACATGTCGGAACTTAACTATCGTCGTACAATTAAAGCCCGGTTTACAATCATTTTGGTCGATTTGAGGCGTTTGGTGTAAATTTGCACCAATGTCCCCCTGGGAGTTTAAACGAATTTTTTCTCAAAGTTTGTACCCGAAAACGGCGCAGGGCGTGTATACTATTCTAGTAATTTATGTAAGTTTTTGCACGAAGCTCTTCTCGCCATGTTACTTTTTTGTTAGGTTACTTCAAAAACAAAAATATATAAGGACGGTACATACAAAAACGTTATACTGGACTTTGTTTATAATCGAATCCAACTCTTTATTCAAAAATAAAAATATATATTTACAGGGTGTCTCCAGTTTTTTCTCAAAGTCATGAATTCTCCTTGCCAATGAGTCATTGGTCAAAGATGTTATACGAAGATGTATCTTAGATGTTATTTCCATTAACCGCCACTTTGACACCATAGGCTATGCGGTTAATGAACATAGGGGCTATGGACCATAGCCTATGGTCCATAGCCCCTATTTTCATTAATCGCAGATTTTTTGAGGTAAATCGCTTACGGACTGCCCAGTTAACCGCCAGCTGAGAAAGCCGTGAAAGGTGGCGGTTTGTAATTAGATTAACATTTTAATGCACTTTTTGTAGTCACATAAATCATTATTTTTGGCAAAAAAGGACAAAAATAGCAAATTTGCATAAAAATTTAATTTTAGCAAAAAAAACGCCATCCGTTTTTATGAATAATTATTTAATTGAGACGTCCGGGACGAAGAAGCTTTAATTAATTTTGAGCTAAAAGGACGTTGTGAGGGGCATATGTAATGAAACTCATGTAATCTCGTTTCTTTTAAGTTAAAAGTTTTAACCGACAGAAAAGTTTGAGATTTATTGTACTTTCCGACAAAATGGGTTAATTTCCGATTACATCTTTAGCCTCAAAATACGGTATTTCCTAGTCTTAAGTTTATCTTATGCACTTCAAACATGAACTTCCTTGAACGATGAAAAAATTTCAATGGCACCATAATGATGGCATAATTTGTGAGAAAGAATGTTTTATGTCAAGTCTGGACGACCCCATATAACCGGGGTATTGAATACATTCATTTCATAAAGCTTTACAAACATTATATTTGAAATATGAAATTGACACGAAATTTTGTTTTTGTCCTTTCAACAGTACACGGTTTTTCTGAAGTTGGCAGGGATTATACGCCTATTCACCAACATGAAATTGACATCAAGGAGCAGCAATGCGTTCCAGAGGGGTTATCCCCATTATCTTGCGTTCAGCGGTAAATTATTTCTAATTAGAAATACCCCTGCTAAACGTTTAACTATCAGGGAACAATGATGCGCGAGTATACGAATTTAATAGATAAAAATTCGCCAAACTTGATAAAAACCCCGGCTAATTTTAAAATTGCCAATGTATGATTCGATTTAAGGATTAAACTAAATTCAATTGAAACAATATTAAAACCAATAATTTTGTCAACAATAATTTATGACAGTGAAAATCAGCATAACGTTATCAATTATGGAATCTTTCTCATCATTTTNGTTTTATGTCAAGTCTGGACGACCCCATATAACCGGGGTATTGAATACATTCATTTCATAAAGCTTTACAAACATTATATTTGAAATATGAAATTGACACGAAATTTTTTTTTTGTCCTTTCAACAGTACATGGTTTTTCTGAAGTTGGCAGGGATTATACGCCTATTCACCAACATGAAATTGACATCAAGGAGCAGCAATGCGTTCCAGAGGGGTTATCCCCATTATCTTGCGTTCAGCGGTAAATTTTAGATAATTACAAATACCCCTGCATCAGGGGCCCTGCTAAACGTTTAACTATCAGGGAACAATGATGCGCGAGTATACGCATTTAACAGATAAAAATTCGCCAAAGTTGATAAAACCCCGGCTACTTTTAAAATCGCCAATGTATGATTCGATTTAAGGATTAAACTAAATTTAATTGAAAAAATCTTAAAACCAACAATTTGTCAACAATAATTTATGACAGTGAAAATCAGCATGATCATAATCAGCATTATGATGGAATCTTTCTAAGACACATCATTTTTTCCTATAAATTATAGGCTATAATGTATTAGACTCGCTTTAAATAAGAGTTCTTCGTGAAACAGTATATAAAATGCGTTGTAGAATTAAAGCTACGATGGATGCCAAATTTGACGAAAAACACAATTGTCATATTTGGGAAGGTTCTAACTATGCAGTCCGGAACAATCAATGTACACATACAAAATATAGTTCGGCCTGCATGAAACATAACGGGTCATTCATTGACAAGAAAGTGTTCATCGAATTGGCCGAGCTCTACACTGAAAGGTTTGTTTTCGATTCTACTGAGTCGGATAAACAAATGTAAACTTTTGGGAAAAAAAGTCCAATTTGCATAGTTTTAGGTGTGAAATTTTGAGGGATTAGCTGAAGTGAAATAAACCTATCATCTTTCATAATTAAATAAATATATTACGACCGTTCATCCCATTAGGGTCCTTTTTCCAGAACCGAAAGCGGCCGTAATGAAAGTAAAGACTGTAATTGAAACTACATTAAATTAAGATGCCGAAAAGAGAACGCAAGTCTGAAAGATCGCCTAATCTGCATAGTAGACAATATCGAAGAGACGGAGAAGACTTATAAGTTTCTTGGTTGTAATGGAACAGTTCATCTCCTTGCTACATATGGCATTCCCTATGGACACGATTGGGAAAACGGAACATTCTACCGAATTTCTTACGATTCTGATTATTTAATTTCTGGAATGTGCTATTAATGATTACATTAAGGACCGGTCAGTCATGTTGTGTACAAACTGAACCCGAAAACCAGTAAAGTCCATTTTTGTCACACATTTGATGTTTTTATCCCAGTTTTAGGTGTTGGCTATTGTTATCAAGTAAGGTCAGGTTTATTTGACCATAAAATTCTCGAAATTTTGACGTTTGAGAATTCCGATCAAAATTTGAATTTATAAAATTGCTCATACTCATTTTTGAAAATAAATACTGTTAACAAGATATGGTAAAACGTAATTTGTTTGCAAAGTTCAATCAGAATCATAACGTATAACACACTTTTTTCGATAAAGTGTGAACTTTTATGTTGAATGTTTTTGAATTGTTGTCAATCACGTAAATCTTCTTATTAATAAAATGTTCCATAAAGTTACAACAAGACTACTCTAACTAACATACGGTCGTTTTGAAATCGTTTGTAAACATTTGTCTCACTTTTTTCCGTTTTGATAACAAAATTGAACCCATATACATGTTATGTACATGTTACTTGATTTGCCCCCAGAAATAGTACATAAGTTCATCGGCCTGTTAAATTCTCAGACTTTGAATGACACATAGTCGTTGTTTGCAATCGTTTCTCACCAGAAACTTTATTACTGGTATACCGGGTCAAATTTACGACGAATTTTAATCTACTTTTTTTGTAAATAAATATGCTAGTACAAAACAGGAACTGGAGCGCCGATTTCCTGTGAATTAGACAAACACCAGAGTGTGGTCGAATGTTTCCAGTCCCATATTACATTTATCTAGTACTGAACCTTAATGAGAACTCTTGAGCAGACTCTGGCGAATGCCTAACCTACATCATATCGGCGTCCGTTTCTGTAGTCCGACCGGTAATAACCGGATTCCTACACAGTGCTCCTGGAGAACCATAACAGATTCCGGCTTCCAGAGGACCCGGATTCTTTTTTTAATGGTCAAAATTGGTCCTCTGGAAGCCGGAATCTGTTATGGTTCTCCAGGAGCACTGTGTCCTAGCATCGAATATCAAAGCCGCTACGAATATCCGTTGCATATTGAATGGCGTTCGGCCATCAGAAAATGATCGAATCAAAAACAAAAAGATTAAACCGTATTAATTTTATTGATGCCGAAATTTAAAAAGCATATTTTTTTAAATTGTGGTGTTATAACATGTTAATCCAGACATGTGATCTCAAATAACGGTCCACTACAGCAGTACCGCACTCTCGACAGGTTACAGCAAGGATTTTTTTTAATGCACTAACGTTTTTAACGGAATAAATTCATGCGAGTCATGTTCTAGACGACTGGCAAATCGTTTAGAACATGACTTCCATAAACACAAACTATAATGCTGTTGTCATCACATTTTGTGACTCAAACGAAAATGGCATAGGGTAATTTCAGGATAATAAATGGCGACTAAGACGTAGGATTTACTTATACGTAACGAAAGTAATAAATTTACAGTGTGTAAACCCGAACTGCTACACCTTTTGNCTGAGTGACCTTATGAGGTACAAAAACCACACGTTGACAAAAGAAAAGGACTAACGTCTTAATCGCCATTGACATATCCGAAACTTCCGGCCAGGGACAGTAATGTGCATTTCAATGTTTCAAAAGATTTCTGCCCTTTAAAAGAGCAAATTTCTTTGAATGCACTTTTATACATTCTCTTTCAACAAAAGTGGAGAGAAAAAAAAATAGACCTTTTCACTCCCCAATAATGTTAATCAAAAAGTGTAGAAAATACAGGAGGGAACCTCACAGGATGAAAATGGATCGTGAACAAATAATCTTAACATGCGAATGAATCTCAAACTCAAAACAGTTTTACAGTTAGAATAGTCCATAGTCCGGCTATGCTAGCTCGTAAAAGTGGTTATATCCTAAGGTCATTGTAACCAAAACCTTACCAACCTAGAACGTTTATATGAAAACTAGATATCACGAAAAAATAATCCGTCTCTTGGAGCACATCCGAACTTTGAACGATTCAATTTAAAATACAGTCAATAGCAGACAAAAAATTCGGTATTATTTTTCTTAATCATATTAGCCTTTTTACAGTTGGGGAAGGCATATCGTTACAATTTCATCCATATCGTAGCCGTTTTTGGCAAAATCAACAAAAAAGCGCCTAAAAATGCCGTTATCTGTTAAAATTTCCCGCATCGTAACAGTGTGAAAGTGTTACGATATGGATTCCCCAACTGTAATCATAAGACTAAGTATTACAATATATAATAATATATAATCCCGAAATAAAACACAGTAAACATTTGACAAACATGTAACAGTCTACGAACGCTGATATAAAACAAGTTTTTAAATGGAAGGTGTATAAAATTGTGAAAAATATTTAAAAAAAATTCAAAATTTGGAAATTGTTTTAATAGCTGCGTTATTTTTCAAATACTTTGTAAAATAGAGCCGAAACATCAACAATTTTAGGCCTTCCGAAAGCAAGGAAAAATTATACAACATAACTATCGATTCAGCCAGTTGTAATCTACGTATTTTACACCGGGCGGAAAAATTGTAATTATGTGTATGTTTTTTCTTTGTGTTAAAAAATGTACAGTGACTTTTTATGCAAAACAAAAGATATAACGATAAGAAATCGAGCACAACAACTACAATAGGCAAAAGCCAACTCAAAAAAGCTAGGCAGTTTTTACATATGTAAATTTTACATATATGGGCGAAAACTGACTAGGTTTTCTAGTTGACTGTTGCCTATTCTAGATGAGGAAAAATTGAGGATTTGTGGGTTCATCTTTTTGCTCTTATGAGAAACGAATTCTCAAAAAATGACGAATTTTGAACGTGGCACATGTGAAGTTGTGAATTTAGAAGACCGTTGAATAGAAAATTGAATGAATAAAATGGCAATTATTTAACCCTTGAGGTAACGTTAATTCCAACGCCTCCGGTTAAAACGCCAAATATCGCACAAGAATTTGTAAAGGTTTAGTCAGACGAAAAATAGAATTATCTTTTTTCGCCTCAATAGTTTTGAATTCTCGGCCAAATTATCCGTTTTACAACAAAAAAATAAAATCAGAATAGAAATACCTAGGAAAAGGTATGAGCAGAATCCCTGAAACATAATTAACAGACAACCCTCAAAAACAATACGGATATGAAAAGTGGACGTACTGAAGCCTATATATTGACCTTTAAATATTATTTATTTTTTGTATATGTTCGTTTAGTTTACTTATAAAGTCCAACGAAATTGATGTTAACATAAACTTCTACAAAATGTGAAAAATGCTATTGTAGTTTTGTATATAATATAATATCCTAAGGTACAAGATGATAGGTCTTCAGTTGCGGCCCCTCAGAAAAAATGACGCCGTTCAGCTTAACTACTAAAGTTAAATGCTAGGAAAAAAGGTCACCGAAAGAACATACAAACTAAAAAAAGTCAATAAAGGATATTTAAGAGCGTAGCGTCAAGTAGTTGGCGTTAGGCTCTTATCTTTGTTTATATTTTTTTATAAAAAATGTTTTTAATATATTTAGAAATAAAATGGGGGTAAGACGCGTATATACCAATGATAAAATATCAGCACTGTTGAAAGCATCTGTGTGTCCACAACGCGTGAATTCTTGACTTCTATCAAGCGTCATGAGTATTGAAAACCAGAGCATTTTGGAGACCATTACGGAACAAGCCAATCCATTTTCATTCGAGGTTATTGATGACTAAAATGTTTTGTTAATTTACACTTTCAAAACAAACTTGTTATACAGTCCCTACTCCCAATACGGACGCTATTTTCGAGAATAAAAACGTCCATATTGGGAGTAGGGACTGCACTACATGGACCTTAACAACATTTTCAAAACCTACAGGGGTGGTGGTTTTGAAAATGCATTTAAGGTCCCTGTAGTACACGTTTTTGATTGTCGAAAAAACGTCCGTATTGAGAGTAAGGACTGTAATCATGTTAGTTATTATCGAAGTAGTCATCAGTGACGGATAAGTTCATAGTCCGTAATTTTAGATTCATGTCTGCCGTTTTAAGTTGAAATTGTCAACCTTGATTTCGTGTTCCTTAATATAAGAAGCCCCTGTAGGAAAGCCTTTTCATTCCAAAAAAAAACGTGAAAGAGATGAACATAGCGAAGAACATAGCGAATCTACGACCCTACAACCGCCCTGAATGTGTTTTATAACTAACCTGTGGTAAATTTTGAAATTTTCCACGTTAAAACAAAGTATGAGACGAGATATAAATGAGGTAATATGGAATCATCATTCTACTTGAATGATCGTTGGCGGGGCTGCGTAATTGGGGCAATGTGTTGTCGACTGGCTTTTTGACGCCGTGAACGCTTGTTGTGATTGTAGTGCGATTCGGATTTTATATACGGGCTGTAGTTCGTTTTCGAGGACGATTGCAATTCTGAAGAATAGATTAGACCATGAAATACTTTTAACAACTCTGCAGAATACAGGACCTAGAGTGTTTTTACATCCCGGATCATAAACCGCTTTTTTCGTTTATTTTTTGTAATTTAAGACCGTGACAGTATATACAGGGTGCGCCGTTCTGTTTCACAAAAAAAATTCCGAAAAAAGTGAAACATAATGGGCCGTGCGGGAAAAAATGAAACATAACGGCGCAGTGCGTAGGCGAATCGGTCTGCATTTCATTGAGGTGAAACATAACGGCTCCTACGGGGATTTTTCTAGATTGTTTCAAATTTCTGTACATTTTTGGAGTATGCGCTACAATCGAGCGCTAAAAATAGATTTAAATCAGAGAAAAAAT
This sequence comes from Oikopleura albicans, assembly GCA_004367875.1. NCBI lineage: Eukaryota > Metazoa > Chordata > Appendicularia > Copelata > Oikopleuridae > Oikopleura > Oikopleura albicans. Next base: position 192,107 of record SCLG01000275.1, read on the forward strand.
TGGCCAAAAAGAAAAAAAAAACAAACATTTTCTTATCATTTAACGGTAGCGAAAAAAACTTATTATTGCATTATGTGACGAAATTCCAGCGTTGTTTTAAGACAACTTTTTTGTGAAAAATTTGGCTACTTACTTTTTATTTGAAATTATTTAGTGTTAATTTACTTAGGTATGTGGTGTAGAAATGTTAAATAATAGTTAAATAAAAATTCTCAATTTTATTTGTATATTTTTGTTGTACCTCAGGTGAAACATAACGGCGCAGGGCGTAGACGGATAAGCAGGAAAAAATTTACGAAAAAAGTGAAATATAACGGCACGAGCCGGGACAAGTGAAACATAACGGGGTGAAACATAACGGCGGAGCCTGTGTATAATACACCGCTTAAGGGTTTATGAGGCCCCGCTTATCAGGCCACTTTGCCCGCTCGTGCGCTTATCAGGACACTTTTTTCCGAAAAGTTTTTCGTTAATCCCGCCTACGCACTGAGGGTTTATCAGGCCCTGGGCCAGGGCGTGTGATTAAATAATTGGAAATCGAAGTTAACCGAATCCCAAAAAAGTGTTAACATAGCGGAATTTTGTTAACATAACGGGTTATGTGGTGTACAGGGCGTTAATAAACTAACTAGAAACGATGAAAAGTGGCCCGTTAATAGCACGAGTGATCAAATTCGCAGACGGTACTGAGTGCTAAAGCTAATCTGTTAATATAAAAATAATAACAGTGCGTGAGCGGATAAGCAAGCTTTTTTGCAAAAAAAAAGTAGCCTCGATAAACGCACTGGTGTTAAACACATGGCTGCGCGGTATTTCGAAGATAACGTTTTTTGGAAATAATTATATTAGACACTGTCTAATAGACAGCTTGACCCAACTGGGTAGGACGCTTTTAGGTATTATTTCCGAAAAGCGTTATCTTGCTGTTTTCGAAAAATGTTTCTTGTATTTTTTCAGATAAAACCGCTTCTCAACACTTTTATGAAAAACATTTTCTTGCAATTTATCGAAAAAATGTTTTCTTACATTTCCTCCGAAAGACCACGGCACCAAAATATACCGGATAAACGCCTAAGGGATGTAGTGAATTTATAAATGACACAATCAAATCATTATGTAATCGAATCACGATGATATTAGCACTTTATTAACATGATATTAATCTGAATATTTCGAACGAGACAATTTGATGTAAACAAAAAACACATCTCTGACTCAGGATTTTTACATGGTGCAGACAAAACGCGACAATTACGTAAATTAAAAATCTGAAATGAGCTCTGAATTGCTCGTCAAAAATTCATGAAAGGAATCCATCTGGCTGCTACAATTGATACAGAACGGTAATTGTTCTTAATAAAATAGCTCAGCTCTTTCAGACAGGCAATTTTAGTATCGTTTATTTGGCGCTGAGCCAATCCTTTGTTTCATTATTGCCCCCTATAAAACTGTGCTTAGGAAAATGAAGCTTTTGATCCAAAAAGAAAAAAAAAACGAAACAAAAGCCTTACCGGTGAGTTTTCGTCGCGAGCTCGTCACACGCATTCGTTTCTTATCGTGTTTTTTGGGCAAGTCCTCCCGGACTGGTATGGAAATGTCTTCCGTAGACTCTTGGACATTCTAAAGAAAAATATAAGTTGAAATTACAAAAAAAAATTAAATTACTCGACTATTTTAAAACTTTTAAGTGATAA
>SCLG01000275.1:216089-234740 GCA_004367875.1 Oikopleura albicans
CGTTTCCAGAACCGTCTTACTATGTTGTGTTCGTCATTTTGGTGATGAGTCAATTCAATTTGCTATTTGGTTACCATGGGCTATATACTGTGTGCGTTGCCGGCCGGACTTTTCAGTTACAGGTCTCGCGGCGGCGGCAAGCACTGACTTCGCGTCATGACTGTGATTCATTATTAACGGCCCTCACCAGTATAAATCATTGTCATGACCTAAAGCATTATGATTATGAAATAAAAGACTCGCTAAATTTCCATGACGCCACACATTTGAATACTTTAAAAAATACTATAAACTATTAAGAATATTAATATTTCAAAGATGGACAACTGGACAACACATAATGTGAATCCAAATGATGCGAATTCAAATGAAAGTGAGACGGACATCAATAACGAATTGGCCACAATTGAGATTGTGATCGAAACACATTGAGTGTTTCATTTAGGATAGTGACAATATAAGTACGTCAGATCAATATTTTCGTTGCTAAAATGTTTGTAATGGAACGCATATGGTACAACAAGTCCAGCAGAAAAGTGTGGATATCTTTACAATATCTGTAAACAATATCTACTCCACAATGCAGGAAAATTAGACGCTTAAACTCGCCAAAAACGTTAATTATTTTTGTTGGAACTTTCTGCAAATATTTGTGCTTATGTTATATTGCTAGTTATAGCTATGCTGACACGATTTATATTACTTGTATACTTGTATGGTAATACCATATAAGCTTCTTCATAAGGTTTGTATACTTGTATATTATTTGTATATGGTCTCCATTTTGAAATGATTTGCAGCAGTATTTTATTATTTTTGTCAATGTTACTTGAATGAAAAATTGAATATATGCCATTAACGATCAGTCAAATTGCACAGACAAAGATACTGTGCCTTCAAGGTTATATTAATAATAAAACTAACACCACCTCACGGGTTATCTTATCACTTGTTGAGCCAACATATCTAGGTTTCCAATTATTTGAACAAACGGCCTAACTACTTATCTTACGAAATTTTAGTCATTTTTTGTCCGGTCCCTTGTTTACTCTTCTCTGATCGTTCGTAAATTCTCACTTTAAGCAAATTGATAGTCCCGAATCGAATGGAAATACTCTTGGAAACTCTCCGGCCATCATGCAACAATTTTTGGTCGATTTAACCACAAAAACACACAATATCATAAACGGTTAACCGGCGGACCTAAGGAGTTTTTTTGCAGGCTAGCGAACCGTTTACTAGTTTACAATTTTGGAAGAACATGTCAGAGAACAAACTTGTGTAAAAGCTATTAATTGCAAATAATCTCTTTTTGGGGGTTTCCGGGGTTCAGTAAATGACCAATTTTTGTTGATAACGTGAATAAAATTGTATTTTTGGTTTGCTCTCGGACATTGTAATCGATTATTCTATGTTAGTTTTTACTGTTACTTCATATAATGAACAACACAAAAGTAGTGTTATTTACACGAGGCCGCAAAAACGTCCGGTGGTCGTGTTTGGGGGTTGAAAAGTTAATATGGAACACCCAAACGGACCCTACTGTATTTATATTTTTCCACATAGAATGACATCTTTATATATAGAAGCTTTTTGTAGATTCTTCAAACCCTAGTTTCAATTTTTTGAGACATTTTATGACATGTGCACTCAGTCGTATCGTTAATTGAGTTTAATCGAAAACCTCATCTTTGTTTCGCATACTGTAAGTGTTAATTAAAGTGTAAATCAAAGTTACGGTACACTAATTTCACGTCACTAAAATGGTTATTTCCATTTCTGAGGTAAATCAAATTTATAGATCAGTTTTTAAGCAAGACTAAAATTGTTGAATTTTGAAAACATTTTAGAAAACGAGAGTATGAAATTCAAAGCATATAAACGACCTTTTGTTTACAATTTAAACGGAAAATCCCGAGATGGGCGCAAAGTATGTTCCCCATAATTTGCCCAACTTTCAGATTTTATCCAAGATAAAAAACAAATAGTTTTTTGGCCAGATGTAAATTGTTGCTCGTACATAAAATGGGATAAATCTCTTACGAGGATAACCTTCAGGGATATAATATGCAATTTGCATGTACTTAAAATATTTTCATAAAAAAGGCTTTTAAAAAATTTTGACTCTTTTTAAGAAATGTCGAATTCTGGAAGTTTTACAAAAAAAAGTTCAGACTTTTGTCTCTATATTGTTTACCGTTAAATTTAACTAGACCGGCGTTTCAAAGTTTTTCGATTCAGCTAAGTTTTCCATGATTTTTGGTCTAGTGCGTTTGATAAAAAATGCACCTTTTTTCACAAGGATTTAATACACTTACACTCCTCGTCCCCGAAACGTCCAAAACTTAAAAAAAACCTGGACTTTTCGGGTACATCAGGCCTTTTTAACGTTAAAAACCTTCATTATTACATATTTTTGTTATTTTAGTGTTTTAAATGGTTTTCGATATCAGTAGAGTCCTCGTCCCAAGTAAAACAACCATTACACATATAATTTTTTGACAAAAAATGGATGTTTCGTCCAAAAAATGTCAAAAAATGTCCAAAAATGTCCAAAAATGCACGTTTCGGGGACGGACGTTTCGGATACATTGACTAAATTAAAAAAAATACCTGGACGTTTCGGGTACAATTGGACGCTTCGGGGACGAGGACTGTACATATTACATGTAATACATGTTATACATGTAACATGTAGCTCCAGGTTAGTTTTAATTAAATTTGAACTTCTTCATTGTACATGACATATGTTGTTTTTCGATTCAAATCTGACATACGTTATGTGACTTAACTTATGTCCCTAAAATACCGCCAATATCAAATGTATTCTATGGTGTTTTTCGATAAAAAAAAACTGTGTCATGTCGTATACTAAAATAATGCAATTATAGATTTTGGATAACTGTTCGAACCATTTGCCATTAACAAAAAAAAAAGTTAATTTCACGCCCGTCAGTCGCAATAGCAAATAAATCGATTCGACGCCGGATTTATAAACTGTAAAAGTCGAAGATAATATAGAATAATTTACCCAATATAGAATTGCATTGATCCAATGTAATGAAGCATATTGAAGGTCAAATAGTATGGCACCTTGAGGTAAGTTAGACTCGCGATTGAGTGACCACATTTTCAAGGCAGAAACCTAAAAATGGAGAAAATTTAACATTGTTCCATTTTTTTAAGTTGTCTCCATTTTCAGTTTTCATCCGCATTTTTTTTTTTTCAAAAATGGCAGAAACCGATAAATTATTATAAAGAACTCCGAAAATGGAGAAACCAGAAAACGGAGAAAAAATTTCCCATTTTCTCTGTTTTCATGATTCGTCATTTTCCGGATGTAATCAGATAACGGATAATATAAAATAAAAACGAATAATGTAACAATTTCTCCGTTTTCAGCCTGATAAACCTCGTTTATCCGTTTTCCGACTACACCTCAGAAAACGGGGAAAAAACATGAAAACAGAAAACATTTGAACTTATTCGTTTTTATTTTATCTGTTATCCGACTAAAGCCAGAAAATGAAGAAACATGAAAACGGAGAAAACCGGAAAACGAGAAAACATTTTTCCGCTTTCGAGTTGCTCCATTTTCGGACTTCTTCATTTTTTTGTTACTACTATTTTTAATGCGTTTACAGTACATGCTCCCTTTTCGGGTCCGAAAAGATATTTGTCATTATTTAGGGTCTAACATGTAGTTAGCATGTGAAACTAATCGTTTTTTGTTCAATTCGAAGGGCATTTAAAATCCCATTAAAATAATGTTTTCAAAAATAGACTTTTTCAGGAGGTTGTAGAGTACAATTTGGAGTATATAAAACAATACAGATGCTTTTATCGTGTAGGCAACCTTTAATTTTTAAACTTAATGCTTTTATATCAATAAATACATATGTAATAAAACATAAATTTATTTAAATATTTCACCTGGAAAACTAGGATCCTTTTAAAGGATCTTTTAAAGGACCTTTTAAAGGACCTTTTAAAGGACCTTTCCTAATAGGAAAACATAAAGGCTGAAAGGCTACGTTATAAGCCGCTAGATCCTAAAACAGACAGTTAGTTTTTTTTTTAATTTACCACAAAAATGTTTTTCGATTTTACAAAACGTTTTTTTTTTGAAACGGTCGATTTAATAAATCTGAAATTAAACTAAATCGCCCGTCAATCTACATGACATTGTAGCAACATATTTTGCCCCAAAAAGTATTTCGTCAAAAGTCCTCCTGGTAAGGTACAGGTACTGTACTGTCACAAATTAAAAATAAGTTTGGACTCGAAATATAAGGTTTACGTAGAAACATGATGGCCAAAACTGTCGGGCTAGTTATCGTCGCAAACTTTTAATTTGAGAGTTTGACGGTTAAAATAGCGGTTGACTTTTGAGCAAAAAATAGTTGGTAAATTACCGACTCGGTATGGGTTCTATTGTGTGAATACGTCATGTTTGCGAGAAATGATTTAAATGTATATATTTTTTTAATATTTCGTCAGTCCTTTGCTTACGTTCATTTTTCAGGAAATTCATTTGACACAAAACAAATCGAATAAAAAAACATTTTTAATATTTTTTTTCTAATACGTCTTATAACGTTCTTAGAGTTCAAATATTTAGAAAGGGAAACTAATGTTACAATGACTGACGAAACCTTTTGTGGAAAGATGAAGTGATCAAATAGGAGGACTTGGATCCATTTATTTTTACTTTTTTGTGGTTTAACAGATCCAATATTTGAAAAAAATGTCTTGCGAAATAAAATCTATAGAGGTTGGCAAACAGGGCGTAGGTAATAACCAGGAAATTTCTTCTTTTTTTGGTAAAAGATTCCGCTTAAGAATGTATTATATTTAAAAACCTAGTTACGCGTACATGAAAACCAGAGAAAAATAGTAAAATAAAAATGTGCTAAGGTGATTAACAGTCATGCGCATATTGGGTAGCTAGCTACCCATTTTCACTTTCTTTCTAAACAAAAAGAGAACGGCTTGTGATAATTAAAACGGCCAACGGATTTGAAATAAAAAAAAAAATTACGTTTTTAATGGGAGAAAAATATTTTTTTAGAAAATTGTTTTCACATTTGGGTCCGTGGAGGACGAGGGTAAATGTTGAAAATCAACCCAGTAAGAGAAGAAGAACAGGGTTTCAAAATGAAATAAAAATAAAAAAAAAAATCCGTTCATTGTTTGGCGCGTTAGAGCAAATTGGGTAGCTAGCTACCCCAGATGCGCATGACTGTTGAAGTAGAAAATCGGATATAATAGGATTAGCTAAAACTATAATTCGCGAAAACATAATTTTTGCCCCTGAAGTTTAAAGTGCAAGGCGAAATCACTGTGAAAGTTTTCCCGCCTAAACACGATTTTTCTAAGGTAATTTCAGGGGGTTTCGAATCAAAACTTTCGATTAACAATTTCTTAATACAAGTATTTTATTACACACGAATAATGATTAGATATTTTGATAAAAATAATAAGCGGCTTAAAAGTCTTATCGGATAAGGCTCTAAAGTAATATAAACAAAAATCTAGAGCTGGACATCTCACGCACTGCCGGTAGATTTAGAAAATCAATATCAATATTTCTTTTTGTAGTTCCACTGAAAGGGTATTTACTAAGAGTATACTAGGTCCAATCATACCCATATCGGCGATTTTCAAATCATTTCCATTTTAACCCTGTGGTTAACCACTTTATCACGCTGTTCTGATTTTTTGTTATTTTAGGGTTCAGTAGCTCAGAATTTGGAAATTGGTTTGATGCAAAAAAAAAAATTTTCGGAGGGCTTTGTAATTTAGGAGTGCGAAAAAAAAAAGATTTTTGTTTCACTTTTTTTGTGATTAATTTATAAGTTATAAATTATAACCGTTTGATAGATGACACTTTTAAGGTTCACCATTAGCTTCGCCGTGATCGGTTACCACTTATATAAAAAAAAATCAGTAAATTTGAGGTAGTTCTAAATACAGTTCAAAATCCCAGGCGGCATACCAAAGTATGCGGCATACTGAAATATGCAGTTACAGGCGCCAGCGCCGTAGGCGCGGAGCGTCCTGTGACTGAATTACAGGCGCGCCTATTGACTCATGCTTTTGAATAGGCGCCTCCTATTGGCTAGCGTCCTTTACCCACGCAAACAACTCCCCGCGCTGCCTGTAATGTTAAATACGCATTCTGCTCGGCACAAATATGACACGAAATGGACGCGTTAAATGTGCAAAAGAGTATATGTATAACATTAAATAATATATCAAGGCTTTTAAGGCTTTGGTTACCATAGTAATGTATTATTTCAAATGAATTGCTTAAATCAGCCACAGTCAAAATTCAATCTGCCATATGCCAAATTTATGTATGGTATTGAAAACATGATTTAAAATGGTGTATATGCGAGTAGGAAAGCTCTTTTCAAGGATATTATTCGAGTTAAGCAAGATCAATAATTAATTCCGAGGATTCAGGGGCCAGAATTAATTCATACTTGCCCCTTACTATTTCTGTTAAAATGTTTTGTTAAAATTTAATGGCCTTCATATCCATAAAATATGGTTATACAAGTCTTCTTTCAAGGTGATAATGAAAGAGATTATGTCAAAATTGGACAATCATACTGTGCCGGGTTAATTATTATGTCTTTTAAATCATATATTTTTTAATGATGGATCACTAGTTTTCTGAATATACTTTTGACGAAAAACCGGTCAAAATTTTCGCTAAAATTATGACAGTCTGGCCTCCGACACAAGGTACTTGGGGTATCACACGACTGGTATGCGGTCTCCATTGGTACCAAATGTCGATTGGTACACTATATCGACTGATATCGGATTCCACTCGAATTTGGTACCAGGCGAAATTTGGTACCAATGGAGACCGCATACCAGTAGAGTCCGGTACCAGTTTTCTTCGAGCGGGTAAAATCGGCACATGCGGGTAAGTTTAGGTACTATNGGCTAGCGAATACATTACGGAATACACAAAACTCGTTATAGAGCTAGTCTAAAAATCAGTTTTTCCAGCTTTAACCCACGCTTTTGCGTAGGCCTAACCTGTTATAGGGCTAAAAACTCGTTATAGGGCTATTTTTCAAAACCAATTTAGTAGCCCTATAACGAGTCATCTGGTGTACTCTAATTTTGCAAAAAAAAATGGTACAAAAATGGTAAAAAAATAGTACAAAAAATGCGTGGGCAAATGAACCAGGATAATTGTACATTCCAAGATAATGGAAAATACGTAGGGGGAAAACTTTTGCAAAAATGAACCAAGATAATGGTAAATAGGCTCAAATTACCACGATAAAAGTACTCAAGATAAAGGTACATCTGGTATATTACTAATATATGAGCGGAGAAAATTTAACTCCCATGGGAATGAGAGAATCTGCAGGGGAACTTATCTGACTAAATAACACCGGTTTTGAAAACGGCATTAATAATGGTGAGAATTACCTCAAAATTTACAGCGAAATCCCTGTGAAAATGTTTCCGCCTACCCACGATTTTAATAAGGTAATTTCAGGGGGTTTTGAATCAAAACTTTCGATTTATAATTTATGAATAAAAGTATTTTATTAAACACGAAAAATGATTAGATATTTTGATAGAAAGAAAGAAGCTTAAAAGTCTTATTGGATAAGGACTAAAGTAAAATGAACAAAATTCTAGAGTTGGACCTTTCACGCACAGTCTGCCGGTTGATTTAGATAATATCAATATTTCTTTTTGTAATTCGACTAAAAGGGTATTTACTAAAAGTATACTTGGTCCAGTCATACCCATATCGCCATATATGGGTGATTTTCAAATCATTTCAATTTTATCCGTGTGGTTAGCCACTTTATCACGCTGTATCGATTTTTTTTTGTTATTTTAGGGTTCAGTAGCGCAGAATCTGGAAATTGGTTTGATGCAAAAAAAATTTTCGGAGAGCTTTGGTGTAATTCAGGAGAACAAAAAAAAAATGATTTTTTTTTTTACTTTTTTGTGATTAATTTATAATCGGTTGGTAGATGACACTTTTAAGGGTCACCATTAGCTGCGCCGTGATCGGTTACCACTTATATCAAAAAAAAAAATCAGTAAATTTGAGGTACTTCTAAATTCAGTTAAAAATCCCAGGCGGCATACCAAAGTATGTGGCATACTGAAAGGTTGAATACGCATTTTTCTCGGCACAAATATGACATGAAATGGATGTGTTAAATGTGCAATGGAGTATATGTATAATATTAAATAATATATCAAGGCTTTTAAGGCTTTGGTTATCATAGTAATGTATTATTTCAAATGAATCGCTTAAATCAGCCACAGTCAAAATTCAATCTGCCATGTGCCAAATTTATGTATGGTATTGAAAACATGATTTAAAATGGTGTATATGCGAGTAGGAAAGCTCTTTTCACGGATATTATTCGAGTTAAGAAAGATCAATAATTAATTCCGAGGATTCAGGGGCCAGAATTAATTCATACTTGCCCCTTACTATTTCTGTTAAAATGTTTTGTTAAAATTTAATGGCCTTGATATCCATAAAATATGGTTATACAAGTCTTCTTTCAAGGTGATAATGAAAGAGATTATGTCAAAATTGGACAATCATACTGTGCCGGGTTAATTATTATGTCTTTTAAATCATATATATTTTCAAAATGATGGATCACTAGTTTTCTGAATATAGTTCTCACGAAAAATCGGTCAAAATTTTCGTTGGCTCGGTTCCTAGCGAGCCAATCGTGCCGGGGGTGAGCAAAATCATCAAGCTTTTTTTTCTTTGCCGAGCCCTACGTGACCTTACCTCATCCAGACCTTCCTAGCACATTTTGAGACTTTTCCGGTACCGAAATAAAAAATAGCCTGATTACTTAGAAGCTGTTTTTGCCTTATTAGGGCAATACAAGCAAAATAAGCGAAAAAAAAAATTCCAAAAAAAATACAAAATACAGAATACGAATGTATTTTTTTTTAGCTTTATCTTCAAATTCAAGGCCACTTGAGGTCATTTGACGTCATAAAAAATAATGTTTCTATATCATACAGTATGATTCATACTATATGTTTTTTTTTCAGATTATGAAAACCACCAATATAAATCTGCTGGGAACGATGCTCAAGTGATTCATTGTTGGAGCACACAGTATAATACGTTTTTGGTAACGGTTATAATACGTTATTGGGAACGGTTATACGTTTTTGAACATTTTTTTTTATGGTAAAACAACAAATCTTTACCTCCAACTTTGCCTTTTTTATTTTTATGTCTGTTTAAAAAGTTATAATTTATAATTTTTTAAAAATACATAAAAATGAAAAAGGCAAAATTGGAGGTAAAGATTTGTTGTTTTATAATGACTAATATTTAAAAAAAAAAGTTCAAAAACGGAATTTTGGCCATAAACGGTTATATACCGTGTGTTGTTTTCCACACTGACACAATTTTGTCAAAATAGCATTAAAAGTGATAGGTAAATTGCTAAAATTATGTCAGTCTGGACTCCGACACACGGTACTTGTGTTAAAAAATGATTATTTTGTCCGGAATTACTGAAAAAACCATCATGTACTAAAATATAGTATCTACTAAAGACCTAGTCTAAGGAGCAGGGATGTAAATCGAGTAAAGTAAGGAGGAAGAATACAAATACACTCGTTAGCGTATATTTAAACCACATGCCATATTGACAGGTAAAAAAAAGAGGAGAAAAAACACGTCGATCGAAACTTCTTTTTTTTCTCTATCGCTCGATTAGTTATCGATTTTTTAAATTTTAAATGAGAGAAATTTAATGCTATCGATTGAGTCAATCCTGCCTGCGTCTACACAGCTAGCTTCTGTTACCCATTTTAATTTAAAATGAAACAAAAATGTTTTTTGAGCATTGAGATAGTTAGGCTAAATTGAACGCAACAAAAAAAAATACACAAATAAAAAAGGGTGAGATGATTTAAACTCTTTTATTTTTTCGTTATTTTTTTTACAAGAAAGACGGAAGAGATGGTGATACCGACGGAAACCGGGAAATCCTATGTAACCGAAGCCTTGCTGGCATTTAATCAGAGTGTTATAGAGTTTTTATGATAACTTCTAAGGCACTCGGTGAATGCTAACAAAATCGGATAACTTTCGACGACATGGAAGATTCTATAAATTATAGATTATATTATATAGAGAATGTACTTTAAAATATAGCCATAAAATACTTCCGATATATTTTCTCGGTAGTAAATTGCAAGACAAAAAGAAGCTGTGCATTTAACTCCTGGGGGACGAATGGATACTAACGAGACCGTTAATTGGCTATGGAAATTGTGTGATTTTTATTTATCAGCGATATCGGATATTCCATCGCATTCCATGAGAGAGGAAAACATATGGACAAATTTCCTTGTCCAAGTTAATTGGGCAGCGCGGTCTTTCCATAAAAGGTTTTTCCAGGAAATGATTTTTCGGGGAAATTCTCTGATAAACGTTTTCCTTGACAAATACCTGTCCTAGAAAAACTTTTTCCTTGAATAACGATTTCTTGGAAAAACGTTTTCCTTGAAAGACGTTTTCCTCGAAAACTTTTTTTCTCGGATAAACTACTAGTACAAATGGATTTTCCCTGATAAACCACAATAATTAATTAAACCAGAAAGAAAACAAACATGAAAGCGCTTGTTTGGATTTTCCCTGATAAACGTTTTCTCGGATAAACGTTTTCTTTCAAAAACTTATTCTTGGAAAAAACATTTTTGAATTTTCCCTGAAAGATGTTTTATTGGAAAGACGTTTTCTTGGAAAAACCAATTCCTAGGAATTCCTGAATTTTCCCTGCAAAACCAATTTGTGAATTTTCCCTGATAAACGTTTTCTGGCGAAGACCGCGCTGCCAGTTAATTAACAGTCATGCGCATATTAGGTAGCTAGCTACCCATTTTCACTTTATTTCTAAATAAAAAGAGAACGGCTTGTGATAATAAAAAAACGAACAACTGATTCGAAATCAAAAAAAAACTTTTACGTTTTTATATGGGAGAAAACAAATTTTTTAGAAAATTGTTTTTACGTTTGAGGCCGTGGAGGATGAAGGTTGAAAATCAACCCAGTAAAAGAAGTAGAACATGGCTACACAATAAAATAATAATCAAAAAAATCCGTTCATTGTTTGGCGCGCTAGAGGCTCTAGCCTAGAGCAAATTGGGTACCTAGCTATCCCAGATGCGCATGACTGTTATAGTAAACTCGATGAGTATGACTCTTAACCCGTGTTCTCCACCGGGATACAAATTTGTATCCCGACCCCTTTCACTTCTTTGGGTGCCGGATACAATCAACAAATATTTTTTTGGAAAAATGTTATTTTCCTATAAAAAACGAGTTTTGTCGAATATTGTATCCTAAAATATGACTATCAGAAAATATGAGTTCCAGAAATATGACTATGAGAAATTGTGAATTTCGATTAATGTGTGACAATCAANCGTAGTATTGGAAGTGTTTCTCTAATATAGTCGAGCGTTTACTTCCAGCATGTACAGTTTTTCAGAAAGTAAAAAGGTCCTAGTGAATGGCGTTTTCTTTAATATCGGATGAATAATAGCTACAACCTTCCAAAAATTCTACCGTCCGCTACAGACATTAAACAAAGACGATTTCAATACATTTTTATAGTAACTCTTCGAGCTCTACAATTTGGCTAAATAAGCCACAAAATGGATAAATGTCCCTGAAAAATGTGCTAGGGTGAACAACTGGAAGGTCGGGACTGTACATGTATTGCTAATAAGCACTTCAAAATAACACTTCATCGAGATTTCACATGTACTTCATCACGTCATAGCCAACATTCTGGTTGTCTTTGCCCGGGTTTGATCAGATTTTATTTCACTTTTATTTTTTAATAAAATTTATCAACAATTATCTTCATTGTCATATTATCACAAGGGTCAGTGTATTTACCGGTACGTCCGTTTCATTTGACGACCTTGGATTCGTTCTTCTGGATCATTACGGTAAAAAAATTTGACGTAAATAACAGTTAAACAATTTTTACGGACAATGTTTACAAATTGCGAAAGTGATTTTTCAAGTGCACTTTCGTAATTTTTGGTTTTATTTGTACAGAACGATATTGACCGGTCCGTAAGCGGTAAAGTGTGTGCCTGATAACTGAACAGAGCGTAGGTGGACAAACTGGGAAATTATGGGGAGTAAAACTTTCCCGTCACCAGTCCGAGCAAGAAATTTTTATCAAATAACATAATTAATTTACCTTGAGGGCAGGGAACGTCAAACATAAAATGGCCGTTTTTCAAACTAGTAAAACCGATTATTTACATCTATTTGAATCGACAAAGACTGCCTTTGACAAATAATGTGAGCCAATGTTTGATATTTTCTAGTTTATTATTTATTAAACACGGTTCAATCAGAAGTCCTAGTTCCCGACATTTGATCTGTTCATTATTTATTTTTATATCGCTTTTGAATAGACCAAAAATTATGTCCGATGAAAATAAGCAGTATTCGGAGGATAAAAACAACACATATAGCACAATTATTGGACTCTCTGTTTTAATCATAGTGATAGGCGCATTTGGAATTATGAACCGACAAAATTCAATAACAATGATAGACGACACTACCATAGTAGTATAAGAGAAATTAAATGATTGCGAAATACTCTCGGAAACTTTTTTAAGGCAACACATACTCACATTTGGACACATTTCAGATTTGAGTGAGGGGTCAAAGGATTGGTTAGTAATCCGGAAACTGTATTACTTAAAGTCGAACTGGAGCTCCATGGAGTTCGAACGCAGCAAGTCGAACGAAAAACGAAAAATAATAAAATCAAAACTGCAAGTAGAACAAAACTGAATGTCTACCACTTAAGATTAAACACTGTAACTCTACTAGAAGTCGAGCACACCCATTTCTGGGAATTTTCCGTTGATATAAATTGTATAACTGAACAAAAATATTTATTATTGTCGAGGTTTCCACCAACAATTAATTTTGACAAAAGTAAATTAAGACCCTGATAACAAACTTCATATGTTTTGCCTATAGGAAAACTTCAGTGCGCCATTTTTTTCATTTTTTGACCATAGTTTTCGTAAAAGAGTTACTAGTCTGGCTCAATTTGTGGCGCCTGGAACAACTTAAAACCCACATTTGAAGGCCTAGATGCTCCTGTATCATTCTAAATTACAAAACAATAAAAAATAAATTACAAAAAAACGCAAAATGAAATTGATAGTTGAATACTTGAACTCGAACATTGAAAGTCGAACACTTGAAGTCGAACGGTACAATCCATACTTCCCGTAGAAATGATTTGGACAGGACAATTTTCAGACATTTTGCTAACCCTAGTGGGAGTTTAAAAGTCCCTAGTGGAAGCAAATATCGTCAATCATATTAACTTCGGGAAGGGGGCCGAAGTTATGGTCCCACGCCGTCTGCCCTTAGCTAGTCGAAATTTTATCTCCCCTAATCACTGGTTAAAATGATTGACGATATTTGCTCCCACTAGGGACGTTTAAACTCCCACTAGACTTAGCAAAATGTCTATAAAAGTCCTGTCCAAATCATCTCTACTGGAAGTATGGATTGTACCGTTCGACTTCAAGTGTTCGACTTTCAATGTTAGACTTCAAGTATTCAACTTCCAGTATTCGAGCTCAAGTGTTGGAAGTGCAGCTGCGTTCGAATTACTGTTTTGAATGTCACGTAAAAACCATTCGACTTAAAGTTTTAAATGTTTTTGAACCAAATGCGTTTGAGTTACTTTTTTGAATGACACGGAAAAACCGTTTGGACAATGCTCAAGATTTGGACATTAAGATTTGTTCGCCTTGTGATTTTTAGTATTCTTATAAAAACTTACTGCGTTCGAACTCCATTTTTGTTCGACTTACTGCTAGCGTTCGACTTACCGTGTTCGGGTTACTGCATAAATTCATAAATGGGAGATTTTTCGCAAAATTTCTGCATTCTCCAAAAAATCTTTAAATTTCCATGCACAATTTTATATTCATTTCTCCACCTGTTTAAGGGTGGTACTTATTTAATTTTTCAAATACCAATGAAGTTCAAATTCGCACAGTTGAACCAGCAGCCACAGAAGTAAAAGGTGATTAACATACGTTTTAAACATCGTGGGGACAGCTGTAGGCCCGAGGTGTCTCGCCGAAATGGCCAAAGTTTTTCGACCCCGCCAGACGAGCCCCTATGGTGATATTTTAACAAATTTAAAAAGACATGATCAGGAACTCTCTGTATTCTTGCTAATACTACGCAATATTAGTACAGAAATACACAGGGTATGCACAGGGTGTCCAGTTATCAACTTGTGTTACAAACGAGTGCCGAATAATTTAGTTTTTGTCATTTTCGCGCGATACTTAAAAGCTGGTGAAATTTCATCGTATTTTATACATAAAAATCTTCATAGTTATTACCTTTTCAATCACTTTTCATGTCGCGAACCTTTTCAATATATGTATTTTATTTGTGATTGGTTAAAATTTCTGTAGAAGAAGTACAAACAATGGAGATGGATATGCCGTTTTCGTCACAAATAACCGGTGTTTGGAAACAGGAATCAGCCGACAATATGCTAGATTTTTACAAGGCATCCGGTGTGTCGTACTTGATCGCACTTGCTGTTTCGAAATTACAACTTGAACTGGAAATAATTCCGGAAGAGGATGGTAGTATACGATTTATTACGCGGAGTTTCTTTAAAACGGTTGAGGTTAAACTGTGGCCTTCGAAAACGAGCACTGCATTTAATCCCATGACTAGCAAAAACGATGATTATTATTTGCGAGAAACATCCACTCATTGGTTCATTACAAATTCACACAAAGGTTGTTGAAAAATATTAGTGTATAAAAAAATATTATATTAATGATCGGACCGGTTTTAGAGTTTTAGATTTTAATTCAAAATTATTTTTGTGCTGTAAAAGGACTATAAAAATGTTAAACATCCCTTTAGTCGATCGACTCTTTCCAACAGTATTCTTTTTTTTTTCGATGGAAATATAACTAATACATGACTTATAATTATAATAGTTTTTATTCAGATAGCACATGCCAGGAAAAATGGAAGTACTCACTGACACAAAGTAAAAAACTGAAAATTGAAGCCATCTCTGACCCGAAATGTCAAAGTGGAAAAGTCGTCGGGCATATGGTTTTTGAAAGAAAAATATCAACATAACACCTGAAAAAAACACCGAATAAACCGGTTTCAAAACAAATTGTCTCTTTAAAATCTGAATTTCAGATAAACATGTAAAATTTGCAATGCCGTACATTGCAATTTCCAATTCATATACAAGTCAAAAGTTTATTTCTCTGCGAAACGCACCGTGTCTGATCGAATATATTCGAGCAATATACGTACTTCGTTACAAAAGCGAAGTCCAGTAAATGTTGAAACAGTCATTTGTTTGCCCAAGCCGCGTCGTTTATAACGTCTGTATTAATACACCCCTCCTCCCCACTAACATCCTTTATTTGCAGTCAGTTGCCAGTTTTTCACTACTCGTCTACGAACTACGCAGTTATTCGCCACTTAAGCGGCAGGGAAATGTAGCGTTTGACTGCGCACTATGTGTAAATTATGAAACCATTATGGATCTAAATCTATAGTCGCTTTCTTGGTCAGAAACAAATGGTTCACCGGAGTTTTGTGAAAATACGTTATTTTTACCCTTATTTAGTATTAAATGTTGTGTTCATTTATCATTTTGAAAGTGTACGTCATAAATCATATTGTGAGGTCCAGCAATGAATCGGTCAGGGCTTATTTGTCCGCGTAGTTTTACTTTCTTTCAACACAGAAATGCGTGAAGAAATTTGCCTGTTCTTAAGCTCGTCTGGACTTGAGACTCTGAGCACTAAGTAAACAACATAGATTTACTACTTTCAGCCGAAAGGAACTTATGTGGCTGCAATAAGGGTTGCTGTCAAACATATGCTAAACAAATTCAGTGAAATATTTTCAATGGCGTATATAATAACAAAGTGACACAAATCATCGTATTTAACGAAAATTTGATTGACAAGAGCATTCAGTTTTCCTCAATTTTAGTAATCAAAATGGAAAGCGTACAAGCTGCGGGTCAAATCCGTTTGAAAATCAACCAACGATGATGACCGCTTATAATGAACTACAATGNAAAAACACCAAATTCCTAAAAAGCCCGTTTTGAAGTTTGTTATGAAATCATTTAATCTGGCAAGTAGAAGTACGCGGACCAGTTCGGTGTTTGATGATAAGTGAAAATAACATCAGAGAGTTTAGTTTTATCATTTATTCAGAAAATAAGTGTAACTATACAATATACAAGCGTTGAAGTGTTATGGCAACGTGAGAAAACTATATTAAAGCCTGATAAATGAGAGACTGATTCTTAAAACACAAAAAGTCTACTTTTTAGAATGACAACTAAAAAGAGATGTCAAAAAACGAACGAAATTTTAAATTTTTAAGTTCCGAATTGAACTGCACTAACACACTCACTGCCAATCAGTCATTTTGCAGACCCTACAGTGATAAAAGCGGATTACGGCACTAGGGAGAACCGTAATTATTGAAAATAAATTATAATACACCAACGATTTTTGAAGCCATGAGCAGTCTTAGTATAATTTATATAATTGACATGTAGTTATGATGAGACTGCTCACGGACTCAAAAAAAAAGTTAAAGCACAGTTGGGTTTCAAGCTCTGGTGACCCAATTCAGACAAAATAAAGGATTAGTCTCCTGGAAATAAACTGAAGTAGATAAATCTGGTGAAAAGCAATATCATCTTTCTTAATTACGTCGAAGTAAATTCATCATGATCTCCTGCCGGGTCAAAACAATACTGCAAGTAGCGCTTCGGTGGTATAATAAGTGTCAAAGCCCAAAAGTTGCCGTTTTTCATTCTAGAAAATAATACGGCGCATTTCCTCATTTTATTTTTTTTTTCGAACAAAAAAGGGCAACTTTTGGGATTTGGCATATAATATATAAAAAATTCCCACTTCTATTATCTAGAATTTTTAATATGTATACCCGTAAACTACTGCATATTCTAGAATAAGACCTAACATTCCAGTGTTCAGGCGATTTTTGTACTTATGATAGCAAATGTTTGAAGCATTAATGTATGAATGTCCCTTGGACAAATTGTCCAATCTTATTAACAGAAAAGCCCAGTAAACACCATTTTACCAGAATAAACATTTTTGTCCAGTTACGGCTTTTTTCAGTTGTAGTGCTCGCCGCGTCGGATCGAGTGTTGCATCACTTCCTCGATAACGCTCGGTTTATTCTGTTGTGGCAAGTTGGGGACGATTTTCGGCTTGAATGTTAAAAACTTCTCCCACGTTCGCATGTTATTACTGTGAAAAGACTTTAGGTCTGACATAATGCTCACAAAGGAGGCCAGTCGTTTTAAGCCTTGATTGTCGGACGGTTTACTCTCCAGCTTCAGTTTTGTTCGAAGTATGTTGAATATGGCCTCTTGAATGTTTTCTGATTCGGTTATTAATTGTTGTTTATAGGTCTTTCAATTAACTAAAGTTTCAATTAAACTAAAGTTCAAATAAATAATCAATATTGCAAGTGGAGGTTTTGAAGAGAACGAAATTGGTCAGCATGACAACACAAAATGATGTTAAAATCTGGTATTGAAAACTGAATGCCCTGAAGCGGTCACCTTATAAATAAACCCTGAAATACAACTTTTTCATGACATAGCTATTCATAAGGATACGTTGCCATGCAATCGTACGTATTCAGTTTAAATATGATAAAAAAAATATTTCCTATCAGATCATGTTAGTATTTACAATTCTCTGACACCAGATTATGATCACTTTTGATCACTTAGGATCATACATTATAGAATTGACTAATAAATCATGTGAAAAGGTTACTGTTATGGTCGCTTATTTCTACAATGGCCACTTTTGATTACATATGACAAATACTGTACTGTAACATAAAAAGAAATAACCCGTTCCTACGTCACGCTGCTCTGTATACGATATCATATGTTTGAGCGTTCCCGGACTCAGTAGACATAAAACGCCAAGTAAAGCCATTTCGGTTTGGTTTGGATTTACGGCGACGATTTTTTGCATTATTTCAAACATTGTATTGACGATATTTTTCGGGAGGCCCATTTCTTCCAGCTTGTGGCGATTATAGATTTTGCCGTTTAGACCACGCCAGCCCACATCCTCGTTAAAGTAGCACAAATTTGCGGCCCGGAGTACTGGCAGTTGACTGCCAGTATGAATGATGATGAGATCGCGCAGCGACTGTGAGAATTTTCGACATCCCGGAATCAAGTCAAAAATGCATTTTATTGTTTCACAATGTAACAGCATGATGCCTTTTAGATGTTCGATTCGATTAAACGGACTTGAAAAGTCATTGTCATTGTCCCAGGGCGTAATGTTGATATTTAACTGGCGCTGGCGCGTTTGGTGGTATGCCGAGCTGTTGAAATTTGTCGCGCGATTGCCGCTGGTCGGGAGTTCGCGCGTACCGTGTAAATAGAATCTAAATAAACGCGTTAGTTTAAAAATTTTACTTTTTGAATGTCTGTAAACAGTGTTTGACACGTGCTAGAAATAAAAGATGACTAA
>SCLG01000276.1:7377-31764 GCA_004367875.1 Oikopleura albicans
TGTTAACATAATGTAATTTTGTTAACATAATGTGGTAGGGCGTTTGGTTAAACAACTGGAAATCGAAGTTAATCAAATCCCAAAAAGTGTTAACATAATGTAATTTTGTTAACATAACGTGTTAGGTGATGTAGTTGATGTCGTTTTTTTCTTGATAGCTTTTGTACCGAATTATTTCGTGAATGAGGCTACTGACATATAAAACTAAAAACCAACTACTATCAATTCATTCAAAATTGAAGTACAGTCCTTACTCCCATAACGCCGTTTTCGGTTTTCGAAACCGGCCCTTATGGAAGCGCCCCTTATGAGAGTAAGGACTGTAAAACAAGAGATTCAGAAATCATATTCGGTATTGTGTATATCGTTTTTAACTGATTTCTTGCCACTGGAAAGCGCCACCTTCCGCATAATTGTGAGGCAGGATAATGAAGATTGGAGTAAAACGAATTACACTAACGCAAAAAAGGGGGGTATGAATGCACACACACGTAATTATGTTACACATAACTTTATCAGCTATACGTGGCTAACTTAGTTTAAATTTAAAGGATTTTAAGACAATTTCTCACGGTAGCCTTATGGTCCCCATTTCCTTTAGGCCAAAACTAGATTTTAAAATTATCAAGCAGCTCGCGGTCGGTTTTTCGAAATTGGAAGATAAATGTAAAAAAAACGAAAGAATTTTCACGAAATATCCGAACCAGACAAGCCGCATAAAAACATATACAGAGGCTGCGCAGTTAACCATCCAGTTTTCGCAATTTTTGAGATTTTCTAGAATCTAGAAGTCTAGATTCTAGAAATCTCAAAAAATTGCGAAAACAGTTGTTTTTCAGTATTCAGAACATTTTGGTGCACGGATAACTGCACCCTGTGTATGCCAAATTTGAAAGAAGAATTTGTTATTTTTTGCTACACTCGATAAGTGATAAATAAAACTTGTTTTTAACCGCAGCCTTTCTAAAAATGTTTTGACGATTTTTTTTGTCCTTAGGGGCCCGAATGAAAATCACGATGGAGATTCCGCAAGCCAGAATTTGATAATAACAGTATGAATAATAGAGAAAAGGGGGAACACTAAAACAGTGAAATAAGTCAGAAATATCAAACACTTTTTTTTGAATCCCACCAAATTTCGTAAACATGAAGAAGAACGTTTTGAACTATGAGAAAAAATATATATAAAAAATATTCCCAGTTTCATTGAGCCGATGAAAAAAAAATACATATATAATAATATATATATTTATAAATATAAGAATATGGGGAAACGTAATTGAATTAACACGATAATTGGGAGAAACCAGATTGAAAAGAATCAAGAGAACTGACGGAAGCCCTAATATCATCTGAAGGCAAGACGGCGATAAAGAGACCCATTGTGCCACTTCCGGACCATCGTATCGTTACTGAATAATATACAGTTTCAGGACATGATATACACTAGGCTGTCCCACGCGAAAAATCATTTTTTTCGATTTTTCAACATTTTCAACGTATTTGAATTTTTTTTTACATATTGAATAATTTTTACATATTCAGTGGATCAATGGTTTTCATTTGAGCATACTTACGGCCAATTAAAAATATTTTTTACAAGGGGGTCGGTTATAAGGTCAAGCTCTAAAAAACTGACTTGACCTTAATGCATTTTGAAAAACTGGCTTGACCTTATAAGTTATAATGTCAAGCCAGTTTTTTAAATGCATTAAGGTCAAGTCAGTTTTTAAGACCTTGACCTTATAACCAACCACCTTGTAAACATATTATAACTTATAACCATCTAATTTCTCCACCACAAGCCCTTGGAGCTAAGAAAAATTAAAAAAGACATGATTTTAGAGAAAAAGTTTAAATCAAAAGCTTTGGACACCCTAATATACCCGTCTACTCATTTATGTCGCAAGTAGTGATGTTGCCGAAATGTAATACAGCCGAAATGTTATACACACCACATAACCCGGTATGTTAACAAAATTCCGTTATGTTAACGCTTTTTTGGATTTGATTAACTTCGATTTCCAATTATTTTACCAAACGTCCAACCCATTTATGAGAACGAAATTGCAGTATGTTAACAGTTTTTGAGGTTTGATGGTGTTAACATGACGGGTTATGTGGTGTACTTTATAAAAGCCGCGATTAATTTCATGTTAATGGTATAACCTCTTAACCCTTGTTCTCCACCGCTCTGCTAGTGCTTGTTCACCACCGGGATACAAATTTGTATCCCGCGTCTTTGGGACCTTAGTGTGCCTTAACGCGACATCGTATGGCCAATGTTAAGCTTTAGTTTGAAAGGTCTGACCTCTGGCATTCATAGAAAANTACATATATAATAATATATATATATTTATAAATATAAGAATATGGGGAAACGTAATTGAATTAACACGATAATTGGGAGAAACCAGATTGAAAAGAATCAAGAGAACTGACGGAAGCCCTAATATCATCTGAAGGCAAGACGGCGATAAAAAGACCCATTGTGCCACTTCCGGACCATCGTATCGTTACTGAATAATATAAAATTTCAGGACATGATATACACTAGGATGTCCCACGCGAAAAATCATTTTTTCGATTTTTCAACATTTTTAACGTATTTGAATTTTTTACATATTGAATAATTTTTACATATTTAGTGAATCAATGGTTTTCATTTGAGCATAGACCAATTAAAATATTTTTTGCAAGGGGGTTGGTTATAAGGTCAAGGTATAAAAAACTGACTTGACCTTAATGAATTTTGAAAAACTGGCTTGACCTTATAACCATCTAATTTTTCCATCATAAGCCGTTGGAGCTAAGAAAAATTAAAAAAGACATGATTTTATAGAAAAAAAGTGTAAATCAAAAGCTTTGGACACCCTAATATACCCCCTCTGCTCATTTATGTCGCAAGTAGTGATGTTGCCGAAATGTAATACAGTCCCGACATTCAAATTGTGGAATTTCTCTGTCTGTTATTAAAAATGGGCCATTTTAAATGGCCGACTATCAATAGCCAGTTATACACCACATAACCCGGTATGTCAACAAAATTCCGTTATGTTAACACTTTTTCGGATTTGATTAACTTCGATTTCCAATTATTTTACCAAACGTCCTACCCATTTATGATAAAAAATTTCCAGTATGTTAACAGTTTTTGAGGTTTGATGGTGTTAACATGGCGGATTATGTGGTGTATTATATAAAAGCCGCGATTCATTTCATGTTAATGGTATGACCTCTTAACGTGCTTAGCTTTTGATAAGTCAATTTACTTTATGAAGATTTAATATAACGATCTGCAATTTGCCTGCTTATTTTGACTACTGATTGAGTTAATAAAACTGGGGTTAATTTGCATTCAAAAGTCGAATGCTGTACATTTACAGTTGGTAGAAGACGAATATAAATTGCCACTTAGGGGCCACTTTTCAAGGCAAACACGGCCGTCTGAAACAATAAGACAGGGTAATATATTTTTTGCGATTTTGGGTAGGGTAGGGCTTCTTGGCCGGTTACCTGACTTACTTATGGTCAAATTCAGTTCCATTATAATAGGGTAAAGCAGGGCCGAAATCATAAAAAAAATTCAACCTACGCAAAACATTCCAAATTTTTTTTTTCAATATTTTCGAAAAGAATTAGGTCGTTTTACTACACGACCAAGGTACTTTTCAGATTTTACATATTATTTTGAAATACAAATTACAGTCCTTCACCATTTATCGGACGCTTTTTTGGCCAAAATGGGGTCATTCTAATAAAAAATGACTTATTTTGTGACGATGCTCATTTATCGGACGCTATTTTCGAGAACCGAAAACGTCCGATAAATGGTTAAGGACTGTATGGTTTTTTCAGGGAAAATTCCAAAATGGCTTTTCGAAGAATAGGTTTTTCGGGAAAAATTCAAAAGAGTCTTCCAAAATAGCTGCTTTTAATTCGCCCCGGATACACTATTGTGATTTTTCGGTAAAAAAGTTTCTCGAGGAAAATGTCATTCGAAGAAAACGTTTTTCATATGAACGTCTATAGAACGTGGTTTAATTTCCCCGAAAAACCGCGAAGCCTGGTTTTTTTCCGGGATATTATTGTCAATGTAAATTAATGTAATAAAAACCTGGTGATGTTTGAATTTGACAAGATCCCCCATTTCCATTGTTTGATTTTCCACCTAGTGACAAGACATCAACGTCCGATATTTGTCCGTCGCCGTCAATTTCAAAGTCGTCGATTTTGGTTGAGTCGGTGCGTTCAATATCCCAGTGGATTATCGTTCCCTTGTTGCCCTTTAACTCCTCGGTGTGCGGTAATGTAACGGTTACATAGCCGGAATCGGACTCGGTTCGCCCCGAGTAGTCAAAGTGAGCTTCACCGCCTAGAAGAGGTTATATTCAATTGCCAAAATATATGATTGCACGAAAAGACCTTAAAGTTTAACTCCCAGGGGAAAAGTGCTTTAAAATGCTTTAAAATGCCTAAAGTTGCGGAAAATAATATAATATCAATAATTGCCGAGGGTCCAAAAAAAAACGTTAAAAGATATGATTTTAAAGATTTTTTTCCGAAAATGCATGCTTTTATTTTGACTACAGGGGGTTGATTATATGAGCAAGGTCTAAAAAACTGACTTGACCTTAAAAACTGACTTCTCATCCAACAAAAAAAAAGAAAAAGACATGATTTTAAAGATTTTTTTTTCCCAAAAAGCATGCTACTCAAAAAAAGTGACTTGACCTTAGTGTCTGAAAAAAACTGACTTGACCTTATAACGGCACCAATGGCTGACCTTATAACCAACCCACCTTGTAGTCTCAAAAAAGACCATAAAGCCTTATACCGGTCAAAATCTTAGATCTATATTAAGGGTGGTCTGCTCGATTTGTTTACAACTAAACATCATTTTTTTTATTAAACCGCATTGAATACATATAGTTATCTTCAGATTATCTTTAAAGGTTTTGTGAATTACACCACCTGTCTACGTAACTTAACAAAACGTTTCGAAAAAAAAGGTGTTAAGTTACGTCAATTTTNGTAATTACCACCGGTAAACTTTGTACCACCGGTTTGAAAATTTCTAACTAAACTAGCCCCATTTGTTTGGCGCTGTTTGCAAAAAAAATCAAGTTCATACCATGTCTGGTTCAGGAGGAGTTAAAAAAGTATTGCCAGCAATAGCAAAAAAAAAAACCCGTCATATTAAATTGCCAAAATATATGATTGCATGAAAAGACCTTAAAGTTTAACTCCCAGCGGAAAATTCATCCAAATTTTCACGAAGTGCTTTAAAATGCCTAAAGTTGCGGAAAATAATATAATATCAATAATTGCTGAGGGTCTTCATCCAAAAAAAACGTTAAAAGACATGATTTTAAAGATTTTTTCCAAAAAAACATGCTTTTAATTTGACTTGGTTTATTATAAGGGCAAGGTCTAAAAAACTGACTTGACCTTAATGCACTTCGAAAAAACTGACTTCTCATCCAAAAAAAAAGCGTAAAAAGACATGATTTTAAAGATTTTTTTGCCCCAAAAAGCATGCTACTCAAAAAAAGTGACTTGACCTTATAACGGCACAAATGGCTGACCTTATAACCAACCCACCTTGTAGTCTCAAAAAGACCATAGGGCCTTAGAACGGTCAAAATCTTAGATCTATATTAAAATTTATGATGCGCAAAAACTGCCTATAACTCATAATTTCACACCACAATATAACCATACCCCCTGTAGCCCTATAATGAGTCATCTGCTGTGTATTATAGGATTACATAACATAAATTTTTATGAGAAGTTCAAACCTAGCCAGGTAGGAATCGCCGAATGTTTCAGATAGTTCTGAAGGTTTTTTGTTGTCTCGCCGCCGGAATAAAGCCAGACCTTAGCCCTCGTCTTTTCATCCATTAGGGGCGATATAATGGTCCAAATCGCCGGAAACGGGGCAGGTGCGCGGACCAATAAAACACGTCGTAAACTGTCAGGATACAAATGGGCCAAAACGTCTGACATTTTCAGCATCGTGTCGATTACGGGTTTTGACGCCCAGCCCTATAAACACCATGGATTAAATAGAAAGCAAATACATAAGTACGTAATAAAATTATATAAGTTTATGTCTAGATAGAGGCAATTGAAAAACACGTAAAAAACATAATTTTATTTATTAAAAATATTTGTCCCCAAAAAACATGCTTCACAAAAAATTGACTTGACCTTAGTGCAAGAAAAAAAATGACTTGACCTTATATTCAGATCCCCCTGTAAATAAAAAAAAACAAACATATATGTGTTTTACATTTGTAAATAAAACTGTAATTATGTAACTTTCGGATTTGTAAAAACTCGAATGGCCTTGTAACCACAATAAAACAACGCTTCTGTTGTACGACAGACAGTACTTAAACTGTCAAAAATCTCATGTTTAATATGTTTTTTATTTAATGATATACAGTACCTGACGTAAGCAAACATCGTCGCAATCAATTAGGGCGGAGAATTGTTTGGTCGGATCGGGTCGGTTCTCAATTAATCTAATCGCCGACTTAATTATTTCATCTTCGCCCAGCGACTTGTAAACTGCCCGGGNCCTTGTAACCACAATAAAACAACGCTTCTGTTGTACGACAGACAGTACTTAAACTGTCAAAAATCTCATTTTTAATATGTTTTTTATTTAATGTTGATATACAGTACCTGACGTAAGCAAACATCGTCGCAATCAATTAGGGCGGAGAATTGTTTGGTCGGATCGGGTCGGTTCTCAATTAATCTAATCGCCGACTTAATTATTTCATCTTCGCCCAGCGACTTGTAAACTGCCCGGGCAGCGATTTTGCCCCACGGAATTACCAGACAGGGACCACCTACGATTAATTATAGTAACTCGCGGAAGAAACAAAACATGAATAATTTATGAGAAAAATTGTCTGTAGATATCTAGATTAATCCTCCCAATAAACGGATTACAGGGAGTCATTATTAAATCAAGATAAAAAACCCTGACCTTATAGGTAAATTTTTCTTGAAAAAGTCCATCGAAAAGGCAACCTGATGGCTATTTTTGATTTTTTATATTTTTTATTATCCCTATCTAGTTATAAGGTCAAGCCCCAAAAAATGACTTGACCTTAATACACTTTGAAAAAAATGACTTGACCTTATAACCATCTGAAAATTTTTCTCCACAATAAGACCTTAGTGCTGGGAAAAAGTTCAAAAAGACATTATTTTATAGAAAAAAGTGTAAAAAAGATGACTTGACCTTATAACCAGACCCCTGTAAATAAGTTATAACCATGTAAAAATGTTTGTCTGGAAAAATATTTATTTTCAGGGGGTTTGTTATAAGGTCAATTTGTGGAAAGCTGCTGAAAAATTTGTAAATTTACAGTTCTTTAGAATATTTACCGGACAAAAAATTCTAAAAAAAATCAATTACAGTCCCAACGCCAAATAAGTTACAACTTCTGTCTGAAGAAATCGTAACTTATTTGGGTAATTGGCTTTTTAAGCCTAAAAATTGGCTTTTTTGGCGTCAGGTGAATGTATTAGTGATTTGTATGTATCAAGAGCCCAAAATCCAATTTGAAGTTTTAACCCTTAGACTTTCAGACTTAAAATGACATTTGTATAGTCTAAAATTTAGACTATAAAAGAGAACATAATTGGACAGTGTGTTCTCGATACATAAATATATCTCGCACATGTTCCATGGTAAACTAAAATAAAAGTGTATAGTCATTACTCTGAATACGGACGCACTGAATACAGACGCTTTCTTACAACACGCACGCTTTTTTGTGAAAAAATGTCCCCAAAACCGTCAAAAAATGGACACTTCATGACAATTAACCTCAATTCGGACGCTATTTTGGAGAATCAAAAACGTCCGTATTGGAAGTAAGGACTGTATTCTAGAAGTACACATTTTGTCAGGCTGTTTTAGCGTTATTTTACGATTTTTATAACAACTTTTTCAGATAAANATGTCTTCGCCCGAATTTTTTTTTCGAAAATGTCCAAATAAATCGTACCTTCAAGATCTGTGCCCAGCCATTTGCCGTGGAAATTTTTATCCCATTCTAGGGGCTGTTTTTGTTCCGAAACGAGATCATTGACTTTCCACACTTGTCTGGCCTCGTGATATTTGCGTGCAGCCGAGACTGCCCTTTCGATTGAACCATCTCGAGAGTTCAAAAAACGCTGTAAAAATATCGGCTCAATTGAGTCCAAATCAGGGAGAATCATCTTGCGGAGACGCTCGACTGGGCTCTTTTCTTCCTCCATTTGTTTCAAATGTTTGACCAAAATTTCTTTGCCTTGTTTCATACTAGCCTAAAAATTTACAGCTTAAAACTAAAACAATCTATCAACAGTTATTTTGTTAGCTTTTTCGTAACGTTTTTTTGCAACGTTTTTTGTAACGTTTTTTGTAACGTTTTTTCTGTAACGTTTTTTCTGTAACGTTTTTTGTAACGGTTTTTTGTAATGTTTTTTGTAATTACATTTGTTTTTATAAGGTTTTTTTTGAAACATTATTTTTGTAACGTTTTTTCTGTAACGTTTTTTGTAACGTTTTTTTGTAATATTTTTTGTAATGTTTTTTGTAACGTTTTTTTGTAATATTTTTTGTAACGTTTTTTTTGTAGCGTTTTTTATAACGTTTTTTGTACCTTTTTTGTAACATTTTTTGTAACGTTTTTTTATAACGTTTTATTTAAGACCTTTTGTAAATTTTAAACAAAAAAAGTGTAAACGGGGTTAATGGCCCTGAAGTGGCATGTCTCGGACATTTGGAGGAATTATTCGAAAAAAGGGTACTTTCCGAAAAAAATATAGGGCACTTTAAACTCAAATATATCCAACGTACCTGATAATGTCGAATCATTAACCGTTCAACCGTTGATTCAAAGCCAAAGAACGAGGCGATGGTAAGTTTAGCCTCCTGTGAGAATTTGGTAATATCTCCGTCGGCCCAGTAAATGCATTTTTCTTCAACTGTAACGCGATTATCAAACGACTCATTCCAAGCCGTTATTTCGAGTTTCCGTTCTTTCTTGTCGAGCACATTTCGCTGGCAAAAAAAGATTTGGTCGATGCCCATCATACGCCGGAGCATACCGGGAATTTCCGGCTGGATCCTTAAAAGATATATTTACCGGTACGGTTGGAATTGGTATATTTATTGTATACATTTTTTACCCTTTAGGGTATTTGTCCACATTTTTCAGCCCGAGTGTAACACTGCCTTGACAGAGCAATTTGTAATTTGACCCCATTTTCCTGGTGAAGTGGGGAAAAAAGAGTCAAATTTCAGGATTTTAAAATAATAATTATGATAATTTGAAGAAAAATGGTATCCATACATCGCTTAATTTTTTGAATATGAACCATTTAATCAAAAAGCGAAATTAATATTTTCAAAACTGTAGAACTCTAGTTCTAGATAAGTTTCTTAACTCTCAGGGGGAAGGAGTTTTTGGGAACCCGTAGGGGAAAAATGCAATAATTCTGGTAAAGCCAAGGAGCCTCCATATGCCTTAAATCGACGAAAAAACAAGTCGTGTGTTTATATACACGCAATTCCCCCTAGGAGTTAATTTCGATTTTTGTCAAGTTCATGGTAACGTGGGGCATGTAAGCGGGACAAAAATTCGGGTAAAAATTTTCCAGGGAAAAAGGTTTTAGGTAAAAGTCCAATTCTGCACAACATTATTCGAAAATTGTATACAGTACTTACATACAACGGCGCAGCAGATTGTGCCCATTCTCTGACCGCTCCTCCTCGACAATATTTATTTTTTTAATGATGGGAATATCGGGACATCCATCCTCGCCAAAACGCCGCTGATAAGCTTCCATAACATATTCGAACGGATACTCATATTCCCGAACTGGCGCAGTATAATCTTGCACCATTCTCGGTAAAACGAAAACACAAAAATTACCGTACGGCTAAAAGCCGAGACTCGATTTGCGCTTCCTTCTGAACAGAAAAAAAACAATAATAATAAAAATTGACTGATTCCATCGAAAGGGCGCCGTAAAGTTAAAGCACAAGAAAGACAAGTAAAATAAAAAAGGTCAGGTCATTAAAATCCAGTAATATCACATGCTGAACTAGAATAACCGTATAACGAGTGTAGTAAACAGGAAAATATGGAAAACGACTTTGTTCCAAAAAAATAGCGCAGATTTTTAAAACTTAACCCCGCATTGCGTCTAAAATCGGCACTGACCGAACCGCGGGTAAAACACGGGTTTTTGAGTCGGGTCACAGACCCGAGCTAAATTCGAGGTCAGACTCCGGGTCGGGTCACAGACCCGACCAAAAACTCGGGTCTCGAAATTCGGGTCTAGACCCGAGCAAAAACTCGGGTCTCGAAATTCGGGTCTAGACCCGAGCAAAAAAGTCTATCCTAATAAAAAGTCGGGTACGGGTCTACTCGGGTAGGAGATCGGGTCGGGTACCCGAGTGCCGACCTCTGGACCGAACATTGAGAACCCTCAAAACGGAGAAAATTTTCTGTACGGAACATTTTTTTTTCTAAAACTGACATATATGATCAAAAACCCACATATATGATCATCTGCAGTTGGATGCGAAGATTACGTTGGTGAAATAAAAAAAAATTGAAAAAGAAGTTTTGGCGCTAGAGAGCATTTAACAAATTAATAATTTGAAATTATATTTATAACTTATAATTTATAAGAGTTTACTTTATTAATAATAGACAAAAATTCTCCAACTCGCAACATTAATATTGGTGAGTTAAAAAATTTTAGTTTTTGGCAAAATGAACGATAAAAGGGTCCAAAAATGACCCTTACTGGAAAAAATTACCCATATCGTTTCAGTTACAGTTTATGTGCACATAACGCACCTGCACACAACGCACCAGTGTGCACACAACGCACCAATTTTTGGGAAACGAGAATGGTGCGCTGTATGATATCAGTATATAATTTAAAATTGTAAAAATAGTTTTCTCGAGATCAGTCGAAAAACAAACTTAATTTGATTGCGGCTGAAAAATTTCCGAAAATTTATTCAATACGGCCATCTTTTTTATGGCGTCTCATAAAATCTTGCGCTGGATATAACCAAACAACCAAACAGAACCCCGTGAGTTAACACATCATATGTGAAAAATGGGTCCATTTAAGGTTTAAAAACTGTCATTTGCTCGATTTTTCAAAATTTAAATGAAACTTATTAACGCCTCTCTAGGGCGAAACAATGTTCAAAAAACTTTCCTATTTTTTTTTGTTAATTTCCGACCTTTTCATTTAACTGTTCAGTTTATACCACTCAAAATTAAACTCTTCAATAAGTCTGATTTTTAACCGATAAACTTTCTCTGGTGCAAATTTGTTGGCTATTGGGAAAAGTGTGAAGTCTCAAGTTTCGCTCCATTTCTAAAACAATCGTCGACCAATCAAATCCGGCCCTAAATGTGATGACGGAAAATGAATGAATTTATTGCTTTTTGTTTACGAAAATAAAAATCGAGAATTTGATCAATAATTAGATTTTTGAGCTGGTACTGGAATAAAACAGAAAAACTTGCATTTTCGAAAACATTTTTTCCTAAAAACCTAAGCTCAAAACAATTTTAGCGGAAACTAACTTATGTTATGTAAAGCGCGTGTAAGGTCAAAGCGAACCGAACCTACGCAAATAAAAAAACTAAATGAATGACTGGAGGCAATCTTGTTATTATTTTGATATTTAAAAGATGCATAATGTTTCTTTGAGGTGTTTTTGGTTGATTCGAGTGATGCCCTAAACAGCGCTGACGGGTGAAGTCTAAATTTCAGACTAGGCCATTTGGATGCCGTAATGTGAAACCGAAAATGAGGTTGTGTTTTTTTTACTCTGACGCCGTTTTTTTGTATCTTGAGGACGTTCTGCATCATTTAAATAAAACAATCTGCTTACTACGATTGCCTCCAGTCATTCATTTTTTTTATTTACGTAGGCTCGGTACGCTTTGACCTTAAGGATGGGTAGGTAGATTTGTTTACTACTTAAAACTGAAAACCAGAAAAATACATTTTAGTAATATTTTGGCTTGTTTTATCGATTGGTTAAGGTTTTAGTGCAATTCTGAAGTACAATCAAGTTCAATTTTATGAAAGTTCTAGAAAAAAATGACGTTCAAAAAATTCCTTCAAAATCAAAAATGAAAAAAATCACTCATCCAATTTACTAAAATACTCTATTATAAAATTCTTGGATTACTTTAATTTTACCATACAAGTAGTNAAAAAAAAAATGTTCAATAAATTCATAATGAATTAACCATTTGTTAATTTTAATTTGTCTCGAGATGTCCGAGCCTTCATGATCGAAATTAAAATATCTCAAAAAGCAATTTTAATCCGTCACTGGACATTTTCAGAAATGTAGGCACTG
The DNA here is from genome assembly GCA_004367875.1 of Oikopleura albicans. Taxonomy (NCBI): domain Eukaryota; kingdom Metazoa; phylum Chordata; class Appendicularia; order Copelata; family Oikopleuridae; genus Oikopleura; species Oikopleura albicans. Next base: position 19,796 of record SCLG01000276.1, read on the forward strand.
ATTGGGTAAAATGCAGGCGAGCTGTAATTTACTAAATATTAATGCGTATATTAATACTAATCTTGACTACGATGATTTGAGTTATAAAAATGACTATATTTCATGGTTAGTCACATTCTTAGCGCGTTGCAAAGACATTGGACTCATAAAAGACTAAAAGATACTACAGTATCTAACTCGTTATATAGTTTTTGTTTTAATGTGGAAAATAACACATCTAGGGTACTGTTAAGGGCGTCATTGATGAAAATCACTTTTCGTAAAACAACTATTTTAAAAGCGCACCGTTTGAATCGGTCTTTTTTTTTCTTTTGTGACGAAAGGGTAATCCGCCGAAGATTCTCCACTTCTAACCAATGAGTCATTACGGTAGTAAAGGACTTATGGAGCAGATTCTTATACGTTTTTATGATCTGTTACGTCCTAGGCGACGCTATGATTGATTGCTTGTTTTGGCCTAAAAATGTTACGATAACTGGTGTTGAGCTAATTAGTTACGGGGTTCAGATGAATAATTAAACCTCAACACAATATTTGGAAAGTCGGACATTAATTGGAATTTTTAGACTTAGCCTGACCGACTCGGTAGTCCAAAAAGTGCCGGGTTTTGACAGACACCGGTCTGACTCGGTTACTTTTCTTTTGTGGCGAAAGGTTGGCAATGACATTGCTCAAAACGGGAAAAATTTGGCTGATTAACCTTTCGCCACAAAAGAAAAGAAACCGATTCAGACGGTGTCTGTCAAAACCCTTCACTTTTTAGACCACCAAGTCCGTCAGGCTAAGTCTAAAAATTCCGATTAATGTCCGACTTACCAAAGATTGTGTTGATGTTTAATTATTCATCTGAACTACGAAACTAATTAGCTCAACACCAGTTATCGTAACATTTTTAGACCAAAACAAGCAATCAATCATAGGAGTCGCCTAGGAGGTAAAAAATCATAAAAACTTATAAGAATCTTTTCCATAAGTCCTTTACTACCGTATGATGGCGCGGAGACTGTAACGGTGGTACCATATAAATCATAGGAAAATTGGTGGAAGCGTTACAGTCTGAACACCATCATACGGTATATATATCCCTAACCAGTTATCTTAACAAAGTTGGGTTATCTTAACCGTTTTTGGACCGAAACGTATAGTAAATTCAAATTATCTAACCAAACGTTCTTCTCAATTATCATAACAAAATTACACTCAAGTACCCAAAAAGCAACTGTAAAATAATATTTCCGGATACGAATCCATTAATCTTGAAAATAATTTACAGATCTCTCGTTTTCACAGTTTAAAATCTAAAATTTATATAGACGAGTTTTCCTTGCAAGACTCTGTTAAGACAATATTCATGAAAAACTAATTTATACAGTATGTTTTAATTATAATGATTTGTGGTTTTTGTATCGAACCCACATGCCCCGTTCTAACGCCATTTAAGTTTGTGCAATTTACAGTTGGAACTATAAAATCCATTCATTTGATTGAGCGTTACTTTTGAACTGTATTCTAGTTGACTAAGCTAAAAAGGTACAGAGAGTTTACCCACAGCTTAACACTTTCTCAAAACTTTTCGATCTTATGTTTTAAGCGGTTCTAAAAGGTTTTCAGCTAAGTATATACACCACCTGCGCCGTTATCTGGCCGATATTTCCGCCGAAAAAACATTTTGTTACGTAATAATGGCAAGATAAAGGCGCAGTCCTTATACTAAAAATAGGGCTTTCTGGAAACTTAATAGTCAAAATTCCGGTCAGATAAAAGAACGAGCGGTAATTCCGGCCAGATAACGGCGCAGGGGGTGTAATTACAGTTTTTGAGTAAAAGTAAGATAAGTTATGTCCGCCTACGCTTTCCGCAGTTGTCTCTTGAAGAAAACGGTGGTAAACTGCGCAGGCAGTGTAAAGTAAAAATATACCATTTTAAATCATAATATTTTAACCGAATTAGTACGATCAAAAATTCCTTAAAAATAATACAGGGGAGTTTTTTATATATGTAAACCAAATCAGGGGACACTTTTACCAAACAAAAATTAATAAGAAAAGATTTTCAAAAAAAGGTTTTAGAAAATTCAAATTAAGGGAGAAATGTAGAGTTTGGTCAAAAATAGAAAGTCGCCCCTTAATGAAAGACCTCAGTAAAATTACTAGAAACAGAATTTAAAAATATACCCATCTTTTTTCATTAACTCTCCAGACGCGGCTCGATCTCGATTATTTGTAAGCATCTCTAAATTGTGTTTTTTTTTGTGGTTCAATTTTTTTTCTACTGTTAAAAGCTTATATCGTCGACATCAAATAGTTATATTTAAACTGCGTGTTTTATAACACTGATATCCTTATACACTATAACGTATATTATATAGCCTATACTCTTGGGGCATAGACATATTTTATTTTTTTCAAAAAAAAGTGACATCAAGTTCAAAAGGGACACTTTAATTGAAACATTAAAATAAAATCAATAAAATCGCACAAAAAATAAGATGTATTAATTTTTTTATATAGATATTATACTGATTGCTATATAATAAATTCTACAGTTAACGTGTTAAACGTTTATTGAGGACTTTAATATACATAAGGTTACCCGCAATAGTGTTACAAGAGGTTGCCTAAGGTCGGTTGTGAGTCAATTCGATGAGTTCGAGAAAAAAAAATAAAACAATTTTTTTTTTCTAAATCCATTTATTCTTTCATTTCGTCTGAAGTGAAAAATTGTCTTATCGTAATTGATGATTGATCAAATGTAAAAACGAAAATACCGGTGATATATCGGGCAAATTAGTCGCAATATTATAAAAAGTATTTGTCAAACTCATCGAATTCACTCTAAACGGACCTTATACCGGCATAAAATCAGCTTCCTGATATTTTGAAGATATTTTAAGGTTTTAACCGACAAAGACCGTTAAGCAAAAAACCGCCAATTTTGGATCTTTTTTTATTTAAAATTTCCTGGCATTTATTTCCCTTAGCAGATAATTAACTGGAATTAAAGACATAAAAATATCGAAGTTTTTTCGGTATAAAACTAATTTAATTAATTATTTTGGTCAAAAGAATAATATTTTTTTTATCTATTTTTATTGACTACCATTCTTCAAAACTGTCTTGAAATGAGCGATTCATAAATTATGTTATCCCCTGTCATTGCAATTTTCCTTTTATGTTTATTTTATATATGTTTTTTAACTAAATTTCTTCTTAATCGAACATCTCTCTGGCCACGAGTGGTTTTAGACTCTTCTGCATTTCAAATTAATACTTTGCATAAAACATATTAAAAATAAATGAAGATCCCGTCGCCATGGACATTAAGTAATGAACTTGCCACGACCTTCGCCAAAAAGCTGGACGTGTCCGGGAATACGGTCTGAATTTTGATCGAAAAGATAAAATAAGTTCGATTTAATACGGCTGTATACAGTAGGGATCAACTACACTCCTTACACCCAATAGGGATCATTTGTCCAAATTGGGACGTTTTTGAAGCTCTTGGGCCAAAAAGGCCCTTTCTGAGTCTTGACATACCAAGAGTCTTGGCCGTTAAGTCGTTAAGCTAGGGTAATTGACCCTAATGCAATATGGGGTAACTCTGGGAGAAAAAATAAAACAATCTGGTTTTATTATAGGGTTAAACAGGACCTTATATCCATAATTACGAGAAATTTAATATCTCGAAATATCGGAGGCAAAAATTATTCACGATTGAGAAATCGATGTAGACAAATATGGCCACACTGCGGTCTAGGGTTACAACGTGCAAAATATTGACACTTCAGAAAAAGGTCCATTTTAATCACTGAAATAATTACACAAAAATGTAACATCAAGAATTCGTAACAACTGGGTTTTACAAGTTATATAGCGTTGGTTCTTAAATTGCCCTTATTTGACCTTATGACCAATACAGTATTGGCAATACTGCTTATTGCTTAAAAAAGCTGAAACCGCCCTGTAGATTATGCCGGATTGTTTTATTTGTTCAGTTACTCTATTCGTCCTCAAATTCCGCTGACGAAATCTGAAAAAATTAATAATATGAAGAAATGACAAACTAGAAAAAAAAGCTGTCAGCGTATTTTGAACACGGACGATCAATATGTAAATTAAAATGATGAGTAATCATTTTTGATTTCCCTAGTATTAAATAAGCCGGTAGCACTTGTATATTGGTTTGACCTGGTTAGTATATATACAGTATATATTATACATCTACTGATATGTAATTTACTGACTGTAAATTACATGGATCTAAATTATCACATGATTACTTCATGTCCATAAATCTCGTTTGATATATTCATGTATGATATTTGTTGCTGGCTATACATGTATAATAAATCTTGGATGTTGAACCGTTTTGAGAAAAAATTGTCTTCGTCCACAGTAGGGTGTCCGCGGTCGGGCCGAATATGAATACTTTGTCAAAAAAATCAGATAATTTAAAAAACAATTTTCAAAAATATATTTTTTTTTCAAAATCCGAATTGATACCTGTCAACATGTTATCAATTCAGATTTTGAAAAAAAATAGATACACACGATACGCCTTTAACCGGCCACTTTTTGAAAAATTTTTGTGGCCAGTTAACGGCGCACCTTGTGTATACATTTTGAAAATTTTCGAAAAAACGGCACTTACGAGACAAACATTTTATTCGAAAAATGCTTTCTTTGAAACTCGTTTTCGCCAAATAACGTTCTATGGAAAACACCAGGGCGTCTTTCGACGGTTAACTCCCAGGGGGAAGTGTGTGTACATAGACACACAACTTGTTTTTTTCATCGATTTAAGGCACATGGAGGGATGCATTTCACCTCGTCGAACACAGTACCCCGGAGAACAATAGATTTATTTACACAACAAAAAAAAAAAGTAAAAAAGAACCCGGAAAAAATTGAAGACAATAGAAACGAAAAACTTCAATGGATAAAAAAGATAAATATTGAACGAAGGAAAATTATTTTTATTCCCGGGACTCGAGATCCTAACATAAAAATGTTATGAAAGCAACATTTGAGACTGTTTTTTTTTATATATTTGGACTCGGAGTAATTTTGTGATCATTTTGCATGTAAAAAAATTAATTTTAAGAAAAAAATTTTCGAACGAAAGAAAATCGTTTGGTGATCTGAGCGATCTGAGCCCGCTTTAATTTTGAGACCCTAATTGTTGATGATTGGTATGTTTTAGGTCGTTACGAACATGCTGATATATTTTTTTTATATTTTTTCGTAAAAAAAAATAATTTTTAGACTTTGAGCGCCTAAACATTTTTTTGCGTTTGGTGCGCGATATGACCCCGCTTTAATTTTGAGACCCTAATTTTTTATGTTTCGTATTTTTCAGGTCGTTACGAACATGATGAATTATGTTTTTTTATATTTTTTTCGTAAATAATTTTTTAGACTTTTGATTTTGACTTTGAATTTATGATTTTGACTTTTTGTAAAAAAAAAATACATCACCGTGATCAGCTCATTGCAAGCTGTCGAACTGTATAAAAAAGGTTGGGAAAAAATGTGAAATAAAAAATAAATTACGTTAATTTACGTTAATTTCACGCTTAATTTTTTTACCACCTTTAATCTTTATTTTTTCCTGAAATTTTTGTGTTCAAAAAATATTGATTATATCTTGTCCATTTATGTGATCTTTTTTTCTTATTGAAGTTTCCGCTTCCTTTGTTTCGCATTTCGTTTTTTTTTCTAGCTTGTTTACTTTAAAAATTTTTGTACTCGAGGATATTGTGTTCGACGAGTTGAAGTCAACCCCACATGGAGGTCCCGTAGGGCAAAACGGGCATTGTTGACCCCCCTCAAATTTTCGAAAAAATTACATTGACGGTATTTTTTGCGGAGGTTGGAGATTTCAAATAGCTCTCTAGAGGGCCCCGGTGGCCCAAATCAATTTCTGAATAGTCAGATCGACGTAGTATGAGGAGCTCTACAACTTGGCTTTACCAGTTTTTTGAATTATTGTGAATTTTTTTAAGTGCATGTTTATATACACACATTTTCCACCTACGGGTTCCCAAAAACTCCTTCCTCCTGAGAGTTAAGTTACGATACAATTTGAAAGATTTTGTAAACGGTCTATGAAAAAGATAAGATTGCCAATATTAGACTTGGTAGTCTAGAATTATAACAATTCTCACTGTCAGCTAACTGTTTATCGGCTTAGCACTGAACTGCGAAGTTTTGTGACCTGAATATAACTGTTTATTTGAATGTAACCGTGCTGATCTAGCCCAAAATAGTCAAATTCCACACAATAAAATTTTCTCAAATTATTTTTAAAATGAATTGTTAAAATAAGTTTTTTGACTAGGGTCGTCAATGAAGGGACACCACCTCAAATTCGTAACAAAAGCGGATTTATATAAAAAATATTAACAAAATTTGTTCATTTTCTGCCAGGGTAGGATTTTGGGGCCGAATATAGTTTTTTTCGAATTAAATTGGAGGTTATTCAATGATTTGTAAGTCATTTAACGGTATTGAAAAACAGACTACTCAGTGGTACATTCCCTGTCCACTTATGTGGAAACCTAACGAGTCAATAATGGTACAAATAGGTGCACAGGGCCTTGACGAAAACTGAAAAATATTTATTTGAGAGTTATCTTGACGCTTTTTGGGCGGTTATAAAAGTAAGATAAATCGTCAGGGGCTGTATCGCAATAGAAAGTATCATCAAATAATTTGAATAATTATTTCTCTGAACGTGAAAAACAGAATGAAATTTGTATTGAATCTTTGAAAATAGCCTTGTTTTCAGTATATGAGGGTTCAATAACAGCCCATTTATCACAAACGGTTCTCTTATAAGGAAAAAAACTATAAGATAAGGCCCTTATAAGGCCGTTATGTTTTATCCCCCTTATCATAAGGGGTATAAAACATAACGGCGTATAAGGTCGTCATACGCGCGGGGGTGTTTATATGCGGATAATTTGCTTATTCACTTATACAGATTCAGTTGTTCGTTTTGATTCATCACAAACGGTTCTCCATTTATTAAGATTAGGATATCCACTTCATCGACTTTTTTTCGTCTAATAAAAAAAACACTTTTTTTAGTGTTCGAAACAACAAATACAAGATATTTTTTCTCTTTCTCTGAACGTGAAAAACAGAATGAAATTTGTATTGAATCTCTCAAAATTACATTTGAAAATGGCCATGTTTTCAGTATATTAGGGTTCTATAGAGGCCAAGCCTATCAATCGAATCTGGGATCGGAATCAAGTGAAGTCACAATTGAATTCAAGGCGCAAATTGAATTTGCAACAACCACTTCATTGTACATCTGGGAGCTACATTTTGAATTGTAGCGAGGAAAAATAATGAAATCTTATGTCCTTGTTATTACTTGTCTTTTTTTTTCGGATCAACTAATTTCGAACAGGCGTTCTGAACGACCGATCCTTGAAATAGTATACGTAATTTCGCTGTTAAATGTCAAAATAAATTTAATGTCGAAAAATTGACGAACATTTATGTATACAAAAGTATTGCAGCGCGCATTTTTAAATCAAAATACTGTATTCCCGCGGTTAGTTTTTTTTTTTATTAAAAATTGCCATAATACGTTCGAGGGACCCTCATTAAGGGTGTAATGCAGTCAGAAAAATTTACAAAAAATCATAAAAAAATTATTTGTAAAATTATGTGGTGGCACCAAAATCTGTCCTGTATTCCCGCGGTTATTTTTTTTATTGAAAATTGCCAAAATACGTTTTTTGCAATGAAGCTGAACCCTTAACTCTCAGGGGAAGGACTTTTTGATAACCAGTAGGGGGAAATTGTGTGCACGTATGCACACATTTAAAAATTCACAATAAGTCGCAATAATTCTGGTAAAACTGGTAAAGCCAAGTTGTAGAGGTCGTCAAACCACGTCGATCTGACTATTACGAAATTGATTTGGGCCACCAGGGCCCCCTAGAGAGTTGTTTGAAATATCCAATCTATGCAAAAAATACCGCCAATAGAATTTTCTCGAAAAGTTGAGGGGGGTCAGCAATACCAATTCTGCCATACGGGGCCTCCTTATGCCTTAAATCGACGAAAAACCAAGTCGTATGCATATATGCACACACTTCCCCTTGCGAGTTAATATTTTAAACTCTACGCACATTTGTATATTTACATGATTTTTTGAAAAAAAAAATTTACAAAATTCACAATCTTTCAAATATTTTTTAGTCGTTCAGACTGAACGTCTGTTGAATATCAACTAAAGCCACTTGTCCGAATATATTGTAATGACAATTTAAGGATTTAAAATCGTCCATATAATATAAGATAATGGTTTGTCAGTGGTAACGGACTTTAAATTTAAATCAGTCGTAATTTAAATTTCACCGGGTTATTTGAAAATATTAATCCGGGCACCCTAATTATATCCCAGATACAAATAAAATGGTTTGGAATTTGAAAGGCTTTATAAAAATGTTCTAAAAGTTTTTGTCATTTTTGGCCTGTTCTTTAACTCTCAGGGGGAACGAGTTTTTGAACGCGTAGGGGGGAAATGTGTGTATATAAACAAGCACTTAAAAAAAATCACAATAATTCGCAATAATTCAAAAAAACTGGTAAAGCCAGTTGTAGAGCTCGTGAAACTACGTCGATCTGACTATTAAGAAATAGATTTGTGCCACTAGGGGCCCTAGTCTAGGGCCCCCTAGAGAGCTGTTTGAAATTTCCAACCTACGCAAAAAATACCGTCAATGTAATTTTTCCGAAAATTTGAGGGGGTCAATACCCGTTTTGCCCTACGGGGCCTCCATATGCCTCAAATCGACAAAAAAACAAGTTGTGTGTCTATATACACGCACTTCCCCCTGGGAGTTAAAAAAAACCCTATAGATTTTTTATTGGCACCACTATATGTTTCTCTGAGCATGTTTTATCTTTATAATTTAAAAAAATACAAACTCTCGATTTATTAAAATGGGCCAAAAATAAAAACATTGATTTTTAGACAATCATGATGAGAATCATCCCCAATCGCTTGGTTTTATTTTTTTATAATTAATTTTTATAATAATGAAAACCATGAAACCCCAGTTTTGGTGGGTAGATGACACCCTTAATCTGCGACTTTGGCTCAAACCAGAATGATTAAAAAGCGTGAGAACTAACACATCGATTCCCTGACCATGATAATTCTTCTTTCTCTTTTGTGTTTTATTTTAGAATTTGAATCTAAAAAATAGCATGAAAAAAAGTAGCATCAAGGTCAATTACATAAGTGATGATCCGTAGACTTTGCAAATACAAATTTATCACGCTACTTTGACACCTATAAACGTCATGACAATTTCGAAATAGTAAGATTCCATAATAATTCATTGATTTAACTAAATGTTTTATGGTATACACAGGGTGCGCAGTTATCTTACGAACTTGGTTCTCGAAAAGTCGCAAGATAAGCGTAAGAGCGGTAATTTTCGCAAGATAACTGCTCGTAAAATAACTGCGCACCCTGCGTATGTCTGAAAATAAAAATGTTAATAATTTGTAGAATTGCGGTTGAAAAAATTTTGTTATCGGCTACAACATTTTGCCAATCCGCCTCCAAAACAACCCAATAATCTAGATTTACTGTTTTAACGGGCCGTACCCGTCAAACCAGACTTCCACATTTGGCGCCACCAAGTGGACAAAACGGCTTCTTATATTTCTAGAAGTATAATTATTAAAATCCCGCTCGTTATTTCAGAAGTCGAAGAACAATTGGAATTACTAGGCACGGCCTTATCGATTCGGCAACATTAAAAGTGGACCTTGCAAATTTTGCCATTTTACGATAAAATAATGCTCTCTGGCGCCAAAACTTGACATTTCTATTTGTTTTTGGTTGAAGTGCGTAACATCCGGGTGCTCACATACATACATCGTTTGGAAAAATGGAATTTGGTGATTAAAAAAATGACATACTGAGTACAAATAAGCTGTAGTACACAGGTTTTGCAGTTATCTTGCAAAAATTCCTGGTCGTACGCTTATCTTGCGACTTTTCAGTAAACTTTTTTGGGACCTCGGCCTGCGCACTAAGCAGTTATCTTACAAAAAAAAACGCTTATCTTTCGACTTTTCGAGGACCAAGTTCGCAAGATAACTGCGCACCCTGTGTATAGCCTCTCGCTTGTTCAACTAAAATCTCTCGATGAAGTTCATAATGTCAAGTTCACACTACAAACATTCTTTTTTTCCGTATTAACTTTTATCAAACTGATCACAACATATGGAGAAATGCATTAAGCAAATATAAAAGTTAATTTGAAAGCCAGTCTTCTACGTTGATTGCAATTTTTGTTTCCCATTTTTAATGAACCATTACGTTTTCGAAACACTTTTTTTTATAAAAAGTGATACATTTCATGTATTTAAATCTATCTATTGTAAAAAAACAGTCTGTTCTCAAAAGACGTCAAAAGCATTATGTCTATTTATAATCCATGTAACTATAAGATAAGCTGTCTAACTGTTTTATTATGCATATGATATGCGGAATATCACATGAATGCAAGTATTTGCTATCGAAAAGTATTTTCAAGGTCGATAAAATTGAAAGGTTATAAAATATACAAAAGTTACCCTGAAACTAAAGTTGAAATGTCATAAAAACGTGCGAGCTCTGCTGACATCATAAATATTATTGACGAAAACGGAAATGGAAATCGTATCTAGTCCTACAACTTTCACGACATTTAGTAAAGTTTTTTCCGGAAATGTTTTCGTTAATTAGGCGCACAATACTGATGACGATTTTTTTCCAAAAAAGTCCTGAAAAAGCAAATATTCGTGAAAAATTCCCGAAATAGGTGAAAAGAGGAACAGTCATAACATTGAAACTTAAAATTTTAATAACCACCTACCTGCTTAAAGTAACGCTGCTTAAAGTAACATTATTCGGTTAAAGTAACAGTTTTTTGCGATTAGTGGTAACTTTTTCAATCCACGCCCTACCTCCTTAAAGTAACAATTTTCGCTTAAAGTAACAGTTTTTTTGTCCATTTTGGTGTTAGGTAGGTGGTGTATAAGAAATGAAATATCAAAACTTAGCTACAAAAATTTGTCCTCGTTGCTTTAAAGCACGAATAGAAAATTTTTTTATCATCAGAAGTCAAAAAATACACTCAAAAAATGCCAAAAGGCATACTCTTGCGTGAAAGTTTTTTCGCGCATCTTATTGAAAAAAAAACTTATGTATAACACTTGCAAGTAAATGTTTTTCTCGCACTACATAATTAATACCATTGTATACACTACCCCTTAACTCTCAGGCCTCATGCTGTGGAAAATTGTTATTCTAGTCGACATATTCTTGCACATTCCAATTTATCTACTTTCGTCAAGTATTATCAAAGTTTTTGTGTGATCTCTTAAATCTATCAAATCTCATAAATTATGTGCCTTATTAAAATAAATTCTCTTTACTGTCAGAATAGAAAAAAAATATAGCTTTTTGGAAAGCGAGACGATTATAAGGAAAAGCAAGATCAATCGTCCGTGCCGCCGTTTTTTTCTATTTTTTATTTTTCGTTGATCCTTTCGCTGGTGGCAGATTGTGTTTCAGAATAGAATCGAAAGTCATATTATTCGCTTCATAAATAATCTTGCATAATTTATGTTATGCTTGTAGTGCTATTTGGGATACGAGAAAGAGAGAAAAAACAGCGAGATTCCTCTTCATTTTAGACCAAATTCGATAAGACGCCTGCGGTCAATATTTCAATTATTAGGCAGTAGACACAGATAATAATTCACCAGTCTTTTTTTTTGTTGTCTGCCTTTAAGAACCCTCAAAAGCGGGAAGATTGATTATCAGATGGATTTTGAATAACTGCAATTTGGATCTGATTAGCGCGATGCCCTTTTTTCGTTTTAAAAACCGTAAAGAGAAATTTATTAGAGACTTTTATATAGAGCTTTTTGGATAATGTTTCT
>SCLG01000276.1:51887-66396 GCA_004367875.1 Oikopleura albicans
AGAAGAAATAAATCAAGCACGCTACTTGTATTGCCACTCTTTTTTCATGTTCATTATGTAAGATTATCATTTCTCATTACAAGGATCATAAAATCGGAATTAAAAAACGTTCAAAAACTCACCCTGGATTTCATTTGATTTCAAGTAGTTTGATGTGAAAAAACGCGGGTATGAACCTCTAATTAAATAACATTTTAAGTAGAGCGATCTGCCGAACATGTTACCTCGTTTTCGACGTCAAATCTGATTTTGGTTTCAATCGGTAAAAATCGGTAAAAAAAAAACTGGCTGAGATTTTTTTTTTTCGGGTTCGTGACGAATTTAATTGCAAACCAACAAAACAGACTACATGTTTCTTTTTTTACGTGAACGGATTCCACGGATATATTAATCAAATTGGAAATGTTTTTTTTTCGTTTGGTTTGATCAGGTCGGAAATGAAAAACATAAGTTGCAAAATTGAAACATCCACGTAAAGTTACATGACATTCACTGAAAACCGCTTGGAAAAACGTTTTTAGCAATGTTTTGAAAACGACACGATGTGTACTTGAAAGTGTGGTTGTTTTTTTCCACGATTGCAAATAAATTTATACCTGAAGGGTAAATTAAACAACTTTGACTCAAAGGGTACTGTTTTTAGCAGATTATTGGCAAAATTCATAAAACTAGCACGTTATGAAATTGCTCGCAGTACGACTTCCTAGATAAAATGGAATGAACGGCAAGCAAACAATCGACCCAGTTTAAAAAACTGAAGTCCCTGCTTCCAAAGCGTTACGAAATGACGTCATCATCGAAAAACAGTCGGTAAGAAGTTAACTTAACACTTTTTAGCAACATTTTTAAAAGTTTACAAAAAAAAATATGGATTAAAAAAGGCTCAAAAGGGCCCAAAAGGGCTCAAAAGAAAAGACGTCATGATCCAAAGGCGTTACAATTTTGAGCAACAAATCTTAACACTTTGGGAGCAGGGACTGTATAAAAAAAGTGAAAAAATTAGTTTGTTTTGTCTTTGTAATATATTTTAAAATGAAATTGAATTGGGAATTTAACTACTTTTGGACGTTTCAGGTGGTATATAATATACCGTTTATTGTATTTCGGGAGTTATTTTACGGAATATTCGCCTACGCTCTAAACAGTTAATGTCGACTTTATGAATATCAAGTTTGAAAAATAACTGCGCACTCTCTGTATGTATATTTTGCAGATGTGGATTACATGTGTATTCTAGCGCAATTTAAATGAAACAGGAAAAAAAACGCAGCCGAGAGAAGATTGACGAGTGACCGGAAATGTTTACACTACCCCCTTATCATGCACGCTGTTTGTTTTCTTTATCATGGCGATTTGCACCCTGCTATCACATTCGGGGGTGACGCTGTCGCACGTTTTCCCTATTGGAAGGATTCTGATATGCATAATGTTTATCAAATATGCTGTTCCTTCAAACGTCAGTTTACAAACCAAGATATTTTTTCGTATCTTTTTTTCGCACCTTTGGATTTTCTAGCGCTTACGAGCGANNNNTTCCCTATTGGAAGGATTCTGATATGCATAATGTTTATCAAATATGCTGTTCCTTCAAACGTCAGTTTACAAACCAAGATATTTTTTCGTATCTTTTTTTTTCGCACCTTTGGATTTACTAGCGCTTACGAGCGAGTTAATCTGATACATGCGCGAGTTCCAAAAATGATTGCAGCATTATTTATAATCCTAAATATAAAAAAGATGATGCCTACAGCGGCACAACCTAAATATGGACAAATGCAAAAATGCAAAACCCCAAAAATAGAGAATTTTTTTATGGAGGCCCCTTAGGGCAAAACGGGTATTGGTGACCCCTTCAACTTTTCGAGAAAATTCGATTGACGGTGTTTTTTGCGTAGGTTGGATGTTTTAAACAGCTCTCTCGGGCGCCCTGGTGGCCCAAATCAATTTCTGAATAGTCAGATCGACGTATTTGGACGAGCACTAAAACTTGGTTTTACCAGTTTTTTGAATTATTGCGAATTATTGTGAATTTTTTAAGTGCGTGTTTATATACACGCATTTCCCCCTACGGGTTCCCAAAAACTCCTTCCCCCTGAGAGTTAACACTTTTTAGAGCAAAATGTATCGCGATATGAACACTTTTTGAGCCCTTTTAGTTAGATAACTTGTTAGATGGTGTATTTTCTAAGAAACTTATTCTCCAAGTTGACCCGGTACCAATTTTAATTCTCAAGTTCTCAAGTAAACCGTGAGTTTTGTCCGTGTCAGTCATTAACTATTCGGCAGCGTATTAATCCGATATATCCCAGCTTTTGCCAGCTAAACAGAAAGATTGAGATAAAAAAGTAATTGTCCCTCTAGGGATAAATTGAAGATAAATGTTAAATCGATTTCAATCCATGAGTGATCCGGATAACTTCGAATCATTTAAAATTAACACCAATTTGGCGATAAGAATTTACAATATTCGTTTTTTAACTTCTATCGACGACTTTTATCTTTTGTGGTCCTCCACAGGATTGTCGGATACGTTTAAGAGTTTAAATTATTGAATATCAGCGCGAAAAGGGCAATATATGATAACTTATCAATATCATATATCGTTATTTGACATACAGCAAAAATCGGGAGCTAAACGTTACACTGATATATTTAATGGTATTTTTGTGTTTTTTTTGTTATTTATGCAACTTTTCGTCAAAAAAAAATCTGTAAGATTTTCAAAAGCATACAATAGTTGCAAGATAACAGCGCAGGGGGTGTACGAACGTCACGTTATTTTTTCGCAATTTGGTTTTAGGTAAAAATTCGTATAAACATGATTTAGTATACACCGCCTGAGCGGTTATCGGGCAGGTTTCGCGACAACAAAAACCTGCCCGATAACTGCGCAAGGCGTAGGCGGAAAAGTGAAAAGTTTTCTGGGGAAAAAGCCTGCCCGATAATAGCACGAGCGGGCCAACCTGCCCAATAACTAGATGCCCGATAACTGCGCAGGTGGTGTATTTCATTTTGAGCTTGTAGATTTTCCATTTGTAACCCATTTGATGACCATATTAATTGTATTAAACACAATTATAGAAATAACGCGCGTTCCAAATGAAAGTGGGTCAAAATGAGTAAAAATAGTCATGTTTGACCCGCTTTCATTTAGAATAGCCGTTAGTGTGTTAACTAAAATTATAAACAACATAATAATTTATTCCAGTGGCACGTTTTACTGATTACCAAAAAAAAAAAAATAATAGCATAGAAATAAGTTAGACCCGGGAAAAAATGTAAACTTCGACTGAAGTCTTTTTTGAATTAAAAAAAGTTTTGACAAATAACATATTTGGCCATTGACCCTTGTGAGTAGCGCGTTATAATACTGGACAAACTTTTTTGCCAAAAATGCACAAAAAAGGGGCGCAGCGGCAAAGTTCAATCTCCATTGTAATATTTTTGAAGTGTAAACATTACCGCCACTCGCTTCAGCATGATACTTGATTTTGTTTGAAAGAATTCGTTCAGCTATTTGCTACCATTAACAATACGTTACGTTTAATGAAAAAAATGAAAAATTAATTAGTGAAAATTCTCAGCTGACATAATCTGAATGTTTCGATCGTATTTTTGTACAGCATCTGCCAAAAAACGCGCTCAGCGAAATTGAAGTTAAATGTGATTAAATTATATATAAAAATTTTATTGAAATTATACCAAAATTTTATTGAAATTTTATTGAAAATTATATTTAAAAATTTTATCTGATTTGGCTGACCATGAGAGCGACCAATATTTTAAATATTGATTTCTTTCAAAGAAACGTGTATTTTTCTGTCTTTTCTACCNAAATATGCCGACACGGAATACTAGAAACGCTCGGCCGATTTTTTTTTGAAACTAACCCTGTACAAGTTTTCAAATACAAATTTCGCACCGTAAAATTTGAAGACTTATTCAAAGTTTTTTAAATACATGTCTGTACATAGTCGTATTTAAATACAAAAATACCTCGACTCAACTCAAAAATGTTCAAAATAAGCCATTTTGACATAAAACAGTACAATACAGTCCTTACTTCCAATACGGACGTTTTTGATTATCGAAAAAAGCGACTTTTCGTGTTTTTGTTTCATTTTAGATGACAATTTAAAATTTTGTACCTTGTAAATTACAAGTTGTAATTTATCTAAATCTAGTATATTCATGTTGTATTGTATATCTAATTTATTTTTATGCGCCTTAGAAGTACTTTTTATCCCAATTTGACAATTAGACAAAATTCTTTCAGTTTGGTGCTTTTCAAAACGTGGCGGGACAAATACCAGAGATTATCTAAAATTACGACACAAAATACTTTGATTTTAGTTGAGAATACAATGACTAAATATTTAAATAATATGCTAATTTTTGTCATCTAAACTGTAATGATGACTACAATTTGTATGATGACTACAAAACCTTTCCGCTACATCTATTTTCTAGGGCCTAACATCTCTGAAGATATCAAATTTTTGTCAAGATAAGGTATCATTGTCAAGATATGAGAGCACCAACTGTTCGACCAGTTCTGTAAATCGAGAGACCTAAAAACGGAGAAAATTTGCCAAAAAGGGCCGCTAAAATGCTCTCTGGCGCCAAAACGTGTCTTCCTTTTCGACTTTTTTATTTCACCATTGGCGCTAGAGAGCCTTTTAGAAGTCATTTTTGGAAAATTTTCTCCGTTACCTTGAAGGTAATCTACGCATCAAACTTATAAGTGAGTTTTATGTCATAATCTTAGTCCGAATAATTTGTAATGAACGATTTGATTAGATTTTGGTTGTTCACTACGTGTTTATTTCTCCACCCGAAGATTCAATAAAAACATGTATACATGGATTTTAGATATCGTCTAATGCATTGACAGGGTTGAACTTTTCGATTTTTTTTCTGACGGTGTAATGATGCGAATGTTCTTCGCAATTTTATTGGGCCCTGGGGTCAACAGGATTTATTAATTAATAACACCGCACTCTAAATATTATTTCATAAGGGTCATATTTTTTCACACGGTAAGAGTTTGTTACTTTAACTGTCACAGTTTTACAATTATTTTTCACCATACCGTCGTTTATGTAAAGTGACTAATTGACGTTACGAGAAAAATTTGATACTAAGGACAAAATACAGCAATAATCGCACACTCGAATGTACTGACTATTTTTTGCGATCTTATGTAACATTTATTTTTAAACACATCGTTTAGAACTACAGGCCCGGCCTTCCAATTGTGCAATTTGCGTTTCCGAAAAACGTGCACAATTGGGCAGTCGTGAACACTTGGAGAGTCCTGCAAAATTTGGTAAAATTGTCATTATCAAGTTCACTACTAGTTTTTTAGGGCGTTTTCGAGTCATAAATATACACAAAATTGATTCCTTTATCGTTTAGTACTAAAAATAACAAATTGAATCAACAAGTTTTGCCTGACAAACCAAAAATACTTTTTGCCAGTCTCGTAACATTTCCTGAAAAAGTGCACAATTAGGCAGTCGTGCACAATTGGAGGGTGCACAGTTGAAAGGTCGGGACTGTATATAGGTTGTACAGTTTAAGAAAATGCCCCGTTAAAAACAAAGTGGCTCATTAATGGCGAGGTCATGCAGACCTAGTAAAACTGGAATTTTCCAGAATAATATACGACAGTTCCAGATATTATAATTGTACACTTTATTATCATCCTGTTGGCCAAAGTCGATTTCTAACAAACGGAAAAAAGAGTAATTTTCCGGCTTTCACAAAAGGAATTTTTGGATTAATGTTTGAGATTCCAGTTTCGGCCAATTGTCATGTACAACAAATAGAATACAGCATATAATTATTTTTTGATCTGATGCAACTGAAAGTGGAAAGCCCCGTTCTAATCCCAAATTCCGAACCTGAATCGTGAAATGTTACTAAATATTTAGATTAAATATTTAATTGATCTCTTTATTAAATATTTATATCCAAAAAGCATCCAAATAGTCAAAATTATTCTTAAATAATCGGAATGGTTTGATAATCGATTTACGTTTAACGAATCAAACCTTTCCCAATTATTCACGATTCCAATCATTCTTTTATGACTAAAAATGACAAAAATAACTGATTTCAAAAATTTTATGGGAAATTGATATCTCAGACGTTGAACTTCAAATTTCCTGCTAGTTTTAACACTCGTATCATATTTCTTAAGCTATTTTTTAAGTCAGATTTAATAGCCTAATTTGATCCATAATAATAGTGCTTGTATATTTATTGAACATTTTTCACTTCTTTCTAGAACAAAACAACATTAAATTTCATTTTTGTCATGTGCTCAGTTTTAATATGATCACGCTCTTAGACGCCATAAGTAAAGTCAGAATCATCCTTTGGTCTAGTGGGCCCGGTACAGGAACAATCACTTTTGTTATTTTATTGTTGCAGTATTTGAAATAGTTAGATCGTTATTTTGCTTCTAACAAGTTGAAGGTGCGGTCGTTTAATCGTTTGTTAGAAAATGTTAGATTGTCGTGTCTTGATTTCCCTGTGGATATTCCACGCCCTGGGCAACGTTTGTTAGCTGTGACAAAGAAGAAGACAAACAAGAATTCTAGAGAAAGTTCGTACCCGGATCCTGCAACAATATGATGAACACTACGCTGACTTAACCCTGCCCAACTGATGCAACAACAATAACTTGCCATTCTTCAATTACAAGGACGAATTTCGCTTAGTGGACTACATCAGCACTCACGAAGTCACAATGTCAACAATACAGTCCATGCTCCTACAATGACCAGTCACACGAGGGTTGTCAACCAGCAATGCCCAGTGGATGGGATACCTGTAGACATTTACCCTTATTGTATACTGTGAAAAAACTTTATGAACTTGAAATAAATTTCATTCAATCGTAAAAAACTGCTCTATAATGTGAATACTAACGGAGTGGATTCTTTCTCAGTATAGGGCCTCCCGTACCATATAAAATGGTAAAATATTTTTTTAAACTTTAACTGATAAATTGGAAAAAAAGCCGCCGCTTTTGTATTTTACTTTTAGAAAAGGCCCTTGCAAATCCGGAGCACAAATTTTGTACAAAAAACAGCTCTGACTAATTTATGCAACAAATTATTTTGTAAACAATGATTTTATGCAGCCACTCAATTAAACCGCTATTCATACTTTCCAAAAGACAAAATTTGGAAACTACAAAGTTTTATCTTCGTATAAGTTCCATGTATAAGTCTTATCTAGAAAATATCAGATCATTTTCCATGTTTTTTTTGTTTCTCGGAGCATTTTTCAACATCCGGATATTCAAGCTAGTTGGTATCTCTGTTTAACCCTTCTAAACGGTCGTGTTTTTTTGGCCAAAATAAGATCAAACTTTCGACGTCAAATAATCCAATCATTTGATGGATTGGCCAGATATCTCTTTTTCGACGCTTTGGTCAGATAAAGACTCATTACATTAAAACGGCAGTTAACTTCTAACGTGCCTCAGTTGACATCTACATGCAAACAATGATACCATGCTGAAATCAGTAAAAAAATAGTAAATTACGTCATGTTAGATCTTGCGTTTCCAAATTTAACGCACACCTGCGCTATCATTTAACCTCTGAACACATATGTTGGATAAGTGGCTGGTCATTAGAATCATCAGGTATAACTTATAATAACATAACAATAAGATAACAGCAAAACGGTTATTAAGATAACTGATTAGGTGGTGTACTTTTTGGAATAATTAGACATGGCTTGAGCCATCCGTGTGGCACTGTCGGGACCGAAATAGGAGATTAAAAATGTAAGCATAGGTCTTAAACCAACGAAAAAACATAGAACAATGTTACGTCAGGGCTCGGCAAAAATCGATTAAAAAAAAGCTCAACTTTCCTCAGCTTTCCGGTTTTCCTTTTGAAAAAAGCTTAACTTTCCTCAGCTCACGAGGTTACGTTTCCCTAGTTACGTTTCAAATGTAGATAAACGCCCATATGAGTTAAAAGTTAGAAATAACTGATAAGTTGATTTACGTATTCATGTTTAATTTTAGTCACTTAGTAACTATTAACAAATTCACCAAAAATACGGGGGTCATCGTGTCTATTAAGTAATTAGTGTTTGTAATGTTAGGTGGTCATTTAAACAGCGCATTTTGTGCTTTAAAAAGCAATGGATACCCTTAACACTAACCGTATTAATTTTCCAAGCTTTCCATTAGAACTTCTAATTATCGATGTATTATGAAAATTGTGTTTTATGTGATCTNGATGGATTGGCCAGATATCTCTTTTTCGACGCTTTGGTCAGATAAAGACTCATTACATTAAAACGGCAGTTAACTTCTAACGTGCCTCAGTTGACATCTACATGCAAACAATGATACCATGCTGAAATCAGTAAAAAAATAGTAAATTACGTCATGTTAGATCTTGCGTTTCCAAATTTAACGCACACCTGCGCTATCATTTAACCTCTGAACACATATGTTGGATAAGTGGCTGGTCATTAGAATCATCAGGTATAACTTATAATAACATAACAATAAGATAACAGCAAAACAGTTATTAACTCCCAGGGGAAGTGCGTGTAAATAGACACGCAACGTGTTTTTTCGTCGATTTAAGGCATATGGGGGCCCCGTGGGGCAAAACGGGTATTGGTGACCCCCTCAACTTTTCGAGAAAATTTGATTGACGGTGTTTTTGCGTAGGTCGGAGATTTTAAACAGCTCTCTAGGGGTAGATCGACGTAGTTTGACGAGCTCTACAACTTGGTTTTACCAGTTTTTTGGAATTAATACGAATTAATGTGAATTTTTTAAGTGCGTGTTTATTTACACGCATTTTCCCCCTACGGGTTCCCAAAAACTCCTTCCCCCTAAGAGTTAAGATAACTAGTTAGGGGGTGTATTTATTGGAATAATTAGACATGGCTTGAGCCATCCGTGTGGCACTGTCGGGACCGAAATAGAAGATTAAAAATGTAAGCATAGGTCTTAAACCAACGAAAAAACATAGAGCAATGTCACGTTTCAAATGTAGATAAACGCCCATATGAATTAAAAGTTAGAAATAACTGATAAGTTGATTTACGTATTCATGTTTAATTTTAGTCACTTAGTAACTATTAACAAATTCACCAAAAATACGGGGGTCATCGTGTCTATTAAGTAATTAGTGTTTGTAATGTTAGGTGGTCATTTAAACAGCACATTTTGTGCTTTAAAAAGCAATGGATACCCTTAACACTAATGGTATTAATTTTCCAAGCTTTCGATTAGAACTTCTAATTATCGATGTATTATGAAAATTGTGTTTTATGTGATCTTGCGTTAAATATTTAACTTAAAAAATGTTCGGTTATAAACCCTGAAATAAGAGTACAAGTAATGGTGTATAATATACTAGTATAATTAATATTACAATACGGAGAAAATGTGTTAATTTACCCTAAATTGATCAGGCTACTTTCTTATTGGCCCGTTTCCGAAGTCCTCCAGATGCGTGAACCAATCAGCGATCGTTATCTAGTTTAGTTGTGGTATTAGCGCTGATATGACGCAGCCAGTTTTACTAGCTTAATTTACATAACCCCTGGCCAATTATCTGGCCAGATTTCCGGCTCGTTCTTTTACGTTAGGTACGGGGTTACCAAGTATTAGAGGTTTTTTCGAAAAATTGTCGTTAAGAGAGGGTTTTTTTTGTAAGAGACGATTGTCGTCAAGTATTTTAAAAATTGTCGTCAAGGTTTTAAAAAGGACGCTTTTTCAGAACAGGAAACCGTTCCTTACTTGGCGGCCCTGCTGTAATGAGCAGTTAAATGAGCGATGTAAATNTCTTTTTTTTTCAACAAAAATTCAAGAAGGTGAAATGTGGCTTTGAATATTAAATTACGCGTAATTATACAGAAAATCCTTTTCTAATGAACTCATCACCAAGGGCGGCTGTTAAGCTTTTTGATTTAATAGTTTCAAAAGTCGAAAGTATACAAATTTGATTTCATAGTGCTCATTTAAACGGCTCAACAAACCACAAATTATCCAGAATAATTTTATCCCGTATTTTGATTAGAAAAGTTTTAAGCACTTGCCAAACATACCGTACTACAAAAGGAGCACCGTTATGTTTCACCCCGTTATGTGACAATTTTTCCCGTTCGTCCGGTTATGTTACAATTTTTTAGCAAAAAAATTTCTGGCGTTTTTGCCTACGCACTACGCCGTTATCTTACAATTTTCCGTTATGTTACAATTTGTACAAAAAACACGCATTGCACAATATTTTCCCCGTTCGTCCCGTTATGTTACAATTTTTAATTTTTTTGGCGTTTTCCAACGAAATCGCCTACGCACTGCGCCGTTATGTTACAATTTTCCGTTATGTTACTTTTTTTTATTTGGTTTTGAAACATAACGGCGCACCTGGTGTATTTCAATACGGAATTTCTTTAGCTGGATGCATACATTACTTTCATTCAACTTTCAGGTCGCTTCAAATGTCCACGTTTTATCGCCACTTGAAATAATTAAGGATGTTGCACGCCAAAAGCTGGAAACAACGTCTGATCATTAAGCCATCATATGCCTTAGGTTTAGTGGTCGAATAGGGTATATAAATTGCAATAGTTTATGTCCGTCAATTATATTTGTTCAAGGTGGATAAACCATAACTAAACACTCTGGACTCGCAAAAGTGCCATTAAAATACCACTTCACGTTTACTTTGTAGTAATACTACAACTATTGCCAGTTTTATTTATTTTTTAGTTGAATTTTTTTAGCTTAACTCCCAGGGGGAGGTGCGTGTATATAGTCACGCAACTTGTTTTTTCGTCGATTTAAGGCATATGGAGGCCCCGTAGGGCAAAACGGGTATTGCTGACCCCCCTCAACTTTTCGAGAAAATTCGATTGACGGTGTCTTTTTTTGCGTAGGGTGAAGATTTCAAACAACTCTCTTGGGGGCCCTGGTGGCCCAAATCAATTTCTGAATAATCAGATCGACGTAGTTTGACGAGCTCTACAACTTGGCTTTACCAGTTTTTTTTAATTATTGCGAATTATTGTGAATTTTTTAAGTGCGTGTTTATTTACACACATTTTCTCCCTACGGGTTGCCGAAAACTCCTTCCCCCTGAGAGTTAAATACTCCACCTAATCAGTTACTTTAAATTTAACTTTATGATTGCTCGAAAAGGGGTAAGATAACCGAATTTTAGTAAGATAACTAGTTGCAAGATAACTGGTTAAGACCTGAGCCACCGTGGGGCGCTTTGGAATGAAAAAAGTGGCCGATCATTATATTTTTACATAATGTAAAAACAATTTGTTTTTTTAACGTACGTCCTACATAAAGTTGTTTGAATCATATCTTGACACTTTCACATAATTCATAGAGTACCAAATTTGTCATGGGCAATAATTTTTTTGTCGAGATATAAAGTGTCAAGATATGAGTTAAGTAATTCTAAAAGTACCATTTTGCGTAACACTGTGAGCATATAAGTGATAAATATGGCTCAAGTCGGATAATGTTTTTCGACCGGAAATAAGATTAATTTTCGAAAAGACGAAAAAAATGTTATCTTCTTTAACGTGGGTGGTTCAACAAAAAAAATGTCCATAATAATTATCGCCCTGATTATGACAAGACCAAGCAAGGCCGAAGATGTTTGTAAATATTTTCAATATGAGCTTGACATATCTAGTAATTGAATGACAATTTGGGAGAGATAATTTCAGAAAATCAGAATTTCGTAAAAAAAAAAATGAAAATTCAAGCTTTTTTAAAACCATGTTTGAAAGTCAACGAAATGGTGCTAATTAGCTAAGCTCTATTTTGTTTTAGTCATGGAGAGTCCGTTGTAATTATATTGGCCGTTTATCGTTAGAGACCAATAAATGGCTAGTTTAAACATTAACCGTCAAGGGCATGGTTAACGTAATTGACTGGGTACTTAGCTTTCCATCGTTCATGATGTTAACAGTTTTGAATCGAGGGGTATTTATAACTGGGTAAGCTGCAACAAATGACATTTGTTGGCGGTACATTATTTTTTTGTTAAATTTGACAATCAAGTTATTAACTAAATTATAAAATAATGTCTTTACTATCAATACGGACGCACTCAATACAGCCGCACTCAACACGGACGATTTTCTCCAATACGGAGGCTCTTTGGTGAAAAAAAAAATGTCCCCAAAACAGTCGAAAAATGGACACTTTATGACAATTCACCACAATACGGACGCTATTTTTGAGAATCACAGGCGTCCGTATTGGAAGTAAGGACTGTAATTTAGGGGGGGGACTTGGGATGCATTTTTCTAGGTCATCATAGAAGTCTATTGTACGGTATGGTGTAAAATAACGTTCTTCTCGCTTTCTCAAATTGTGTATTTTAACTCCCAGGGGAAGTGCGTGTATATAGAAACGCAACTTGCTTTTTCGTCGATTTAAGGAATATGGAGGGCCCGTAGGGCAAATCGGGTATTGCTGACCCCCCTCAACTTTTCGAAAAAATTACATTGACGGTGTTTTTGCGTAGGTTGGAGATTTCAAACAGCTCTTTAGGGGGCCCTGGTGGCTCAAATCAATTTCTGAATAGTCAGATCGACGTAGTTTGACGAGCTCTACAACTTGGCTTTACCAGTTTTTTTGAATTATTGCGAATTATTGTGAATTTGTTAAGTGCGTGTTTATTTTCACACATATCCCCCTACGGGTTCCCAATAACTCCTTCCCCCTGAGAGTTAATATGCTTAAAAACTAGAAAAGCGAGAAGTGCGTTATTATACCTCATACTGTATGTTTTCAATCCTGCAAGTCATTCATAACGCAAATTTTTGTGTTTACTATACAACGCCGCATATCTCGTTTACTGACTGGGCATTTTTGATGAATGTTTAAAAGTTCAAACTTTAGAATAGCCTTCTTTTGAACAGAATATAAATCTTTTTGTCGTATTTTTTCTTCTTTTTTTTTTAATTTCTTAAAAAAATATCTCATATCTTCTATTGAGATTTTTTTTGTTCTTCTTCGAGGCGTCTTCTGCTGCTGTCTTGGAAGGTGCGTCTTGTTAAGTTGAATGTTGTGTAACGTATTTACATGTTTTGATATGACTTTTAAATACCCATTCTCGACTCAGACGCATAGTTATTTCATATAATTATTTAGATCCCGTCTGGTTACCCAAATTGACATGTCTATTAGAAGCCCAAGTCAAAAATAAAAATAAAAAAATGACCGACTAATAACATTGTTACAATTATTTTTTTTCTTTCCTTAAAATAGCGTTTACTGAAAAAGTGCTTTTGTATGACGCCCATGTTGGATTATGACTCGATATATTCTTAATGATAAGGTCCGTTAAGAATGAATTTGATCAGTATTCAGAATTGCCTAATCAAAGAAATAAATCATCGCCTTAAACCAATCAGCGTCGAGCCTTATCAATTCAAGAATGAGAATTGCTTCTCATTTTGATCGAATTCACTCTAAACCCACCTTATGTCGGTTTTGATATATTATTTGTGAACATAGTATTTGAAATTGGATTGTTAACTATATCTATTATTAACATAAAGGTTAAAATGATGTTGTTAACATACTGTTTTTTGATACATAGTATTGAACATACGAGTGTCAAGATACTGTTGGTTCATATACTTTTTGTTTATATACTATGTGGTAAAACAAGCAAGTTAACAGGCTTCTTATAATCAAGCTAATTCTTAACAGATTTGGGAGTAACACGGAATTACATTTGTTCATCAATTGACAACTATTGAACTGTTCGCATAAAACGTTAACTTACGGTTGTTAACCAAAATAAAGTGAATTTCCATTGTAATATAAATATTATGAGTCTTAATCCGTTTGTAACAATGGTAAATCATATTTCTGACGTCATAAGAACATGATATTTGACTTTTTTTTAATTTTTAACTTATTATTACATCTTATGTATATCTATTGTAATAAAATTTCATCTCATTTTTTACTGTAAAGTTCCACAGAAAAAGTTGACCTTTCCATTTCTCGATGGTGAAGTTTAATTCTAGAAAGTTTCTAAAAACGCCGATTTTTCATGGTTGACGAGCAGTAGCATTTTAAAATTTTTTAATTCCCATAGTTTTATTTTGAAAAAAAAAAATCTACAGAAAAACATGAAATGTAGCAAAAGAGAGGTATTAATATCTTTAAAACTTTCACTAAAAGTTTTGTTTAAAATTATAAAAAGACGTTTTTAGTCAACATTTCAAATGACGTCAAAAATTATGTTAAGCACTTTTTCGGCATTATTTTGTTGTATGTATGACTACGATAATAAATTCTGGTAATGAAATAACTAAAGTCTGAGTGTAATACTGCTTAAAATATGTTTATATTTTTCAAAAATTTTCCGAAAATTTCTTTGATATTTTTCAAATTTGTTATAGACTATTTTTTGTTTTCAAAAATTTAGAGTAAACATATAGATATATGTACTGAAAATGGATATTTCCT
>SCLG01000276.1:66909-86673 GCA_004367875.1 Oikopleura albicans
TTTTCAAAAATTTAGAGTAAACATATAGATATATGTACTGAAAAGGGATATTTCCTGGTGAGCAAATGTTGAACTTGAGCATTTTTTTGTTTTAGTGACGAATTGCGCACTTCAGCATTTGAACGTTTCAAAATCCGATGGCGGGAGGGAGTTAACAGTTTGAATTATAAGTTCACGTATTATTTACAGAGGAGACCTTTGTTTGCGGTTGCTTAGATAGCCCGTCTAAATACTGTGGCCATATTCACCAGATATACCGTTTTTTACACATTTTTAAAAACAAAATTGAGCAATGACATTTTGTTATCATTTTTTTGGTTATGTCAATTGAATCAGTTACACAACCTAACGTGTTATCTTATCAATTGTTTTGCTGAAAAAGTGTAAATAAGAGCATTTGGTGAATATAAGCGGTTTGGGGTGTACTATTCCAATAAAATTGTCGAAGCATAATTTTGGTTATCAAATTTGGAAAATAAATTTGGTAACGACTTCTGGAAAAAAATTTCTTTACGAATTTTGAGAATCTATCTCTGTGAATACTAATTTTTGTGACTATTTTTTGTAATTAGGAACTTCCGTAACTTTTTTGATAAATACTAACTTTCGTAACTATTTTTTGTAATGACTAACTTTCGTGACTATTTTTTGTAATGACTAATTTTCGTAACTATTTTTGTAATGACTAATTTTCGTAACTATTTTTTGTAATGACTAATTTTCGTAACTATTTTTTGTAATGACTAACTTTCGTAACTATTTTTTGTAATGACTAATTTTCGTAACTATTTTTTGTAACTAATTTGTAACTTATCAACTACAATTTTTTTAGGAAGCAATTCATCGAAAACATTTTTCTAACTAACTTTCAAAACTAGAATATTGCAGCCATTTTTAAGCAACCATGGCGAAATGTCCTAACGGACCATCATGACGGATTATGTATATATACTGGCATGGTGTACTGAATGTTTTGTTTTTCTGCTTTCTCAGTTTTTTTATTGGTGAAAGCTGAAATTTGATGATTCGGTTAATGCCTTCATCGTTTGGCGTCGTCGACGAACGGCCATACAGGTTATGCCGAAAACAATCGCCAAAAGTATCACCAGTGAAACCACGCATAACATAACGGTAAATGATATCGTTCCAGCTAAAATAAAATATTATCAATTTGATTGTAAAATGGCTTCGAACAAAACGGGAAGTAAAATTGACAGGTAAACGAGGTAAAATTAACTTCATCCAAAAAAAAAATCATAAAAAAGACATTATTTTATCATAAAATTTTTATGTCTAAAGAAAAAACTGCAACAAAACTGCGCAGTGCGTGGGCGGCCAAATGTAAATGTAAGCGATGAAATTACGCAATAAAATGACAAAATATTACGAAACATGACGAAATATTATATTTCGGCAACTTAACTGCGTGGAATAAAACTGCACACACTCTTAAGGGGACATCTGAAAGATAACAGCGTAGTGCTTAACACATAAAGATAGAGATTCGTGGAAACTTGGCCAAAAATTAATCCGCAAGATAACGGAGCGAACGGGAAAATATGCAAGATAACTGATGACAGCATAACAGAGCAGGGGATGTATATATATGACGCTTTAAAGTCCTCAAAAAAACGGTGGTCAAGCAGTGATCCTAGATTTGTGATAAACAGGGTGAGGTAATATAGATGTTAAGCCGTTTTTGGTTCGCGAGTGCGCTGAGCGAATATAAGTCACCAAAAACGGCTTAGTATCTATATTACCTCACCCTGTATATCTAGATTTCTGGTGTATATCTAGATTTGTGGGTTATTTGTAGTAACCTGGTATTTACAAAATGATATCAAAGTACGTTTAAAAAATATCATTTCTTGAAAGAAAGTGCGCTTAAAATCATATTTAGATAAATCAATGTTATTGTTGACTGTTAAATCGATATCTCGACTACGCTGGAAAGTGACTTTTCGAAACTTTATCTGGTCAAGATGCATAAACCCGAATCACGAATAATCTTTAAAAGAAACAAATCAAACGTAGCCCAACAATGTTTATAAGATCGAATACTTCTCCGTGAACTGAAAAGGGTACCGAATTTGACCCAGGCAAAGTTGTTCAAGTAACATTTTTCAAATGAACAGATAAAATATTTCACCTCGATATTTAAACTGTAACCAAACCGTACATGGAATCGCCAGGAAAACAACATAATTACTCACCCGATATGTATTCAGTTACTGCAAATTTGTTTTAAACTGACAAATACAGGGTGTGCCGTCAAAATAGTTTTAAAAAACTTGCCCGCGAACGGAAACATGCGTAGGCGTTTTCCTTGGACAACTTTTGAGGCAAAAATTGCCTGTTCATGGCAAGTAGACCCGTTAACAGAGTGACCGTTAACGGCGCACCCTGTGTACAAGAATGTCGCCAAGAAAGAGTCACTCCAATAAGGGGCACCGGAATTAGGGTGCCCGATAACTGCTTAGGGCGTAAGCGTAATAGAGAAAAATGATGATAAAAAACCCGCCCGATAACAGCACGAGCGGGTAATTGCGCAACACCAAATTGTCATTAGCCAATCACAGACCTGCCCGATAACAGCACGAGCGGGGAATTGTGCAATGCCAAATTGTTATTATAAACCAGCCGGGAAATTTTAAAATCCGATAATATTACTCATAACAATTTGTTTAATTGAACTAGCAAAACAACTGCAACTTTTTTGGAAAAAAAACGGCCGGATAAATCAACAATTGAGCAAAGTGGTAAGTATAAAGGCGGCGGATAAGCCCATAGGGGGTGTAGAGTGTAGATAAAAATGAACAAAAAAGAGTCCAAAAAATTATTTTTTTTTTGAGAATTTCCCCTAATCGAGAAAAAATTATTTTGTCAGATTTTAGACATATAAAAAAGTGTCAAGATAAGTGTCAAGATACGTGTATTGTCATAAAACTTAAACAAAGGCAATTAAGCTATTCCAAATGGCCCATTTCGTTATTTTTTTATTCATTGTGGTTTTTCAAGCGATGACATAAGTTCAATTGATTAATAATGTCCGGTGAAGTTATGGTTTGTTAGAAAGTGACTCCGTGAATTAAACGCGTCAGGATGGATTTTTGGTTAAACCACCGCCGTATTCAAAAAACGCACGGCTTAAAACGAAAGATAAATGTTGTGTTGGGCATTGTGGGGGTCTTATCCGTCTCTTTAGAATCTAATTATGCAACTCAAATTGGCACAGCACACGCATTCTATCCGCAGCGCCAAACGTTCACATAAATTGTTCAGTCTTGGTGTCTAGACATGTCTTTCTAGTAAACAAAGTCAATTTCAAAATTATTTGATCGATTAAATTTGCACACACAAAAAATTTTAAACAAAAATTTATTTCGAGTTACAGTCCTTACTAGTAGTAAGTTACTACTGAAGGTAATTTACAGGACTGGGGTATTTTGGGGGCTTAAGTAACCAAGTTGGGCGTCAACTCCTGTGTAAATCATAATTTGGTCGCTAAAATAAAACATTTTTGGCGACCAAAAATGGCGACCAAAAATGGCTGCCAAAATAACCTTCACCAATTTATACCAATACGTAGGTTATTATCGGTAATGAAAAACGTTCCTATTGGGAGCAATGAAGGTAGTGCCCCCGGCAAGATGACCAGCATCGACATGCCAAAAAGTAATTATAAAATGATAGCATAAGCTAGAAAAAAGACACGAATCAACATTATAAAGAATAGCGAGATTAAGAACATCATCATCATCAAACCGGAAATAATGATACATATAAAACCAATTCACGCTCACATCATTGACTGCTCGACATAACCACAATATATCAAATAAATGTACATATAATGCTATTCTTTAATTTTAATAATAAGAGCCTATAATTACAGGCCAACTGGTGACTGAAGTGGGATTCGAACCCACGCCCCCGAAGTGATTGTCTAAATCTATCTTCGTGTCAGAGACATTTACAGATATTTTTCACCTAGGGATCAGAAGTCCTGAATTTATAAACGACATGTGTAGGTATTTGCGTTCGTCGTCATTCAATTACATTTGTGGTACCCATATCGTAAAACTCTGATATCCCGAAAATCTTTAAAAAATCTTTCAATTTTTGAAAAATGTTTGTTTAAAAATATATTCCAAATCTAAAAGTGGATTGTAACTTCGTAATCCATTTTTTTTATTAAATTTAACCAGTCACGTGATAATCGACTTAAAAAGGCCAAATTATGTGTATTTTAATTTATTTTTTGTTGAAAAACCTTTTTTTATTCCTGCGTGTGCCATTCGAGGGCCTAATAAATAACAGAAAAACAATCATTTTTTGCGCGTTTAATTCAAAGTGACAGACGATTGCTTTCTAACGGCACCGTGGGCTTTCGAAGAAAACGTTATTCGGAGAAAACGTTTTTCGGAGAAAGTCCAAGAAAACGTGTTTCGGAGAAAGGGTAAGAAAACGTTTTTTGGAGAAAATCGAAGAAAACGTTTTTCGGAGAAAANGTCTTTGTTTGTCTTTAGTCGGGTCCGATTTTTTTCGCTTTAGTCGTTAGTCGCTTTAGTCGACTAAAGCAAAAAACGCTTTGTCCTTAGTTTGTCGTTAGTCGACTAAAGCCGACCTTTAGTCGATTTTTTTTTTTGAAAAAAAACACTAAATCAAATTAAGGATAAGTGCCAAATGTGCGTTAAACAAAGGTGGTCAGTTGAATAACACTCAAATAATTGGTTTTGGCCGTTTTTAGGCAAAATTAGACTACATGTACATAGGCGCGATCAGGGTTGTAAATTTGGGCACCCCTACGCCCCAACCCAACGCTATTGGGTCGTTGGGGCATTTTTCTAAAATGATTTTGGCAAAATCATTCAAAAACTGAACGCCCCTGCGCCCCAACAGCCCTACGCCCCAACGCATTTTTGAGAACCCTGGGCGCGATTTTCCCTATTGGGGTACAAGATGGGCCCGCGAAGGGGGGGGGGCTATATTATGTGCGATTACCCCATTGGGGTACCGGATTGGCCCGCGAAGCGGGGCTACATAGGCGCGATTACCCTATTGTGGTACAGGATGGCCCGCGAAGCGGGCCTACATAGGATGCGACTACCCTATTGGGGGTACAAGATGGGCCCGCGAAGCGGGACTACATAGGATGCGATTACCCTACGCCCTACCGGCTTAACCGTCCAGTTTGGCGTAACCGTCCGTTTTTTAGTAAATTATTTTGAAAATTTTCTCTTTGTTTCTCAAAAATTAATGTCATATAGTAATATTAAAACTTTTTCAATGGTCAATTGAGTAAAAAAGTATAAAATAGTAAGAAATAACAGTACAGGCTATTTTTGCTTAACCGTCCACTTCGTTTTTTTTTAATTTCCCAAAAAAGTCGCCTACGCACTACCGGCTTAACCGTCCAGTTTTGAAAAATTTTTAGTGGACGGTTAAGTACTTAACCTGTGTATTATATTTTTTTTCTGCATGAAAAAGGTCTCTAGAGATGAGAACTACAGGGGGGTTGATTAAAAGGTCTAGGTCTAAAAAACTGACTTGACCTTAATGCAATTAAAAAAAAAACTTATTTGACCTTATAACGGCACAAATGGCTGACCTAACAACCAACCCCCTGTAACATGTTTTCAATCATTTATTTTTTTAACAAATTCATTTTGTGTTGAATAAATTATATTTTTTTTTAAATTCGGCTCTGAAATAAATCAAAAGAAAGGTGTTGTGTGCTAAACGAAAAAATAGGTAAACGAAACCCGTTGCGTTGTGGGACGTAGCGTTGTGGGCACAAGGACTGTACAAGATGGGCCCGCGAAGTTATTAAGGTCAAGTCAGTTTTTTGGGCTTGACCTTATAACCAGACTCCTCGCATCCTATGTAGCCCCGCTCCGCGGGCCCATCTACCCAAATAGGGTAATCGCATCCTATGTAGCCCCGCTTCGCGGGCCAATCTTGTAGCCCAATAAGGTAATCGTGCCTATGTAGCCACGCTTCGCGGGCCAATTCGGTATTCCAATACGGTAATCGCATCTTATGTAGCCCGATTCGCGGCCTATCTTTTACCACAATAGGGTAATCGCACCCTATGTAGTATTACCACTTACAAATTGATCAAAAACGGGAATTTCTGCTGTTTTTGTTATGAACAACAAAATTTTTTCAATGAAAAATATTGGTCGATCAAAAAATAAGTTTTAATTTCAAATAATTGAGTCTAATTTTACGTAAAAATGGTCAAAAGTTCCGACTCAAAATCAATTATTTGAGTGTTATTCAACTGACCACGATTGTTTAACGCACATTTGTCGTTCAGTTAAAAAAATAAGTTAAGTTTCAAAAATGAGTGGCCCCAACTTACTCCAAAACCGGTGAAAGCGTTATTTTTGTCGTATTTTCACTTAAAATTGACCAAAAACGGTAATTGTAACCGTTTTATTCATAAAATGCAGGATTTCAAATGACAACTATTTGTCGGGTAGGAAAATAAGGTAAAATTTCAGATAAGATGGTCTAATTCAGCGTAAAAATGTCAAAACAGACAATTTTGAGTGTTTTTCACTAAAAGCCGATATTTACCGGACATTTGTTGGTCAGTTTTTCAAAATAAGTTCGTATTTATAATAAGTGGCCCCGATTTACTTTAAAACCTTTAAAAACCGGTAATTTTGTAATAATTTTAACAAAAATACCGATTATTATCGGTAAACGTCAGTTTTGTTACAAAATAATATATTTATCGTAATCTCCAGGTCAAACTGCTATAAATAAATTGTCAATAACGAAACATTTTAAAAATATAGTGTGACCAAATCAAAATAAAGTGTTGTTTAAAGGTATCCCTTTTGTATTTGTTTTTATTCTAGAATCTTTAAAGCACAACATGTTTAAAACGTGAGAAGTGGAAAAGTTGACGAAGTTAAAATGGAAAAAAAAACTTATGTCCAACGACTTTCTCAAAATAAAAATAAGATAAGAGAAAAAATGAGAAGTGAAAAAATGAGGCTTTAGTCGACCTTTAGTCGCTTTAGTCGTTTGTCGAAAATGCTTTGTCTTTAGTTTGTCTTTAGTCGATTTTGAAAAAAACCCTTTGTCTTTGTTTTTCTTTAGTCGATTTTGAAAAAAAACCCTTTGTCTTTGTTTGTCTTTGTCGACTAAAGGCTTTAGTCGACTAAAGCCTAAAGGCTTTAGTCCGTTTTACCAACCCTGATTGTGGGGTCTTATCCGTCTCTTTAGAATCTAATTATGCAACTCAAATTGGCACAGCACACGCATTCTATCCGCAGCGCCAAACGTTCACATAATTTTTTCAGTCTTGGTGTCGTTCTAGTAAACAAAGTCAATTTAAAAATTATTTGATCGATTAAATTTGCACACCTAAAAAATTTTAAACAAAAATTAATTTCGAGTTACAGTCCTTACTAGTAGTAAGTTACTAATTTACAGGAGTGGGGTATTTTGGGTCCTTTTGGTGAGCTACAACTTCTGTGTAAGTCACCATTTGGTCCCTAAAATAAAAGTTTTTTTGGCGACCGAAAATGGTTGCCAAAATAGCCTTCCCCAATTTACACCAATAGGAACGTTATTATCGGCAATGAAAAATGTTCCTATTGGGAGCAAGGAATTTGCGTTAGATTTGTGGTACCCATATCGTAAAACTCTGATATCCCGAAAATCTTAAAAAAAATGTTTGTTTAAAAATATATTCCAAATCAAAAAGTGGATTGTAACTTCGTTATCTATTTTTTTGTGAAATTTAACCAGTTACGTAATAACCGACTTAAAATAACGAAAAGGCCAAAATATGTGTATTTTTAATTTTTTTTTCAATATATTCCAAATCAAAAAGTGGATTGTAACTTCGTAATCTACTTTTTTTTGAAATTTAACCAGTCACGCGATAACTGGCTTAAAATAACGAAAAGGCCAAAATATGTGTATTTTTAATTTATTTTACGTTTATTTTACTCCTGCGTGTGCCATTCGATGTCCTAATAAATAACAGAAAAACAATCATTTTTTGCGCGTTTAATTCAAAGTGACAGACGATTGCTTTCTAACAACCCACAGGCCTGGCCGGATATAATTAATCAATCAAGCAATTGGTCAGTTTTTGGTTTTAGGCTCAATGCTAGGTAGACTAATGTGCGCCTGCGCGTTAAAACAATTATCACTTTTGACATTAAGAGGTTATAATGATGTGGCTCATTACGTAAAGAAAAACTCTGTGAAACAAACCGGAGGTTTTCACAGTTGTCACATTGTTTTAGATAACGCTAATTTCAAGGCGCTAACGATGGCCTTTTTGTGCAATGAATTATGCATTAGGTCGAAGATTTCGTTTCTTTTCGTTATCTGATTGATATTTTTAAACGTTACAATTTTATGTTCTAGGTTCATGGTTAAAACAAAAACGTTTTCTTTCTCGGGCTCATTTTGCGATTCGCCAATCGGAACGTGCATCCGAAAACCTTGAGATTGCTTTGAATTTTAAAAAAATTTTTCAGATTTTGAAAATACATTTTGAAAACACATTTTTAAAGCGGTTTTTAAGACATTTTGCAAAACATTCTTAAGTGATTTTGAAAAACATTTTGAAAGTTATTTTGAAAAAAACATTTTCAAAGTTATTTTGAAAAAAACATTTTGAAAGTGATTTTGAAAAATTTTTTGAAAAACATTTTAAAAGATATTTTGAAAAACATTTGGAAATATATTTTGAACGTAATTTTGAAAAACATTTTGAAAGAAATGTCATTTTTATTGACATTTTGAATGACATTTGATTGTCGAAACCAGAGATGTGAAAGTTCTGTTTTTTTGCAGAACTTGAGATCCTATCACAAGAACGGAAAAAAAAATGAAAAAACGCAAGAACACCGTTCCGAGCCAATTTTCATCACAAAACGGAACAGAACGGCCCGAAAAAAACGTTTTTCGTTCTTTTGCGTTTTTTCGTTTTTTTGCGTTCTGGTCAATTTCGAAAAACGAGAACAGAACTTTCACATCTCTGGTCGAAACCTTTTAAAGGACATTAGAAATATTTTAGAGAAATTTTTGGAGACATTTTGTAACACACTTTGAAATATGTGTGACATTTTAAAACAGTTTTGAAATTTTAAAGGGGTCTCATATTAAGGGACACCAATTAAGGGACGGAATTCAAATTAAGTGGCACTTAATCCAAAACGATTCAAATTAAGTGACTCGTTTTTTTGAAAAAAAACTGAAAAATTCAAATTATCGCAGTGGATTTTGACCAAAAATATACAAGCGTTCCTTACTGTGGGACCCCCTGTATTAAATTACGTCAAGTAAGTTTTGTATCTGACTGATGACTTCCCCGTTAAAATATATTACATAACTTTATTCAAGGTACATCTTTATACATCTGAATTGTATAATGTTACAATTTTAAACCATTTAATAAATTAACGCGACACCGCACATGTGTCAATAAGAGGGCGTATGCAACGTTAAATAATGATACATAGACTATGTAACATAGCTATTTTTAGAAAGTACTGAACGCATGACAGTTTCTAAATTAGATAATGGATAGCTCGTTTTTATTAAATTTGTGAATAAATTGAGTTTTTTTTTACCGGAAAATTAACAAGCATAAAAAATTTCCTTGTTTATTTTTGTGTATTTGTATAATTTAAAAAAACTGGTAAAGCCAAGTTGTAGAGCTCGTCAAACTATGTCAATCTGACTATTCAGAAATTGATTTGGGCTAGCAGGGCCCCCTAGAGAGCTGTTTGAAATCTGCAACCTACGCAAAAAATACCGTCAATCGAATTTTCTCGAAAAGTTGAGGGGGGGTCAGCAATACCCGTTTTGCCCTACGGGGCCTCCATATGCTTTAAATCGACGAAAAAAACACGCACTTCTCCCTGGGAGTTAACAATTAAAAAATTTACAATAAAACAATGCAGTGACAATTAACTCCTCAGAATCAGTCTAATTTTTTTACATGAAGCCGTTGAGCACGGTTTCTAATTGTATGATTTACAAACTGTTGAATATTTTGCAACGCTTATATAAATACACAGGGTGCCCAATATTTGTCCATATTTTGGTCGAAAGTTAACGCCTACACGGTCCGTTAACCAATCATATCCGATTTTTCAGATTTTCTCGATAAATTACGCAGTTTTTTACATTTTAACAAAATTTAAGTGGACGGTTAACTGCGAACTCTGTGTATTTTTATTTGTAAAAATCAAAAGTAGATTTTAACTCTTAGAGCGCGAGCGATTTTTCTCTATAGGCCGAACGAAAAATACATGCGTTAGATTTGACGACAATTTAACCCGTCGCAGGACATCTGTAACTGTTTGCTGCTAGTGAGACTTAAATAACCCTTAATTGTCTCTCAATTATTGCAGGATTTTCACATTTGCCACCTTTCTTTACAAGTCACTATTACGAACCCTATAATGCAAACTTGGTTGCGGCCACGGCATGTATGAAAAAGTGGAAGGAGTGTATATGCATTCTTTATTGTAATTTAACTTGGGGCAGCAATTTGGATCAATCTGTTTGTAGATGACATTACTCAGCTGCCGACTAATATCATTTTTCATCGTAGAAATATTTTACGAGTATAAGAAAAAAGGGAGCCACCCCTCATGGATTAGGTATGTATGCAAAGATACCGCCTTTTGACGACTGGGTTTCCCAGAAATACTGCGTATATTCGTCTGTAAGGTTTTTCTAACTCGTAAGAAGCAATCTGAGTTTGTTTATTTTATACGCATGGTTAACTCTTGAGTCTCAGTCAGGTCAAAATACGTGTGTTGCGCAATATTTTGACAATTACGTAATCCGGTTCTTCTTAATATTTTTTGCTTACAGAATTTTAAATAATATTAATTAAACAAATTAACCTACAAATTAACCTTTAATTTAAACCTACACAATATGCCCATATAATGTATCATACAACCCCTGCGAGTTTATATGGTCATTTTGTTCGAAAAGGCGTTTTGATACGCAGTATTGGTCAGATAAATGCACAGTGCCTAAGACATATTTTTTATAATATAAAGATAGAGGTTACTGTAAAATTATTTTTTCAAATTTTGGCCGGATAAGGAAACCAGCGGGAAATCCGGCCAGATTAACGCGTAGGATGTCTAGTTTTTTTCCTTAATTTGAGCAAATTTTTTTGTCAAAATATAGGTTATTTTCCGTAGATTAATATAATCACATGACTACTTCGGTAAAACTTCGTAGTAGCAGCTGCTAAAGAATAATATTTTACGTCAAAAGTTTGTTTTAGCGAGAATATTTTTGGAAAAATTAGATCTGCGTTAAAAATGGGCTGATCTGTACCTTTTAATTTGATCTCATATCTCTTCTGGCTGTTGTAATTATATGTTATTGGATGAGAGTGCCCTTAGCCCGAGCTCTTGAAATCGACCACTTTCTCCGAAAACAAATCTGACAGATAAGCCTAGAAGTGCGAATTTGCCACTTTGCTTCGGGACCACGTGAACCGAGACGGAAGCGGTTCTTTTTCGACAAAATTGTGCAACAAAAATTTTTTTTTGACAATTATTCGCGGCCATGTAATTTGTTATACCGGAAACGCAAGCAAAACAAACAAATGGGTAAAACTGCACGTTAAAGGGGAATAGTACTTCGCAGAAATTACCCGAAAAACTTTTTCTCCAAGAAATTTATTCTCCGAAAAAGACATTACTCAAACCTTAAAATTAATTGGAAGTAAAATTTTCATTCTCAATTGTTAAATTGCTCTTAACTCCCAGGGGGAAGTGCGTGTATATAGACACGCAACTTGTTTTTTCGTCGATTTAAGGCATATGGAGACCCTGTAGGGCAGAATGGGTATAATTTGCTGACCTCCCTTAACTTTTCGAGATTATTCGATTGACGGTGTTTTTTTGCGTAGGTTGGAGATTTCAAACAGCTCTCTAGGGGCCCTGGTTGCCCAGATCAATTTCTGAGTAATTAGATCGAGGTAGTTTGACGAGCTCGACAACTTGGTTATACCAGTTTTTTCGAATTATTGCGAATTATTGTGAATTTTTTTAAGTGCGTGTTTATTTACACGCATTTTCCCCCTACGGGTTCCGAAAAAGTCCTTCCGCCTGAGAGTTAAATACCTTTTTCAGAAAAAACTTTTTTCAAAAACTTTTTTCAAAAACTTTTTTTCCCGAAAACCTTTTCCCCAAAAAAAACTTATTCACTGAACGACCCCTACATCTATTCTTGTTTTGATTATCTAAACATTTTAGAAGTTTAAAAACCGTAAATTAGTCCTTTTTTTCTATTTAAAGGTATTGCGGAAAAATCGTAAAATGTGGGCTCCATTCCTAGGTCAATTCCGCACCTCAAATATCATCGCCTATTATGCGGCTTTAAAGATACCACTAACTGCACACTGAGACCACTACTAACAGATACGTCTGCAAATTTCGATATTTTGAAACATTTAGGTTTTCAAAATAATAATATAGAGCGAATGATTCCCAGCTGCATTTTTTGTATTTTAGAAAAATACATACGGTATGAATCATACCGTATGATTTTATATATGATGTTATTTAGATAAACCCACAGTGGGCCGGATAAACCCTTACGGCGTAGGCGGAACAGCTGAAAAATATGCGAAAACAAGTGGTATGATAAACCGACGAGCGGGAAAAGTGGCCGGATTAACCCGCATGGGGTGTACAGGGAGTAGTCCAATTCTGAGCCACTAAATTCTGGATCGCATTTCAAAAAAGTCCAATTCTGGAACGCTTTTTTTCCCAAAAAAATAAGAAGTCCAATTCTGGGTCAAAAAGTCCATTTTGGGTCGAAAGTCCAATTCTGGGTCCAAACGGTACTTGGAGTGAAAATCGCAAAGCGATTCAGAATTGGAGTACCCCCTGTATATCATTAAATTACTCTGAAGTATTTTCTACGCATAATCTTTAGTCATTTCGAAAAACATGATTTTGTTTAACATATTTGTCTTCCGCGCAACTAATCAAATCCCAAGAAAAAATACTTTTGGTTTGTCATTCCGGCGAGTATACGTGAACAAAAATATTTTTTCTTTGGCTTTAGCAATTTTTTTTGTTCATATTAATGTCTTAAGTTTGAGATTTGTGGATGTTTTTTCAAATAATGTCAGAAAATAATTTCAACTGGAGCCCAACCGGCCGCAATATTTGTGTTCTGTTACAACCAACCACGTAAGAAATAACTGTGGTCGAAAGGAAAAAAATCATTAACGTACCCAAGCGATGATTTACCCGAAAAAACAAACGGCGAAAAATTCCACTTTTTTTTTTCGTTCAACGAACTTTGCGGTTTCGCAACTTCGAGCATCTCATTACTTTGATCACACAGTACTTTTTTCATTTTTTATATTACACTGTGTCGTTTAAAGGGTTATAATTTGGTCCAAGAAAAGTACTTGATTCTCATTAAAAATGCCGCCAATCTTTAAGTCAAAATAATTTTACAATAAATGCGGTACATGGGGTGCGTATTAAACTGACCATGAGAACGAATGATATAATTAACGACCCTTATTTGGAGCAATGTTAAGCCGCGGCAATTATACATGTATCAATAAGCGGGAAATAATAGTAACATCAGCGACCCTTCATTGGAGCAATAATATTTGTTCTTGAAAAAATGGCCCTTATTGGGCTAAGGACGGGTTGATAAAATATATTTTGTGTTTATGAAATAAGTATTAGCACTGGTCGGTTGCTTTTCCATCCTAGTATTTCTTGTTTTTTATCGTTAAATTGTAAAAAAAGGGATATTTTATTTAACCCGTAGACATGACACGTGTCCAAAACTAGACATTTCCCTTAATCACATGATCGAATAAAAAAAAGTTTTCCCAGCGGAACTCGGCTATTTAGCGGTTTTTGGTGAAATATCGATTAAATTAACTCGACCAAATTGCGTGTGCCCTTTTTTGGCGCGGCCCAAAGTTTCTTTTTATGAAAACTTTCGATCGAAATAAGGTAGAATGGTATAATAAT
The DNA here is from genome assembly GCA_004367875.1 of Oikopleura albicans. NCBI lineage: Eukaryota > Metazoa > Chordata > Appendicularia > Copelata > Oikopleuridae > Oikopleura > Oikopleura albicans. Next base: position 80,934 of record SCLG01000276.1, read on the forward strand.
GGCGCAGAGGGTGTATAAACAGTCTTATCGACTTTTAACCGATGCTTCTTGTTGCCGGTTTTTCAAGTTTTCCATCAAATTATGCGACATAACTTGGCAAATAATTAAGTAAGAGTTTTCAAACTAAAAACTTGAAATTCAAGCAGCTTATAATAATTTATGTTAACATTTTTTCCGGGTTTACTGTAACTCAAAATTTTTTCAAGATGCTCGACATCAAGCCACTCGAGCGTTCTGAACGTTTTTTGCTCGAGTTTTTACGTAAATAAATCAAAGTGAACACTTTTCTGGCCCAACGACTTTTTTTTATTGCAAAAATTCAACATGACATAAAAATGTGTATGTAACGGCAGGTTAACGGGACATCATGTGAATAACAAAAAATAAACTTTATGACAGGCGTTCGATTAATAATGTTCATTCTATTATTATTCAACGACGATTTAGACGAATTTCAAATCAAGCTGAGAATAAAATTAACCGTGAAAATATCACCCATTTATCTTATCATCGTTTAGTATAAAAATTGACTTTAAAAAAGGTAGTTTAACTCCCGGATGATCGACGTGAACACAGATGATTTTTACGGTCTACAATAACACATACATTTTTTTATCAAGAGTGGGAAATACCCTGATTTCTCAAAAACCCTATGGTTACAAACTACTCCATTTCTCTGAGAGTACATAAATTTTTGAAAAACCATACATGTATTATGAAAAAAACAAATTTTTTTTTTCGTAAACATCATTCTACCGAAAAAAAATATGTCTAAAACGGTCATTTTTGTTTGACCAAAAATCGATAGGGTATTTCCCACTCTTAAATTTTAAGAGATTTTAAGGAGTGGGGTACTTTCGCGACCATTTGTGGTCGCGAAAATAACCTGTTTATGAGTACTTTCGCGGCCAAACCATTTGGTCGCGAATCGTTGGTCAAAGTATGGTTTCGCGACCAAATGGTGTGGTCGCGAAAGTAGTCATAAACGGGTATTTTCGCGACCACAAATGTACCCTTCACCGATTTTAAGTTGTATTTATTGTATTATTAATATGTAACTTGCGGCATCTAGGGGTTAAAAGTTGAACAAAAACACAAATTTAATTTTTAAGATTGCCTGTAACAATTAGACATCTCATTTCGATAATCTGAGTAGATCGGTTTTAAAAAAATGTCCTTTCAATTTCTTTAGCATGTTCAAAACTGCTTCGGTATTATGCAAAGTGCAATTTGGCCTTATACCAGTGGCAGAGATCAAACTCGCACTTTTTTACCACATCATATACTAAAGTCGAAATGAAATAACTTCGCATGTTAAATCACGATGGAGAAAAAAAAGACTCTATTAAACTTGGACCTTTATTTTTCGAAACTGATTTACCAACTCAAGTTACGGTTCAAATGAACAAAATGAATGCCGAAAATACCCAAATTTGACCAAATGAATTGGTATAAAGTACAAATAGGGTAACGTCAAGTTGGAATAAAGTCTTTGTACGGTTCGAATAACCCCCCTACTTTCGCCTTTCAAACCGGCGGGATTAACTCTCAGGGGGCAGATAAACCCTTAGGGTGTAAGCAGAGTAGCTAAAAAATGCAAAAAAGTGGCTGAAAAAACCCGCAGTGCGTGGGCGCCAAAAAATATTTTGGAAAAAGTGGAAAAGACGCATAGGGGGTTAAAAATACGAACGTTATTATACCGTACAATATTTTATTGACATTAGACGTTGTTCAGATTGTTCTTTATACCCATTCAGACAGTGCTACTCAGCGTTTCACATGAATTTCCGCCGTTTTTCCTCTCGTATTTCCTAGATAGCATTATTCGAGTTTTTGAAGTGCTGAAAAATTCGAGTTTGGTGATATAGAAAACACGGAAGAAAAAAACGGCGGAAATTCATGTAAAACGCTGAGTTCTAAGATCGATTAAGGCTGAATTTGGGACGCAATTAGCGAAATAAAATTTCGAAGGCGGCCTTGGAAGAGGTAGACGTATTTTTCAATACGCGAACATTTAATTTGGTTCACCTCTAACCAATCACGTCAATGTAACATGAGATGACCTCTTCCATGGCCGCCGCTTTTTTTATTCCGCTAATTGCGTCCCAAATTCAGCCTTAATCGATCTTATTATTTCGATTAATTCACCCATTATTATTATAAGTAATCCTAAATGATTTAAAATCGCAACAAATTTATGTCATCATACAAAAACAAAACGAATATTTTTTTTTATCCAAAAACGGAACAGAAGCCGGCACACGGCCAATATTTTTCACAATCACGATCCTCGTTACATTGAGTCGGATTCCACCAATCGTCAACTTTTGACGTTCGACACCATTCTTTCGAGGTGCAAATTTTATCGTCGGCCCACTGAGAGCAGAGATAAAGAAAAAACATTAAAGTTAAAAAACGTCATTTTTGTTGACATAAAAACACGTAGTATGTTGCAACAATCGTTAAAACAAAGAGTGGAGAATGAAGATTAAGAGACATTAAAGTAGCCAGGCCTCTTTAGGGTGTTTTTCATCTAAAATTTTGAATATAAAGAAACATTATTTTCAAACGAAATTAACTCTCAAAGGTTTAACTAATAATTGAATACTGCTTAATTTATCTAAATTCATTTATCGTGGAAAATGCGCCACTTTTTTGAACTTTTTGCCGGAGTAGTCTGGATTTTAGGGCTAAAATGCAGTTAACTATTGCGCAACCGGCAACTTAAATGGTCTTGAAGTAGTATTTTTTTACAATATTTTATTTTTGCTTTACAGTGTGAACAAGGTTAACCAGGTTTTAGAGCTTATACGGTATAAATGCATATTATATGTCAAAGCTCAAAAATTGTCTTTTTTTGATTCTAGAAAATTATTAAAATGGAGAAAATGCGCTGTTTTATTTTCTAGAATAAGAATGGCAATTTTTGAGCTTTGACATATAATGAAACACAAAAACGCGCTGTAAATTACCTTTTTCACATTGTACGGTATTTTGTTTACATTTGTATTGTATAAAACTGCTTATGATTATGTTAACCCATAGAGACAACGATAGATGATCTCAATTTCAGTCGTTCAAATGTTATCCTATCCCATATTACCCATATCAGTACAATGGCGCAAATTAAAAAAAATATATCGATTTTTAGACAGTTTTTACACCTAGTGTGTCGTACATCGCATTTGGCCTCGTGAGAGTTAAAATCAAGAAAAGGTACGTTTTATCTCTAGGGTCCTTATTCCAAAAGAATGCGCCAACGCAACCGGCCCAACATTTACCGTCGCTACACCCGCAACATTCTCCATCACACACATCTAATCTATCGTGTTCATTACTGTTTTTTTAGAAGACGATTGCTTAAACAATCACGCATTGTCAATTCATTGAAAAAAGGGAGGTGACCCGATGACCAAAAATGCATGTACAAAATTCACGTTTTTTTTAAATAGGTCTAATAAAAAATACTTTTAAACTTAAAAAGAACATTAAATAACTATTCTATAATTCAGCGTGTAACGTGTACTTTGACAAGCTCGAGGAAAACCGGCACCACGGTCGTTCGAAGAAAACGTATTCAGAAGATAGGATTTTTGGACAAAATTCAAACAAAAAAAGTTTTCGGAGAAAATACCAGAAAAATTTTTTTCGAAGAAAACATTTAATACATCGCTACCGAGCCCCCAATCCTGTTTAATATTAGTTTTTCAGCGAATTAGTTTTCGGAAGTTATACGTCTGAAAATTTTTTCTCGAAAAAATCACGGTTTTCGAAAAACCACCATTTCCGAAAAAAATTATGGTTTCCGAAAAACCACGATTCAATGAGCGCGAATTTTTCTAAATAAGACTTTTAAATATAAAATTAAGGTTTTGTGGCGTTTTTTAAAGTCAATTCTTATTTTTAAAGCTGATTAATCTTATTAAAGTTTAATTTCCGAGGACCCGAGATAATTATACCTTAATTATTGTACAAATAAATGTGCCAATAATATATTTTTTCAGCTATTAACTATATGAGAAGAACATACAAAGTACGTTCAAAAATACGTTGTTAACAATGTTTGTGAAATAATGGCTCATGTTCTGTTACATTTAACACCCTTTTAGTACACAGTACTCTACATAAAATTTCATGTTTTCACAAAAATTTTACTGAAAAGCAAATATAACTATCTCTTAATACTTTTATCGTGTTTTTTTATTCGTTAAACACCAAATTTCATACTCATTCACCGAACAATAAAAACTTTAAGAAACGTCTATAATGTACGAAATACAAGGTTTTTTTTGTTTATTTCACATTTGGGATAAGTTTTTCAAGAGACTGTTCGACTGTCAACTTTTTAATCATCTATTGCGGCGAAATTTACATAAAAACGGTATTTTTGAAATACCGGTTTTTTACCGGACTTTCGGTTGATAGAGATTATCGGCAATACCGTCAATGTTGTTTTTTCGAAAACTTGAGGGGGTCAGAAATATCCGTTTTACCTTCGGAACCTCTTAAATGCCTTAAAGCGTCGTAAAAGGACCCATGGGGATAAAAGGCACGAGTTTCCTCTGGGAGTTAAATGGCTTTATGTTCTTTTGCAAATTGAGATTAAATATGCAAAAATTTGAATTTCATTGTCGCGTAACAATTTTTACACCACTCATTTAAAGTTTAATTTTTTCATGCTGAATTAAAATCAAATCGTGAAGGTGGATTTAAGGTGATCATAATTACAAAATAATTTTCTTGGTTTTATCATTAGGAACAACTTTGGTGAGACAAAAAATAAGTGTAAGAACCTAATATTTTTTTGTGGAGAAATGAGTCTGACTTTTTCGGGTAACACCTAATGAGAAAAATTTAAGGTTAAAATTTCAAATTCAAATTTGTTTGTATAAATTTTGAGATTTTTAAATCCAATAAGGAGTCACTTATGGCGTCGCATTGTTATTAAATTTCTGGTTCTAAAAAATAAAACTAAAAAATAAAACGTGATAAAAACTCATCATATTTACAATTTTTCAATGAAATATTTGCACCTTCTTCTTGCATATGTATCCCAAACGTTTAATTGTTTTTGAATAATTCAGATTTAAGGACCTCGGACTGTATCCAAAACAGTCTTGCTAACGTTTTTAAATTTTGCGGGTCCATTCCTTACTAAATATGAAGAAAAATCACAAAAAAGTACAGCAAAATAAAATGAGAGGACCTTACGACACACATGAAATGAAAGACACACAAACACCTAACAACATCAGGAACTAGAGGATGAATTATGGAGATTGAGACGAAAAAAACTATTTAAAACTTTCCATTGTAAAAAAATGTGCATCTATTTTTTTGTATTTGTTTTGATTTATTAGTGATGTGAGTATAACTCGTACATACTGTAAATTTCCGTAAATAGTATTTACTAAATAACAATAAACTTGATAATAAACAATAAACTTGATAATAAACAATAAATAAATCAAACAAATAAATATATAAAATAAAGCCGTATAACCCTAGTAAAACATCATGTGTATCAATACGTTCGCAACAATGATGGAAGATGCAAACCAATCAGACTGCGCAACCTCTAGCGTAGGTTGGAACAATAGTGTGACAACCACGGAATCAACAACTAAAAACCTTCCAAAACTGACATATTTTACTTTTATTGCAGATTTTTGCAGAAGCTTTCTATTTTGTATTTTCTAGTAAATAATGTCAAAAACCACGCGTTATAAATATTATCTTT